>JADLZK010007946.1:0-325294 GCA_015847255.1 Hyparrhenia diplandra
TCTCTGATTCACTCCGCTGAACTCGAAACTTCCAAAGGGGAAATGGTCACCCACATGCCTAGATGCTATGGCTTGATTTTGTGACCCGAGGTTTCGATTTGAGCGAGTTTGAATCGTTCTTGGGTAGATCACGGCGGCGGCTCTCGTCGTGTTTATACGAGCGAAGCTGACGAACCGCTTGACAATAAGGACAGTCCACTTTCGGGTTTTCGACGGTCGAGGCCGAGGTCGAAGTTTCTTTGCGGCTCAGACCGACAGTCCGGACCTTGAAAGTGACGGTCCGCGATACCGGGCGGTCGAGTGCGTAGCTTTTCTCAAAGCGAGGCGTTCGACTGCTTGCTTACGCTGACTTTTCGGACAGTCCGGCTCCTACGCACGACAGTCCATAAAATCATTCTTTCTCCCCGAGTTCAAGCCGTCCCCGAATCGGTTTCTTTTTTGAACCATGGACGACCGCCTTTGAGCTGCGGACGGTCCGACTTGGGCATTTCCAAAGCTCACGTCCGTTCGACGATTTCGATTCCCGGATTCTTGCCCCTGACAGTCCCGTTCTTCTTCGGTGGACAGTCCGCCCCCCCGTCTTGTGCGGCGGACAGTCCGACCCTCCGGGGCGTGGATAGTCCGAGCCCCGTTTTGGTGCTGTTTTTCTTCTCTCGCTTGTGTGGTCGATTTGAGTTGGTTCCGGTTGATCCGCCAGAATCTAGAGCATCTCTAGGTCATCCACCTTGCATACAAGGTCGCGGATCATACGCGTGTGGTGTTCGACGGTTCAGGGGTTGTGAGAGCTACACGTTCACTAATTCAAAAGAATTTAGTTGAGGCTCCCATTCACCCCCCGTCGCCCTATTCGGTCCTTCAAAGTTGCCACTTTGAGAGACTTTTGGCTTGAGTTTTTCTCGTGTACCCTTTGTTGTGTGATAGCATGGGAGTCGTGAGTGTTGCCAAAAACCCGGTCCTTCACTCCCGGACCAAACACAAAGAGGTGAGGTACCATTTCCGAGAGATCACCGGGAGAAAGGGGACATAGATGTACAAAGATGTGTACACGGAGCAACAGATTGCGGACATTTTCACCAAACCACTAGACCAAGTCCGTTTTGCCCAGCTTCGTGGAGAGTTGGGGCGTGTGCTATCCCTTTTGAGGGGTAGCTTTGTATTGATTGTACGATTTAGTTTTAGGTTTGTTTTACCTTTTGTATCATACTTGCATATCATGAGCTTCACTTTTATATTGATTTGAATGAGGTTGTGCTCTTAGTAGTATGAACATGATAGTGCTTCTAGCTTGAGCTCTTTTTAATCATGTGATGTATGTTATGAGTCGAAAACAACGTTTTCCACATGTGAACTTGTTTAATGAATGATGAAATTAAATCTTGGTTCACCCTTGAGCTAGCTTCTATCATGAGTAGGATGTTGAGATCCTTTGAGCTTTTTATGTGTATGCTTGGTAGCTATGTCTCATGCTTTGATTCATTCACTTGCTTAGATTTTCATGATAATACCATGCTAAAACATGAAGTCTAAAGTCTGAAGTGATGAAAAGATCGAGTGGGTCCATTTTGCCACACCTTGAAGTTTGAGATTGCTTTCACTTGCACTCTTGAATGAACATGGACTTCATTGTGTTTGACCCGCACCATTGTCTTAAGCTAATCATTGCTCACGATAGGCTTGACATGGTTGATTAGTAAGGCAAGGCAAATGTGGATAACCACTCTCGCATGCTATCTTGTAACTTGTGAACATTTGCAACTCGAACTAAAATGAACACAAGTTTGTGCAACAATGTCTAGTATGATGTCCGAACGCCGCTTGGGGTAGTTCACCCGGTTTACATGTTTGAGCACTTAGTTGATCTCCTATCTACTTGTGCTAGGTGCTATGTTTGATGGTGAACCTCCTTTTTGCAAGATACTAAAATTTGCTCAAAAATGCTTTGTGCCAAATTTCATATCATCTGATTAGCTTGAGCTCGGCTAGCACTTGTAGTTTGTTGCTATGGTACTACTTTGAGCACTCTCTCATTCGGGTTGAATATAATCTTGAAGCTTTGCATTGTGACATATTGCATTTCATAGCTTGATTAGTGCATGTGCCAACAAGGGGAGAAAGATCCAAAGACAGTGATTGCATTTGTCCGGGGGAGTAGCACTTTGAGCTAGATGTGTTGAGCCTTTGCCTCTGTCTTGAGGGTCTAGCTGTTTGTGTGTGAAAGTATTTGGTTTGGAGCTTTGCTAGTGGTGTTGAGCCTGTTCTACCTCTTCTTGAGGACTAGATTAGCTGTCTTTTAGCTTGGTTGTGTCGAGCCTTTTTTGCCCATGTCTTTGGGAACCAAGTTTTTGCTCCATGTTTGCTATCCAAAGTGAGGTTGTCTTAGCTTTTGTTCACCGATGTGCTTTTCTCCTATCTTATTACTGTCTTTGTGTTGAATGTTGACAATGCACTCATCAAGGGGAGATTGCGAACACATGGTTGATTTAGGTCGCATGTGTTTAGTTTTGTGATGTAGTGATTGTCAACAATCAACATTTTCCTTCTATTTTCTTTTATCTTTTTATGCTTCGGCTATGTTTCATCCGGCACACGGAGTGTGTGAAGACGTATCTCTTGGTTAAATGATCGTGCGTGTGTGGAGCTCGGAGATGGTAGCCGACGGCGAGGTGAAGGAGCCAAGGAGGACGTGTCGGGCCGACGGACCGCTGGAGGTGAAGGACAGACGTGAGGCTTGGACCGAGGGACGGATCGCCGGGTGGCTAGCCATGGAGGCTGACATGGGACATCGACGGATGCGAGAGGACATGGCGAGGACCGTGTCGATCGGGTCAAGACAGCAAGCGTGCGTGCAGAGGGGGAGCTCGGATGACTTGGCGACTCGGGCGGTCAAGACGGCGATGACACGTGTCGAGGAGGTTTGGTGGTTTGCCCTCAAAACCATCGGTAGCGGGTTTGGTGGTTTGGGCCTCAAAAACCACGCGCTGGTTTTCAGGGTTTGGGCCTCAAAACCCGAAGTGTTCCGCGGACGGAAGGGCGGACGCACGCGGGCGGCATCGGGAGGTTGCGCGGGAGGCAAGGCTACCGATGAGGAGGCGCGGTGGCCGCCGGATCAAAGATTACCCGTGAGTCGAATCAAATAGCCTTAGGGTTACAAAATTGACTCATGTATCTTAGGGGGTAGTTTAGGCAGAGGGAATTGGGGCTATTTAGCGTAGGCATACCCCTTCATCCTCCCTTGCCTCTCATTTTCATATTTTCTAGTTAGGGTTCCGGACTGCAGGTGTGAGAGGTCCACCGATCTTGTATCAAATTTGTTGAGCAAGGGCTAGCTCGAGTAACCCGTCACATGGTGGCGTTTTTGGGATGTTTGGATCGGTGTTCTTTGTTGATCTTGTCTTTGTGATTTTTGTTCATCACTTGTTCTTCCCGAGTTCATCCTCTCCCCTCTATTCTCTTCGTTTTTGGTACCGTTTGATCTCGTTTTTCTTGCCTTGATTCGTGCTAGGGCGTGAGAGGATCATTTCCACCCAAGGGTTTGAGCTAATTCCTCACGAGCACGTAGATCGGGCGAGTTTTTAGATCGAGGTGACTTTTGGTGTGTTCTTGGTGTGATCCGTGATTTTCTTGATTCACTCCGTCAAACTCGAAATTTGGCGGGGAAATGGTCACCCACATGCCAAGATGCTATGGCTCAATTCTTGTGACACGAGGTTTGATTTGGTTGAGTTTGGATCAAATTAGAGTGGAATCGCCGCTTGCGGCCTTTCGCTCGCGGCTCTTTCGCGGTGGCGAGGCGATACCGCCACTGTATGACAAACCGCCCTTCGGTCCCGGCGATTCGAGCCAGGCCAAGGGTCACTTTGCCACGTTGGCTTTTCGGACCGATCCGGCTTTTGGCCTTGACGGTCCGAGCCTCGGCGTGGGTGTGTCGTAAATTTGCCGTTTTCTGCATTTTTGACGCGGACGGTCAGGAGCCCAGCTTTCGCGGATAGTCCGCAAGTCTTTTCGAAGCGGCGAACTCGAAGAATCTGTCTAGAGTTGTTGTTTCTCTCGGTTTTTGCCTGCGGACAGTCCGGCTCTTCGGCGCGACAGTCGCCTCGATCTTTTCCAAAGAAGCGGTTTACATTGGTTTTGGAGTTTTTCATGTAGGGGGACAGTCCGCCCTGGCTGGACAATCGCCCCCTTGTGCACGAGGGACAGTCCGGACTCCCGAGGTTTGGACGATCCGAGCTCCCAGGTTTTGAAGCTGTTCTCTGCCTCTTGCTCGTGTGATCGGTTTGAGTTGGTTCCGGTTGATCCGCTGTGACTCTAGAGCATCCTCTAGGTCATCCACCTTGCATTCAAGGTCGTGATCACACCGAAAGTGTTGTTTCGATTTGCTCAGGGGTCGTGAGAGCTACACGTTCACTAATTGAAAGAATTTAGTTGAGGCTCCCATTCACCCCCCTCACGGTCGCCTATTAGGTCCTTGGACATTTATTAACCATTCAAACTTAGAGAGACAAAGTAATAGTGAGTTGAGAGATTGCAAACCAAAGCATGTCGAGTGACGGGAGCTTGAGTAGAGGAAGAGTAATGTCGGATGATCTTTAGAGGAGTCGACCTTCCTCCCCATGCATGAGCCTTCGTCGGCCTTTCGACACTTTAAGTGTGAATGCTGAACCATCCCTAGTTGTGTGTTGCAATCACCATGTCCTTAGACGTTGTTCATCCTTTTGTTCCTCGCAAGTTTAGTGACCAAGAATACTCAAGGGAACTTGTCCTGTCTTTGATGTTCTTTTGGTCTGTTGTTTTGTCCATCCACTTCTTTAGAGTGATTACTTTTTAGATCATGTTATATGACACTCTTCTTCATCGAATGGACATAGCACAGATCCTTTCCTCGCAAAATGTTAATGGACACATACCCCAGGGAAATATACAACATGGTTGAAACAGGGTTGTTGTCCAAAGTTCATAAGATCTCATCTATGCTAATGAAAAGGTGGTTCTTTGTTTACTCTTAGCACAAACTCTTTTATCATGTCTAATAACATTTTTTTATGGCTGCACTCTAGTATGTGGATCAAGGCAAACGTAACTTGTAGCAAAAAGAGAACGCTTAATGATTTGATACTTACAGTTCTTCCATTAATGATGAATGAGCCGTGTCTTTTGCACAAGGTTGATTTCATCGATGCCTTGCTTTCATCTCGACCGAAGTTCATCTCTTAACTTACCCAAATTGGATTTGATAGTTCTCTGCATGGGTTAGTCCAACACAATAACCAATGTCTATGCAAGCAATTCTTAGTTCAATAACGAAACTAGACTCCATGTCTAATTCAATTAAGGAAGGCTGTTTAACCTAAGCACCACGCTTAATTTAAAAGCCAATGGAAGTATGTCGAAAGTACTTCCAAACCAAAGCATACCATAGCGCATAAAGGTAGCATTAAAGCACTATAGAGATTTATCTAATCGAGGAGATAAAAGAGCATGATCATGGTGAGGATTTTTTTTTCTTTTAAATGCAAAACAACATGGATGAATGCAAAGGAACTAAACATGAAATGGATCTACTATGATAAATCATAAACTAAGCGGAGTAGATGAATGAGTTGATCAAGTAAACATGCAATGCAATGCAAGAAATTAAATGTTAACTACTCAATCAATTTATAGTCCATGAGCAAGAATTTCTACCACGATGTGCGGCTTCTATGTACGTCACTTGAGATGTGTACATTGAATTCTTGTGACGGCGACTTCTTTTTTAATCTATACATGGTTAGAATAATATACATTTAAATACATACCTTGAGATAGCAGGGTTCCAATGTGTGATGAATCTTGAATAATCAGGCACCCTGGGTTCTTCAATCCTTTCTTTTCTTGTGGAATCTTGTCGGAAGATCGCAACGACATCTTTTGTCCTGTCTATTCCACAATTCAACTGAACAAGGATAATCCTACTAAAGCTAGTGATACACTAAATTAGCAGACATCATGATCATCATTAGAATTTTTAGGCCAATTGCTTCCCCGGCAACGGCGCCAAAAAGCTTGTTGGCATTTGTTAAGTGCTAAAAAAATATGAAGGATTCTGCAGTTTACGTAACACCTACCATTGTAGCTTTTCCCTAGGATGAGTATTCTAGAGTATCGTATCCACAGGGAAGCTTTGGCTAAAGAATTCTAATAAATCACAATCATGTATCCACTAACTTAGCAAACCACTAGACTATAGTGAGGGGGTAATTGTTAAAGGATAAGTAAATGTCAATGCATAAAATAGTAACCTACCTAAGATATCAAAGAGTAGCTAAACTAATCAAGAGGTCAAAGAGAGAGATTAGGGTTCCTAGGTACTTCTCTATTACTTAGGTTCTATGATAGCAATCATACCATAACACTTCGGGACATCAGAACACTAGCCACGGAAAGAGATGAGAAGGGGGCTAGGAAGCTCCAACTACGGTCCTACAAACACCAACCCGAACGTGGTGGAATACATCGGCCATCAGGGCTGTCACCACTTGGGGCTACCACAAACTATCCGTGGGGTTGGGTGCAATCTCAGGTAACCTCTAGTCTAGACACCATGTCTACACTATCAATTACTACTCTAATCACATATGATAACTAGAGCACTTTCGATGCGAAAGGAGATCCCATGCAATAGCATAACAACTATACTTAACCATATATATAAAACATGGAAGTAAATAGAGAAGATAAATATGTGAATCATAAGTCTTGTAGAGAAGATACAAAGACATACCATACTCACGAAGACATATCGGAACAGGAGCATAGCTCCTCTCTCCTTATTCTTGATTAGATCTAAGTTAGATCTAATCTAGTTCTAATTACATGTCTAATCTTTGTCTAATTACATAGCTAATCTACTTATAATCTACCTCTAATTCACTAATCCCAGAGAGAGGTTATCCTTACATTGGGACACCTCTACAACTGAGAGTTAATGAATAATGAGATAGAATGAATTAGGGTTTAACCCTGGGGGCAGGGGGTCTTCTTATATAGGCCTTGGCGATGAGCGTGAACCCTTGGATCAAAACCGACCTTGGCAACGGTGTAGATACAACCTCAATGTCGGTGGTAAACCGACATACAAAGCTGATTTGGATTGGGCATCTGGAGCTGGCGCCGCGGGGGGGGACATCGGGCGGCCTCCGTGGTGGCATGCCACCCGGCCTCCCTGTTTCTTCCCGGTGTCCTCTCGGTACCTTCTAGAATGTTTTAGTCCACTTTTCGGGTCGAAGTTGTTTCACGGACAAGTCTGGTCTTCATATGCCTTGTATATTCGGAACTTTCTCCATTATTCTCTACAATTATCTATTTAGTCCCCTGAAATTATATAAATCACCAAAACTCATGGAATTATGTTAGTAAAGCCCCGGACTTATGTTTGATATTCATTTTAAGCCCTAATCCAAGTTTAGTTGACTAGTAAAATTATGCTATAACAGGTGTCAACACCTTGTTAACACGCTAGAGTGATAATCGCTAGTTTAGATGTGGTGTCTGGGCTAGGGGCTGCCTATCTTTTGTGGCGCATCCCACGATTGAGGGGGTAGGCGGCTGGGTTGTGACAGCCTTGTCCGTCCCTTGTAATCCCCCCACGTTCGGGTGTGGCGCAGCGCAATTGCCGGACACTGTCCTTTGGGCGTGGGCCAGTGCCCAAAGTAATTCAGCAGGGACCTTGGCTATCTTGACTTAGAATCTCTTACAATAAAACATGTGTGTATCTGCTATCTTGACATGACTATCTAGGATATGCCTGCTCCATATTAGATTTATTCTTTTATTCTTTCTTTTACCTTTATCCTTGAGATTGGCTTGAGTGTGTGTCAAGTTATCCTACTACCTATCTTGTTTTACCCCTATTATGAGCATTGGTCTTTTATACATTCATGTTATCTTGTTCATGTCTCTATTAGATCCTTTTCCACCATGCCTTCCTTTGGGAAAATATAAATAACGATATACTGAATATCTCCGAAAGTGAAATGCTACAATGATAGATCCGTGCACTTGAGGATGAATATCTTATTTGGCAAGATCTATCATTTGTTGATGTACCTAGTGTTATCACCGACACGGTGGTTTCATTTTAGGAATGTCAACGACGCATTTCCTCGGGCGCCGTTGCCAAAGATGGGTTCTAAAACTCGTTTCTAGTGATTGCACTTAAGAAATGCAACAATGGATTTGTCGGTTTGGGCCTCATTTATCGTGGTAGTTTATTTATAAAAACTATCGTGGTTAATTGATTTTACGTGGCATTTATTAAAACAGCCATAGTTAATTAAGAAAACCGCCACGTAAATCGCGTCATTAACCATAGAAACCGCCATGGTTAAGATTTGCCAAATGCCATGTAAAATCAATCCACTAGTAGTGTAGATTTGGTAGATTTAAGGTGGGATCACAGTGTTAGCCACCATGTTGTACTTGTAAGTGTGGGATATGGTGCAGCAAGTGCAGCTAAGCGACCAAGATGACCGCCTAGTGTGGAGATGGACGCCGGGGATATGGTGTAAAGCAAGTGCAACTAAGCGACCAAGATGATCGCCTAGTGTGGAGATGGACACCGGATGGGGCTTACTCAACCCAAATGGCTTACATACCCTACGCGCGGCATTCCAACTGATCCCAGGCTGCGAGAGGATATGGAAGTCTTGGGCGCCGTTACGTGTCAAGATCTTCCTCTTGCTAGCGATTCAGAGGCGTAATTGGACGGCGGAGAAAACGCGTAGGCACGAGCTGGATGTCGCAGATAATAGCTACCTTTGCGACTAGGAACCAAAAACCATAATATCACGACATCTTGTCCATTCACCCACCAAGTATGTACTCAACATACTTCGGGTGGACTCATCACAAATTGTAGGACAATCCCTGCTAAAATGGTGAGGAAGGTGGAGACGGTGTTGGCACAATAACAAAAGGAAGGAGGCGTCACTCTCTTCTCCTTGACAGCATGGGAGCTTTGGTAGGAGCGAATGCGAGGTACTTTAGAAGCAATGCATCGACCATTGCCCAAGTGCTCCATCATCATCAAGCAAGTGACCGATCAATGGATTGATGTCGCCACTTGCAAACCATGTTGTCTAGTGCGTGAGTAATCGCCTTCGATTAGAAAGTGTAGGGGGCAAAGTTTCATTGTATTTATCTAACCCCTCCCTCCACGCCTGGACTTCCGCTTCGTGAGCAGTAACAAAAATTATCTCCTCTTAGTACAAATATGAGCAAGCCTTTCTGCGTATTCAAGAAAAAAAAGGGAGAATTAGGTGGATGGCCTTGGAAAAACACTCATCTTACGTATTTCCATTTTTCATTTGAATTTGGTTGTATGGTCTCAAAAAGAATTGATTTAGCTCTATGGCCTTCCATTCAATCTGTTAGGGTTGGCGGTTAGATTGTCCACTATTGGTCACGTGGAAAGGCAAAATTACTCATTTGTCATACATTCACACGAAGCACCCAACGTCTGTTTGTCCCCCTTCCCGTTGATCCCTGCTCCCCAACACTCCCCACCGCCGCCACCCCTACTCCCGCTGGAAACCAGTGTCGCGGCACCCGTTCAGCGCCTCCCCCCCCTCCCCGCCCACCCCCGAAACCGCCCAATGCAGCCTTTGCTCGGGCACATCTCGCCCCTCGTGGCCGAGCCGGTGTCACTGCTACTCACATCGTCAGCGCGTGCAGCCAAACAGGGCCATCAAACTCGTTCGGCCCGGAAGGGCGTTGCAGCCCCGGATGGCGGTACCCCGCCCTATGGCTAGGCTAGAGGACACGCCTGCTATGACCATGGTAGGGAGGAGCTAGGCCCTCCAATGTCCGCCAACCAGATGCTCGCGGCCATGGTAGGGAGGAGCCAGGCCCTCCGGTGGCCGCTGACCAGTCACATCTTTCGATCTTGGCCTTGACGTCCTGGTACCATGTGTTCACCTTGGCAAGAGCCACCTGATTCCCATCTCCGGCGGCATCGAACTCGGCAGCTGCTACTTGCCACCATTGGTGGCCTCCTGGCCTCTGTTGAAGTCGACGACACTCTTCTCCAAGGCCTGGAGCTCCACAGCCTCGATGGTGATGGCGGCACGGACGGCCTTGATTTTTAACCACACATATTACGTACTCAATATTACAACAAAGAAACAAAACTCTATTTTGTTCATCAGGGGTAAAGCGGTCTTTTTGCCCATGAATTAACACCGTTACATATCCAAAACTGACGGAAGGCCATAGAGCTAAATAATTTTGCTTTGAGGCCATACTGGCAAATTCGAATGAAAAAAAGGCCAAATTCCTAAGATGAGTTTTTTTGTGGGCCATACAACTATTTCTCCCAAAAAGACTTAGTTTATTAATTGGAGTGTGGCAATGGCATGACTGCGCTTGCAGGTAGTGTGATCTTTGTGCAGCCAGCGAGCCTATGAACTGCGGATCAGCCTAATATGGGCCATAATTATGATAGCTGTGGCAATCAGAGTTGGGTCTTGCGTGGCAGGCCGAAACGTTGGTGGCCTGCCGCTCCCTCTGATTCTTCCTATAACTATCTGAATATCTGAACTGAATGTATTTGCTTATATATATAAGTAATGTACGGATGGTAACTCCACTGAAAAGAAAGAACGAAACTGTCCTGAAGCTGAACGGCTGCCAGGACATTCATGGATATGAGCTCAGGTTTCTTCAGGGGAAAAAAGCACTTGAGCAATAGAGATAGCTAAAACGATATAAGGCGATACGTGGTAAACACGGATCATTTCCAGTACATCACTATACGTTTAGACGGCAATCTTCATGAGCAGAACAGTGTGCAACTCTAAGCAGCGTGATTATTCAGGTTTTATTTTCAGTCATGACAAGACAACCCATAGCTAAGGCTGCGGCTTATTTCAGTACCGTCAACTGAACTAGTCAATCAGACTTCCCTCCTGTGCACTGACCTCCTGCAGATAGTGCTCAGCATCCAAAGCGGCCATGCACCCTGCAACATCCACAAGTAAACAATAGATATAAATACATATATTGGTCACTTGCATCCACATGTACATATATATGTTCAGATGATTAAATCACCTAATGCAAGTTTCCTAGATTGATCTTATAAAGAGACAATGAGAAGGACCAAACACCATTTTGACTCATACATTACCACTTTTGCAAAATGATAACTACAGATTTGTTGAAAGCAGATACATCATGTATGCATATTTTTCTTGATAACAGAGGTAACTGTTCATTAGAATTTTGCCAAGTAGACACAGTTCTTAATAACACAGGTAAAGTAGACACAATCCCCATTTATTCAGTACATGAGAATTTTGCCATGTAAAATTTGTGATAAATTCAATACTTTCATTAAAAACATTTCAAATGATCCAGTATATCTTGACTGAAGCATTTAGTAGATAAATAGTTTTTGTTAAAAAAATCTACATGCAAGACTCTACTTGCTATTGTTTAGTAAAGCTCTTATCCCTGCTTCCATTTCTCTAAATAGGCTGTTATAGTCTAGCTACAGCTCCACTGTAGCTTTCTATAGTTTTTCCATAGGGATAATTATGGCTACAATTTTGTCAATCACTACTAAAGAAGACATTTTCATCAATGGATGATGGATGATTAAGAAAAACTTCTGAAAATATATCATGGCTGTTTTATGATATGAACTAGCGTTCAATATCATTCACTAATGGTTCATGATATGATCAACTGGTGAAAATAATGCTATAGTTATGAAAGGACCATGAACTCCAAATAACTTAACTCCCATCCGAATCCTCTCTACCCACCCGACTCACCTATTCCCTCATCACCCTCCGCACCCCTCTTACCCGCCCAGCTCTCTCTCTCTCCACATGACAACACTGCCTTTTCCCCTCTCCCCATAGCAGTGGCACACGTCAAAATGGCAACGGGTACCTGAAACCCGAGTACTGATGGGTTTTACCCGATAAGAAGTCGGGTATGGAAACAGTTTTCTACCCGGTATGTTATTAGGCAAAATCCTATAGCCATCAAGAATGCCGGGTACGGGTGTTAGTGTATTGTACCCATACCTGCGTAATCGCGAGTAATAAACACCTGCAAAATAATTCCAAGATAACTAGGCAGCCCAATTTATTTAAGCCCACATAGCCCAATTTAGCCCAAAAACCTCCTAGTATATATATTGAACCCTCTCAAACCTTAGCCATTAGCTCATTCACTCCACTCCCTCGCCTCCTTCCCAAGCCGCACACAGGGCAGGGGGCACAGCCGCGCAACCGCATACAGTGCCGCTCGAGCGCGACTCTCCTCGCCGCGCGAAAAAGTCAACGTCGGGCTCCACCCCTCCCCTCCTTCCCAGCCGCCACACAGGGCAAGGGCACAGCCGCACAACTACGTACGGAGCAACATGAGCGCGACCTCAACTCACGTCGTCGCGCAACAGAGTCAGCATCGGGCGGTCCCCGCGGTCTTCACTCCCTCCACCGCCGTCGGACTATCTTCTTCCCCTTCTGCTGCATTGTCGTCCGTTGTCGGCCTCATCTTCTTCCCCTTATGCTCTCTGGTCCATTGTCGGGTGCGGGTTACCCGTCGTGTAAGAATTACCCACGCAGGTGGGGGTATGGAAGGAATTCCCTACCCATCTATGGGTACAGGTAACCCGACCGTGTGATTTTGGCCTAGCGGGTGCGGGCACGGGTGCCTAGTACCCATCGGGTATGTACCTGTTGCCAAATTGAGGCACACGGCACACAAACCCGATGGCATAGCTTGCGTATGCATAGCAATGAGTGCCTCCTCTCGCCTACTCCACTCCAGGTACACGATGACCCCCTCGGACGCAATCCCGGTCATCAGTCACCCACTGGTATATGAAGAACATAGTTGAGCCCCATGGAGGGATATATGGCCCGATCTAGTAAGATCCCTACCCCCTCCTCTCGGAAATCTCATGTGGCATCCGAGATCTGCAGTGGAAATGGGCATCAACATCGACCGAAGAGGCCACAGTTTAGGAGAAATGTTACAAATCAAGATAGGTCCATGGTGGGCAGTGTCTCGGCAGTGAACTCGCTAGAGAGCTTGTTGGCGGGCTCGGTGCCAAACCAATTTACACAAAGGAACCTCAAAAAAAAAAAAAAAAAATTTACACAAAGGTGGGCGTGCACCCCCGGCTCAGAAAGTAGTTTTGGCCGTCTCTAATCCATTTCGTAGCAGTGAAGTTCCTGTGCTAATGCATTTGTTTGCATATTGATCACTGGCAATTGCAACAAAATGAAGAATAATCGTAGAAGAATCAGATGTAGAGCACTAGATCTAGTGTTCGCGTACCTGATCCAGCGGCAGTAATGGCCTGGCGATACTTCTTGTCCTGCACGTCGCCAGCCGCGAAAACACCCTCCACACTGGTGTGGGTGGAGCCCGGCTTGGTGATCACGTATCCGGCCGGCGACTCCAGCTCACCAGTGTGCCCAATGGCAAAGAAGAGACCAGCCACCTGAAGATCCGTCACCTCACCGCTCACCAGGTTCTTGACCTTAACGCCAGCCAACCGACGGCCGGCGCCGTCGTCCTCGCCGCCTAAAGGCCTCGACAACCACCGAGTTCCAGACGACCTGGATCTTGGGGTTGTTGAGCACCCTGTCCTGCATGATCTTAGAAGCCCGGAACGTGCTCGGCGGTGGACGATGTAGACGCAGGAGCCGCATTTCTGGCCAGGAAGCTGGACTCCTCCATGGCGGAGTCGCCGCCGCCCACGACGGCGAGGGGGGCCTGTCACGGAAGATCGGGCCGGGCCATCGCGACACGGGCGCAGGCGGAGATGCCGTGGTTCCAGTGCGTGTGTCGGACCCGGGGAAGTGGAGCCTCCGCGCGACGGCGCCCGTGGCCACGATGACGGGCGTCGGCAAGGACGGTCTTGGCCTTATCAGAGGCGACACACGGGCGGCGCGCCGAGAAGTCGACGGGCGGCGGCGGGTCCCGTGGCGATGGTGGTGCCGAAGCGCAGGGACTGTTCACGCAGCGCTTCATGAGGTCGCCGCCCATGATGATGCCCAAGGGGAAGCCCGGGAAGTTGTCGACGACGGTGGTGGTGGTGAGCTGCCCGCCCGCGGCTACGCCGTTGGCCATCCAGCCCTCGAACAGCACGGGCTTGAGGTCTGCCCGGCGGCGTAGATGGCCGCCGTGTGCGCGGCCGGGCCGCTCCCGATGATGCACACGCGCGTGCGGGGCGGCGCAGCGGCGGATCCCTCCATGGCTGAGTGTTGCTTACTTGTGCTGGCTTGGCTTCGCGGTGGCGATCTGTCTGAGCTCTGAATTCAGCTCGCAGCCTCCCACTCGTCTGTCTCCCGATGTAGTCTGCATGGTCACTGGTCAACTGACTTTAAAGACTAGCAGTTTATGGATTGGAAAAAAAAGAAACTTTAATTTTAACAAAAATATAAAAAATAACATGTGGAAACGAAAATTTTAATAAAACTAATGCTTTGATTAAAGTAATGGATATGATTGTGTTGCATGACACATAAATTTTCAAATTTAATTCTATTTATTAAGGAATGGTTTGCAATTTTTATGGTCCCTAAATAAATATTAAATCCATTTCAAGTTGCAGTTCGTTTGACTTTTTCAACCCCAACTTTGAAGACTCGTCTTATTTAAAATTTTATGCAAATATCACTTCTTTTGTTATAGCTTACTTTATTAACATATGATATTTAAAAATGACTTAAATTTGACTGTTTTTTTTTTGCAAATTTTTTGAATAAGACGGTGGTCAAATTTATGGTCAAAAAAAGTCAAACTAACTATAATTTAAAATGGAGTGAGTAACAAATATCTACTCTACTTTTGATGAGGACCCTAACATAGCTGAAGAATGTAGCGTGGAGACATTCAATTTGTTTTGTGTTTTTTTTGGAGGAAAGTGGACAATCAATGTTGTTAATATGTAGAATGTCATCTTATATTAGTAGACCATGCGTACGTGTCAGAAATTCTTCGAAACGGCACTAAATTGGAACAAGTTAGGTAAGGTCTGTTCGAAAGCAACTGTTGTAGAAGTCCAAGTGTTAGGTCACTTTTTTTTTCAAACCCAGAAACTTGCCCGTTCTGCAATGTTAGGTCACTTTTAAGGTGATCGACTTGCTCTCTAGTAGCTAGGTCACTTAGCAGATTTGGCAACGAAGCAATTTTGAAGGTAGACAATTGGCATTGTGTGTGTTACAAAATGGAATATTCAGATTACACACAGTCTTCAAAAATAAGGTGACTTCCATAAGCAACTCGATTTTTCGGTCAAAAAAAGTCTAGAATTAATGTCACTTAGCACAATCTGGAATCCAGCAATTCTAAAGATGTACAAGCTGTCACTCCACCGTGACTAACCTAGCTCCTCAAAATGCAAATCTGGCCAGCAGGCCGGCTGTTTCCAGTTCTAGCTCGGCAGTGGACAGACATATGCATGTATCATTAAGCATGCGTGCACGCTGTGGCCTCTGCTAAATCTGTATGCGTACGTACATTGAGGTGAAACCTACCTGTATTGAGTAGTTTTGCGTGTAGGAGCCAACACTGAAATTTTATAGGAGTTAGTGTTTAGGGTTTAGGGTTTAGGGTTTAGGAAAACCTCAATACTTGTCATGAACACTAACTCAATTTCGGTCAAAAAAAAAGGTTTTAATTTGTAAAGTGCACCCAATTTTGGGCCATATCAAATCAAAGCTAAGGTTGGCATACAGTGGCGGAGGCAGGGAGGGCCAGCTGGGGCCATGGCCCCACCCAATGTTTAGTGAAAAAAATTAGTAACTCTTCTCATTTTCTGTATTTTGTGCATAATTGGGCACCAGCACATCAATATCGGCCAATAAACGTATTCTTACGTAGCCAAATCTCGCCATCACGTACAACAGTCAGTTCTGGCCTTCTCCACCAGAGTACGAGATCACGATCGTGTTTAGCTGCTACCACAGCGCCGTCGCCGCCGCCAGTGATCGATCGCACAAGCTTGTCGATCTTCTGCCTTCTTCCAGCGTCCGACATCCAGGCACAGTCGTCCATGCATGTAGCACTCTGGCATGGCCGCAAGGGTTCTGGTCATCGTCCGTCGCCTCGCTAGCTTTGGTTCGCCGTCTATCCGTTGACCCTGGTTCACCATATAGCGCCACCGCTGCCGCCTCCGGTGATCGATCGCACAAGCTTGTCGATCTTCGCGCCTCCTTCCAGCGTCGGCGCCCAGGCACAACCGTCGGGCGTATAGCACTCGCACGGGCCGCGCCGGAGGTGGGTTCATCGTTAGTCCGTCTGTCTCTGGTTCGTCGTCTATCCGGCTGACCCTGGTACATCGTCCATCCGCACATTCACCTTCTAGCTCTAGTTCATCGTCCGTCCACACGTATTGTAGCCATAGTCCGGCCCCCTCCATGTATAATTCCTGGCTCCGCCCCTAGGCATAGTGGCTTATACACTGTTGCTACTTGAGACTTCTAAGGTGCACCCAGTTTTTCATGTATCTCATTTGAAGGCTCTACCACCCCTAACCCCAGTTTCTTCAGAACTTCCAAATTCTATTGAAACTGACGCTTTTAGGTATCCTGTCAAAGTGCTACAACGACCACTTGAACCAAATGGTGATAGATTGGTGTCTGAAGTGCTTATCTAGTGGTCTTTGTGGCTAGCAACTGTGGCAACTTGGGAGCTTGAAGATGAGCTGAGGAAGCAGTTTCCTGCAGCACCGGCTTGGGGACAAGCCGGTTCTCTAGAAGGGAGGAATGTCAGGTATTCAACTGATGAAGCTGATCAAGAAGCAGGAGATCAAGCTCATACGCCAGCTACTGGTTCAAATGAAGAAGGCGGGCAAGCATTTGACAATGGGTCTTCCAAGCTGATCAAGCCCAAGAGAGCATCGCGGCCCAACCCGAAGTTTTTCGGCCCAGCCTGGAAGCCAGCCTAGCCGTAGCGCTATCATAAAGAAGATGAAGAGATCATCGTGGATAACAAGTCTTAGAACAGAGCAGTTACGCCAGCTGCGTCCGAATTGGCTGGGAGCACATCGCACGCCTAATGTACCTGTTCTTGGACGAATTCGTGTTAAACTCCACCAAATTCCAGTTCTAAACTAGATACTCGTCATAATATTCCAGTAATTGCCCTAGTACTTTTACATAAGTTTACTCCCATAACCATCACAAAGTCACAAGTCATTCTCTAGTTTTTACTTACAGCTTAAGATATAAACTTCTGGCCCTGTTTCTTTGTTTGCGCCTTAGTACATTTATTTCCTATATACATACAAGAACAGCACAAAATGTCCTGAGAGCAATCAGTAAGCAGATGAAAGCTCTGAGGTGATGGTAAAATATAGATTTTTCATATGTTGATTTGCAAGAACAACCAAATAATAATAATAATAATAATAATAAAGCATGTGCTTCAGAACACAAAGATGTCTGAAGAACAAACGCAATAAATTGGACGACACAGCATAAAAAGACATCTGTGATTGTTCATATACACACTAAAATTCCATGCTCTGTTACTGAACAGCACGAGCTGAGCAACAATAAAGATGACTTCAGATCTACATAAAGATCATCACCTAGCTGACTCATCAAACCATATTTCTGGAAAGGCCATACTTGTTATACTAGAAATGGAACAAAATATATATACAATTTCGACATCACAAGCTACAAATTCTAGAAACAGGTACATTATATAAAAAAAAAAAGAACAAGTGTAAGAAAAATATCAGTACAATGCTTGCAGTACACATCAGTATCACACAATGTGCTGATCTTCCCGTAGCTCCTACTTAGCATACACGTATGGGATCACTAGGTGAGATTCGACGGTACCCGAACATGTGGCGCATCAGGTTCGGTAATCTTGGTTCTGCTGCGACCACATCTGTAGTAGCTTCAGTAACTTGTGCAGCTGCCTCGGTCATGCGTTCCATCCAAGATCTCCTGATTGTTCGAAGTTCATCTGCCACTTCCTTCATTGTTGGTCTCATAAAAATCTTGTCTGCACTCAAAATGGTACACTTCAGTGCCAATCTCCCTAACTCTTCAAGCAGAATGGTATCTTCTTCGGCTGTTATATCGTTATCGAACCACGCCTTCCCAGTTTTTTCTGTCTCATATGCTGTTGTGAATTTGGCGAGGAGGTCATCATGATCAGTATCCTTATCCCTGCTAATCAGTGCCATGAGAAGACCACCAAACCTGTACACGTCACTTTCCAGGTTCATCAACACAGAACCGTAGCGAGACGGGTCATTGTTGAGAGCTTTTTCCAGAAGGCTGCTACTAATTACACCAGCATTAGTATCACTCTTCTTGAAGAGCAAGCATGCCCTTGAAAACTCTGTGAGCTTCGGTACAAAGTTATTATCAAGAAGTATAGTGGATGCCGAAACATTTCCATGTCCAATGATACCAGTTTCTGCTGAATGCAGGTACTGCAATGCTTCTGCAGTCTTAATTGCAATCCTCATGCGTAAATCTAGTGGGAAATCTTCCTTGCTACCCAAAATGTCGGAGATACTACCTTTAGCACTGTACTCGTACAGAAAAGCAATAGTTTGGGCTTCCAAACAACAACCCAAAATCTTGACAATATTCTTATGGGAAATTTTTGATGTGATCATCCCTCCGTTGATAAATCCCTCTTCAGAGTTCTCATAAACTAATTGATGAACCGCCACCACTGTATTGTCTTCCAGTGTTCCTTTGTAAACCTCAGTTGCTGACGATGTCCCATCACTGAGTAGATTGGAGTAATTATGTGTGACTTCATTTATCTCCTCTTTTGTAAATGTTCTAAGACTGCGGAGTTCAGAAAGAATCTTAGAATAGCTAGTATTTCCCTTGAAAAAAACTCATTTTCTTCTTAAAACTAGGAGGCCTTGAGCTCTGTGTGTACGGTTTGGCCCATATGGAGTGTGTTGCCAATATGGATTGTGGACTAATCTTTAGTTCTTTCTTGAGCATTCGAAGGCGTTTTGCCACTTCATTCATTTGAGGACGTGTATGGATGTTCAGTGACAAGCATTGTGCTGCTAATTTCCACAGTTCTTTAAGAACCTTCATATTATCCTTCTCAGCTATTGCTGTATCAAATAGTTCCTTCAGTCCTTTACCCTTGGCACATGCTTTATTGAATGTAGGAATTAGGTTCACGTCACCTTTTGCCCTTTTTCGAGTTATTAGCTCCAAGAGGACTATACCAAAACTATATACATCGCTTCTCGGGGTCAGACACCCCTCATGAAAATATACAGGATCCATGTAACCCATACTTCCTCTTAAGGTTGTAGTGAACTGAGTAGTAGCACTGAAAAGAAACCTTGACAGTCCAAAATCTGATACTTTTGTTGTAAGATTTTCATCTAAAAGTATGTTGGCTGGTTTGATGTCACCATGATAAATATGGTTGTCACTCCGTGAATAAATGGAATGCATGTAGCTCAGTGCTTCCGCACACCCTATTGCAATGCCCAACCTTACATCCAAAGGGATAGGAGCATCACTTCTGTAGAGTAGGTCATCAAGGTTTCCATTGGAGATATACTCTGTTACTAACATCAGAGTAGTTTCATCAACACAGTAGCCTATGAGCTTCACCACATTATTGTGGTTCATCATACTATGGATGTTTACTTCCTCCATAAACTCTTCACGCAAATCTTCTCGGATATATCTTTTCACCGCGACTAGATCACTGTCAGAATCAAGGACCCCTATATAGACTTCTCCAAAACCACCTTTCCCAATAAGAGTGCTATAATTGCTAGTAATACTTGTAATCTCATCTTTCGTGAAAATTTTAATTTCTTGACTCATAGAACCCATGGCTGAGAGCTGTAGTTATAAGCTTGTTTTCTGGATACTCTGCTCCAAGCCAATGACTTAGATCCCACAATCAAGATCTAAAGTTGCCTGATAGAAAATAATTTTTAAATGTCATTATTTGCAAGACATGGCAAAAGCTGATTCATCTAACTACTTCTATCATGCGGATGCCCTGAACAGTTCAGTCATCATGGTTATGAATTCTAAGGAAACTTAGCATAGTGCAGAACATAATGAAATTTGACCTTTTTCAAGGATCATATATAACCTTTTCTTGTGAACTTTAGGTAGTGTTTGGTTTGGGAGCCATATGGGTTGGGTTGAGTCCAACCTAGTTTTGAGGGATGGAATAAACCTGTATCGTGTTTGGTTGTGGGGATGGGTTGAACCCAGTTTGTTGTTTGGTTGGAAGGATTGAGAGAGATGGAATGGATGACATTTTAACACCGTCAACTGCAGCAATTGATGGACCCACCTATCAGCCTCCTATTCACTTTTCCCCTTCCCTTCTTCCTTTTCCTCCAAATCGAGCGGCACCCTGCCACCTCGCCCTGCTCCGGTGGCACCCGCCCCGCCCCATCCCGATGGCCCGCCGCGGTCCCGGCCATGGCGGAGGAAGCTGTTGCGCCCCTCGGCGCGTGGCCTTAGCTCCTGCGCCGCCCTCGCCCCGCCAACGGCCGTACGGTGGACGAAGCTGTCGTGACCCCACCTCAACACGACGCTACCTCTGCTCGCCCTGGCACCGGCGAAGCTTCGCCCCAAAGAATGTCGTGGGCCGTCGGTGAGGGAGCTTCGCCCGAGCATCGTCGCGCGGCATCGACGAAGAAAAGTAGCGTGGACAGAGAAGAAGACGGAGGAGACGACATCCATCTGGGTCGTGTGCATCCGCCCAAGTCAGAGGAATCCCAGGAACCCGCATCTGATGAGAATATGCCGACCTGGGTTGACCCCGTTCCACTGAACCTCTAATCCAAACATGGGTCCATCTAGGTCGAACCCATTTCAACCCAGGTCGACCCTCAAACCAAATGCTACCTTAGCAACTCAAGTGGATATATCGAATATTTTCCGATCCTAATTGCAATGTACTCCTATCTTTCATACTTCTTTGTTCCTGATTCAGTGGCTTAATCTATGTGTAACTACCCCGATAACTTGCTGAAAAGTGCACTAAAAATCCTCTTATCCACCCACAAATCGCACTTTAAATAGAGAATCAATGCATGTTTGACCCCGTCGCTTGGTCGTTCACCCTAGTGAAGTAATATCCTAGATTCGCCATTGCCCACGGTTCAAAAGGATTATCAATTTTCAGGAGGAATCATGAATCACAGGTTTTCTTGAGGTGAGCCAAATGGATGCTCCATAGGAAAATCTCTGTGATTCCTACATACAAAAAATGGAGTGACCTAAATACCTAATGGAGGTAATTCATAGGAAAGTTCACGACTTTCAGTTTCCTCCAAGTGTTTAATTTCAAGAACATAACTGCCCCCAACATCCCTACGTCACAACAACACCCCTCCCCCCTAGTAACCCAAATGCTTATGCATATGTATTACACCATTCTGCACAATAATTTTTAAATGTCATTATTATTTGCAAGACATGGCAAATGCTGATTCATATAGCTGCATCTATCATGTGGATACCCTGAACAGTTCAGTCATCATTGTTATGAATTCTAAGGTAACTTTTTGAGGGATTCAGTGGGGAAATTCCCCACTTAATCTTTTCATTAATAAAAGGAGGTTCAATACAGGAGCACGAGGGGTGCTAAGAATTTTGGAGCTCACCAAGCTCAAAAACAAAAAGAAGTACATTATGTTCTAAGGTAACTTAGCATAATGCAGAACATAATGAAATAATTTGACCTTTCTCAATGATCATATATATACCCTTTTCTTGTGAACTTCAGCAACTCAAGTGGATTTATCTATTATTTATACCATCCCAATTGCAATGTACTCCTACCTTCCATACTTCTCTTTTTCCGATTCCCACAGTCCAAAAGTGTTATTTATTTTCAGGAGGAATCATGAATCACAGAGTTTTTTCAGGTGAGCCAGTTGGTTGCTCCATAGGAAAATCTCTGTGATTCCTACAGAAATGGAGCGACCAAAATACCTAGAGCATGGAGGCACTTCATATGCAAGTTAATGACTTTTAGGGCCCGTTTGGATTCCTTGAATCTGTGGAATTGGAATCTACTTAATAAATTAAGCTATTTAGTTTGAATTTGAGATTCCCTAACTTTTCAAAGTTTACAAATAAGCTTATCTTAAATTCATAGGGTGGGAGATAGGAATTGAATTCCATTGACTGACCGCGAAACACCCTTTGAGATAGGCTTATTTGTGAACTTTGAAAAGTTAGAGAATCTTAAATTCCAAGCTAAATAGCTTAATTTATTAAATAGATTTCAATTCTACAGATTCAAGGGATCCAAACGGGCCCTTAGTTTCCTCAAGTGTTTAATTTCAAGAACACAATTACCCCCAACATCCCACTAGTAACCCCAATGCTTATCCATATGTATTACACCATTCTGCACAAGATTCATGGCTGGGGAGAAACAAGCTCTAAAAATCTCACTCGAATTGGTTTTCTGCATTTCATCAGAGGAAAAAAGACAGACACAGACAGACAGAGGGAACGAAACGTACCTCTGACGAAGAGCACCCAGCTCCGACTGGCCGCCCGGGCAGTCGGCACCTCGCCGGCCGACGACCGCCGCGCTGATTCCACGACGAGACCTTGCCGCCTCCCGGGTTGTGGTGGCGACGACGGCGAGCAGCTTTTTCCCCGCTCCCTTCCTCGAGCCTTTGACCAACCAACCAACCTTGTTGCAGCTCTGAACAAGACTGAGAAACAATAAAGCTCCTCCAGCTGGCGTCGGGAAAGCGTTGACGGCCATGCTTGACTTTGAAAACTACTCGTAGTACTGTACTGTAGGTACTAATTATATTGGTTTCCGGGTTGGTTTGCCGGTGCCACGGATAATGAACTGATGTAAACAGAATCAAGTAGTTGAATGGGTCATCCTAATCCTTGTCTTATTTATACCAGTCACACCGACGGCCTGTCACTGTCGGAATCATCACCGGAGAACTGTCGCCGTCGTCGCCGATAGGTTCGGCAAAAGTTTTTTTTTAGAAGCGACGACGGGTCGCGTCGCTTTCCAGCTTCCTCTAGGCAAAGGAATATCTCTCGCTCTGTAGGTGAAGATAGAGAGATGGCGATAGAAGGAAAAGGGATTTTCTGTCTTGGAGTTGCTTTGCTCCTCCTCCAACAATAAAAGAATGAGTTTCAAAAGAAAAAAATATTATAAAATAGTGTGAGTATTTTCTTTTTCAAATAAATTTATTATAAAATTATATTCTATATTTGATCTAATGCAACTTATTTTGTGTCATTAATGTGTGTATTTTTATATGACTTTAGGCAAAGTCCTAACTGTTTCCTTCCTACAAATTTAAAAATGCATCAAACTGTTTCCTATAAATTTAAGAATTGCATTCTTTTTGTGGATGGCTTGTTGAGAAATTCTCGAGCGGCTCCTTGCTGTAAGGTAGGTCATGTTCTCGCTTGGCTCTTGGCAATAGTACGTTACAGCCGGAACCGGCCTCTAGGCCTAGGGGTGGTAATGGATCGGTGCCTCTTTTTTTCTTTCACAATCCCACTTGACCCTATTCTATTTTTATTTCAAAATTACATAGTTTTACGGTTCCATCCTAATCCAGCCTAATCCTTAAATTTGCTAAGGTAAATTAAAGGGTCCTTTACCACCCCTACGTGGGCCCCTTCTGCTGGTGCCTCTAGGTTCCTTGGAGGAGGTCTAGCCCAACTGCCAGTGCCCCTCCTCGTCAAGTGCACTGAGCCACAATATATCAAGGTTGTGGACCTTGTTCAACACAAAACTAGTATGATAGGCGAGGACCGCCCGCCTTATATTAATGTGGGACTAACCCCAACACAAAGTAAGCTACTTCTAAATAGCCCAGCCTAGGGCTTTGTTTTTCTTTTGGTACGAAACAAAATTTGTTACCTTATAGATCATAAATGTCATTAATTTCATAAACATTTTTAAAAAATAAATTACAGCATTTTACGTAAAACTCTCTCTAATCCATTCCCATCACGTTTGCATATAACAAACGCTATATATTGAGGGAGAAACCTATTTAAATTAAACGAGAACAAAGCTTACGTGTTGTCGGACTGAAATATTATAAATTAATTAATTTTTTTTTTGAAAACCGGGTTGCTATTTCATTTCATTTATAATCTCGGTGATTACAGCCCATATTACAAAGACACCATCGAAAAGAAATAGAAATTACAATCCGGTCCTTGTAACCATCTCCCGGTCTTCCTCGCCACCGGCGCCCGTAATCCGCGACCTGAGGCCGGCCTCGTCCCCCCGAAGTACCAAAGATTTGTTGTTGCCGTCTTTAAGCAGCACATCGAAGTCGACATGCTTTTTTATCGTTGAACGATCCGGCTGTTGAAGATGACCAACGGCCATCACATCGTCGGGCGTTGAGGAACCCGACGCCCCAAGAACCGCCAGAAACTCCAATCCGCCGGACGACGAAGAACCCTGAAGGGGAACTGAACCACCAAGACAGGTGGTAACTACCAACCAACCCGATTTCATCTCGCTGGTAAACAAACCTCTCAAAATCGGCGGCGACAAGAGAGGGACAAAAGGACACCACGAGATCTGGAACTCCAGATCTAGGGAAGACACACCACTCCGGCTCATCACTGGCACCAGAAGACTCACCAGCGAGGCGGAGAAGAAACCGGAGTTCTTTATTCCACTGCTGCAGTCCCGTCTCTACCATACGAGGGCTGCCTGGAGCTAATTTACCTATAGTAGATAGGTATCTGTATTAACGGCCACCGCTCTCCTTCGTTCCCCATCCTCTCCAGCGCCAATCCGGCCACCAGAGTGGAAGGAGAATGGAGGAGATCGGCGCCGGATGCAAATCGCCTTCCGGTCGCTTGCTCTCAACTGTAGCTTGGTGTCGAGAGGCTTCCAATCACGGATCCATAAATTAATTAATTAATTAATGTTGTCCAGGAGCAACGAGCCAGCCCAATAAAACATGGCTGTTGGTTTCAGCCGGTGAGGCCATGGGCCTGCTAAGGACGTTGGTCTGTTGAGGACGTTGGCCGAGCTGAGGAGGTACCAAGTAGGTGAGGTTGTGGCCTCGTGGGCCTGCTGAGGACGTTGGTCTGTTGGGCTGACTTGGCCGCTCGGAAACGTATTTTACTAGACTTGCTCAATACCAGGCAGTTCGTGTACCAGGAAGCATTACATGAATTACCCAAATTAATATGGGGTAATGCAAATCACTATCCGAATTTTAGATCGGGTACTGCAGGTTCGGGTAGTTCCGGTATAGGTTTGGGTAGTTTGGGTACTAGTAATAGGTAGCGGGTATTTTACCTGAGCTATAAGCAAAACCATGTCAATAAACAGGTTTGTTTTCTAATTTGTACAAGTTCCAGTGACGAGCTAGGTCTGTCCAACTAAGTTGATAGGCTTGACCAAACAGGCGGAAAGAAATTCCTAGCTCGTCCTCCACAAGTGTGCATAGAAACTGAATAGTTAGGAGGCGAGAACCTTCCTCCTCAAGAGGTGGAAAATTTTGCCATCCTACCGCTTTCCAAAGGATTTGAAATTCGTCATCCATACCTGTCTTTTCGAGGAGGTCGGGTTGAGTCCGGGCGTGTGCTGAAACTCACGATCCTTGAGATGGAGATATGCTTGCATCTCCCGATCTCCCTAGATGTCGAGGTACGGTTCGTCGGCTTCATAGATTGTCGGGGGAGCTTGAACTTCTTCCTCCTCGACTGGTGCATCATCTTCTTGCATGGGGGAGCCTTCTTGTTCATCGAGGTTGAAGGAGCTCGTGTTTGTTCGTCGTGAGCTTTGCCTTGACGACCTCCTCAACCCAAGTGATGGCTTTCCCAACTCACTTCATGGCTCTTGCAAAACACTTGGGGAAAACCTCAGGTGTGCAAGGGTTAGATGAAAGTATGAAATTTCACACCCGTGATCTTGCTTGGCACAATGTTTTTGGTGGAGAAAACGGAGTGTAGAACAAAGTGGAAGAGAGTGTGAGGCTGAAAGAGTGAGAGTGAGAGGGGTGAGCTCTCACACCAATGCTCGATCGGTTTTATAGCCGAGCCATGGCCGGGACGTGGCCAGGGCAACGGCTAGGAGCCATTGGTGAAGGCGGGACCCGAGCGGTGGCGGGGGGCGCTGCGCCGCCATCAAATTTTGGCGGAGCGCGTTCAATGGTCGCGAAAAGTTCGTGGATGTTGTGTGCCCGCCCCGAACTTTGTCGTTTCCTCCACTTTTTATTTTCTCCAAAATTTTCAAAAATTCTTTTTTGTGTTTTGTTTTTTTCAAATGCCAATTTTTGTTGGCAAAGGTGCAGGTTGTTTTTAAGTCAGCCCGCCTGACTCTTCCCCGACACGGGCGGAAGCACACTCCGCCCGGGGTTTCGAAGCAGATCCTTCAACACACCACACCGGCTTTGATGATGATATCCGGGTGTGTTGTTGCTTGTACCCGATGAATGAGCACTTGACCGCCTTACTCTTGACATGAAAGACTATGAAGCCCTTCCCCATGCAGATCTCGGCTTTGGCCGTGTAGAGGAACGACCTCCCCAGGAGGAGAGACACATCCTTTTTCGGGCCCATATCTAGGATAACAAAGTCTGCGGGGATGTACTCCGTATTTACTTTAATGAGCATGTCTTTGAGTATTCCCTCGGACCACCGTGTCGTTTGATCCGCCATTTGGAGGACAAAGCTTGCAGGTGTAAGTGTCCCTCCATGAATTCTGTCGAAGGTAGCGTTGGACATCACGTTGATACTGTCCCCGAGATCACAGAATGCATTAGCGAAGTTTGAGGGCCAATAAAGCATCTGATAATGGGGCGTCCAGGGTCACCCTTCTTGGCGATGAACGGCGAGTCCACGGGGACTTTCTCAACCACTGGGGGTTGACTGAGCCTCAGAGATATCATGTTGAACGACTCAAGCGAGGTCTCAGGTTGCCCTAGGATTCTGCTTGAGTCGTTAACTGGTACTTGAGCAGCAATCTGGGCCAGCAGTGTTTCTATCATCTTATTGAAGCTGAGCTAGTTCTTCACAGCTAATGTCAACCCTACTAGCTTACTGTTGACCCCTTCCAGTATCTTGTCAGTGTGTCTCATCGTTTTGGTGAGATTTTCGTTGATTTTGGCTTGGCCTAGAACCAGGTCCTTGAGTGATAGCTGGTTCAAGCTATAATTGGGGTTATAGCCCGAGTTACCTTGGAATGGTGGACAAGACTGATTATTCTGCCAGCCATTTCCTTGCCGATGTTGGCGATACCCATTGTTGATAAATGCTGCTTCTTCGCAGGTCTCAAGAGCAATTGTCCCCTGAGTGGCCAACTTCACCACAGGTCTCACACGTCATGTGTGAATCTATGGCATAGACTGTGCGCATCATGGCTTCAGTGTCGGTAGTGCGCTCTTCCAGTCTTTTCAGCAAGAGATCCATTTTTGCGGCAAGCATATCTGCCTCCTTCACAGTATGCATGCCTTTTTGTGTTTTGGCTCGGGTTCTGTGTTCCCCATCTCTGGTTTGCCACCATCTTATCAATCAGGGTTGTGGCCTGATCGATGGTGAGCGATAGAAATGCGCCACCAGCAGTGGCATCTAGGTGTCCCTTTGATATGGCCATAAGACCATTGTAGAAGTTCTGGAGCACCAGCCAATTCTCCATCCCGTGGTGCGGGCATGCTTGAATGTATTCTTGCAGCCTTTCCCACGCCTCCAGAATGGATTCCATTGAACTCTGTTGGAAATTGGCAATCCTCCCCCACAGGGCATTGGTTTTGGCCATGGGAAAGAACTTAGCCAGGAACGCCGTGGAACACTTGGTCCATGTATTGACAGCTTCCTTGTCCTTGTAGAACCATTGTTTCGCCTTCCCCACAAGGGAGAAAGGAAACAGACGGAGCTTGATAACGTCGGGTTCGACGCCCTTGATGACAATAATTTCGCACAGCTCAAGGAAGTGTTGGAGATGTGCGTTGGCGTCCTTGCTAGGCAGTCCACAGAAGGGACTGGCTTGCACCATGGTGATTAGCCCAGTGCGTAGCTCAAAGTTCTTGTCTGCCACATTGACAACGGGCCTAGTGGGCACGTTGGGGACAACAAGACAGAGAAATCACGGTGCGACTTTTGAGCCATAGCTTGCGGTACGGTTGGTGCAGGAATGTAGGTTTCAGCTATTGGGGTTCCGGCTGAAGAAGAAGAGGCACGAGACCTGTTCTTCCTTAGGAGTGCCTCAGGATCTTCGATGAAGTTTGCCGGCAGTAGGAAACCTAACATGCACTATCCTGTTTTCATCCACAACAGGAGAAAACATAAATGATTAGCCCGTATGAGTAAGTGGCTACCACGCATGCATATTTCATTATTCATAGCCCGCTAGTGATTTCTCAATACAATGCCCTCCCCGGCAATGGCGTCAGAAATGCTTGTTGGCATTTCTTAGCGCAATCACTAGAAACAGGTTTAGAACCCAACTCTAATGACGGCGCCTCGAAATGCGCCATTGATATCCCTGAGTGGAACCACCATGTCGGTGATAGCACTAGGTCAATCAACGGCGATAGATCTTGCCATAGTTGATATTTCATCCGCACGCGCACGGATCTATCATTGTAGCATTTCACCCAGAAGTATTCGGGGTATCGTTATTTATATTTTTCCCAAAGGAGGGCATGTATGTGAGAGACTAGCATGGCATCTGAATATTGAATTATGAATACGCAATGTCCAACTTAATCATAACAGGGGTAAGCAATACAATTTCATGGATAGTGTGACACACACATAGGAATCCGCCTCAGAAGGATAAAGAAAATAGATAAAGAATAAATGAATAATCTAATGGAGTAGTTCTAATGTTTTAGTCATGGTCATACAAATGAATATAGTTAGGATCAGGGAAAATATCTAGTGCAAACCATAACTATCGTGAAAACTCGTGTAAACCACGGCAAAAAAGCCGTCTAAATTCACCAAAAAAATTAGACATGTAGATGATATGATGATACACAGCCTTGTAAAATATATTGTCCAAACTCGAGTGCGTTTGTGAGATATAAAAATAACAAATTTCTAACAAATCATTTGGGCAACTTTCTGGCTTCAAATTTGTTATTGTCATAACTCACAAACGAAGTTGAGTTTGGACAAGATATTTTACAAGGTGGTGTATCATCGTATCATCTACATGTGTGATTTTTTTGATAAATTTAGACGACTTTTATACCATGGTTTACACGGGTTTTCATGCATGAAGGTAGTGGTTTGCACTAGATATTTTGCGCATCGTAATCATATGCAACAATGATATAAGAATGGTTAGGTCACGATGACGGGGGAGACCCCACCAGGTAGTCTGCTACCCACTAAGGCATTTATGAACTCCTACACGGCTATGTGAACGTGGGGGGGTTACAAGGGACGAACTAGGCTGTCATGACCCAGCCGCCTACCCCCTCGACCGTGGCATGCTGTCATATTCGCATGTACCTTAATATCCGGGCACCATGCCCGCATAGAAGGCCACTACTCTTGTCCCCGTAATCCCCACCCTACGGATGGACAAACTAAGACAAGAACAATCCCAAGGAACAACGAACCGTCATCCCACCTCTAATCATGTTAGTCATATGATGATCGTTGAAGAACAAATATGAACATGTCAAGGCTATGATATATGGACTATATGCTAGTTCATATATCAAGATTATAACATGAACAATAATATTCTCTAATTCATAAGTTAGACCATGAACTAAATAAGACTTGCAAATAGAAGAATGCTCCATAAGAGATATATTACCAAGTAGCACTTTCTTCTAGGAGACAAGCCCTCCTTGTAGCTCTTCTCTACTCCAAGATGTAGCCAAAGGAGGAGGAGGAGGAGGAGGAGGACGAACAACAACAACAACAACAACAACAAGAAGAAGAAGAAGAAGAAAGAGGTGGTAGTGGTGGAAGAGTGAGGTGTGTGCTGAAGTGTTGACTCGTTGTGGTGTGTGTTGAGAAAGAGAGAGAGAGGGTACTTATACTTGGAGTAGAGGGGGCTAAGTGCTAAATTACAATCAAACCAACCATGTACAGGCGTCCAGGTACGATTAACTGAGCCACGCACCCCCGTACCGCCCTCTAGGGGAGTTATTGCACCGCCACGTCCAAGCTGGGCTTGAACCGCCTCAGCCAGGGTGTGTGCGCACCCCCCCTAAGTTTGGCTCGAGCCGGGCCTCGGTGGGCTGGCGTGTTGCATCGTGAAAAGTCATGGAGTGGGGTGTCTTGGCACAGTTCTGACATGTTGGGTCCATTTCTCCCTTGGGCTTAATGTGTTCAGGAATGCGCTTTCCAAGGAGGCGCCTTTTGGTCAGATTTCCACCTGTACTTATATGTTTTCTGCAAAATAACATTTGGGACAATACAAGTGGAAATATATTAGTAATAAATGTATATGAGTATGAAAAGGTATAGTTTCACCCCTATATTGGTAGAATGTTGACGATAAAAATACGTCGTTCGTGACCGTCAACAAGGAGTTGTCCACACAGTTCTCCACCTTCACACCCACCTCGCCACGCTCGCCGATCAAGTTTTTTTGTCCTCTCCGGTACCAATCCGGTGGAGGCACGCAGGATCAAGCTTCTCTAGGAGGCTGAGACGGAGATGAAGGCAGCCACGGAAAACTCCGGGCATGCCTACACATCAAGGTGAGAACGGAGAAAGACAAGACATCTGCCCCACAAGACATCGAAGCTGATCTAGAAAAGATGATGGCCAACTTCCTGGAGCTGAAGCCGTCACCTGGAGGGGTATTGGCATCTCCCCCACCCTTGCCCGTCAACCACTTCCCCAGCCTAGCACCTCGTCTGCATAAGTTGTCCTTCCTGACGTATGATGGCAAGGACGATCCCCTACCATGGCTCAATCATTGCGAGCAATTCTTCATGGCACAAGGTACGCCAACTACAGAGCAAGTCTGGTATACATCTTACCATCTTAGAGGAGGAGCGCAGCAGTGGTACTTGCGTCTGTCCCAGGAAAAGGCATTGACAGATTGGGCAAGCTTCGCCTAGTACGTCAACAAGAGCTTTGGCCCAGCTACCAACGTAATCCGCTGGGTGAACTGGCATCACTTCAGAAGACCAGCACCGTCAACGGGTACACGGAGTAGTTCCTAGCGCGTCACGCCACGCCGACCGACACCTCGGCGACAAGCAATAGGTCAACATCTACGGTAGGATTTGGGGAACCGCCAAGATCGACGCCGAGCTGCAGGATCCAAAGGACATGGAGACATCCATGTCACTCGCCAGAGTGTACGAGCGCCACCTCACCATCCTCTACAACGCCGGCAAGATGACGCGGAAGCGGGGCAAGGCACCCGCGCCCTTGCCCCTCATCACGGCGCCAATAGCTCCATCGCCGACATCAGCGGCGACACCGACTCAGCCGCTCAAATGGCTGACACCGGAGGAGATGATGGAGCAACACAAGGCTGGACTATGATGTGACAGAGCCGACCAATTTATAAGAAATCAAGTATAATTCGCAATTACCGAAGCAATCGCAGGCTACACTTGAGTTCATATAAACCCGGTATTCCGGAAAGCTCAGAGTGATTTCAAACTCATCAACAATACAACCAAGATCGTTGAGCTCAGTAGTTCCAATCCATGGTATCTCAAACCAAATTCAATATATATTAATCGAGTGCAATGTACACATTTATTTCAAAGTAGTTCAGAGTGCGGAAGCAATAGCTTTTGAAAACAAGATAGTTGTACAAATGAAATAAAATAAGATAGTGCCAACATAATGTCACCCCCTGCAACATCGGAATTAACCCGTGAGTACTCAATTGTACTCCGCAAGACTTACCCGTCTTAAACCAGAAAATAAGGAAAAGACTCCAAGGATTATGCTTGGCTTTATCTGGAGCTGGCTGACTCATATTTATTTCCGAAATAAGGTTGATTAGTGCGCCTACACATACTACTCAAGGTTCTTCCAAGTTAAAAGGTTGTTATTGCATACATAACCATAAGTCCCTGTATAGTCAAGATTAAAACATACGCCGATATATAAATAACAAAGATAAGTAACTTGATCATAATTTTAACATCGGCAGCATGAATAAAATAACCATTATTGTGATATTAGACTACGATCTTTGCGGAAGCATCCCGGGTTCTCACCGCCCGGGAGAGATGGCGATTCGAATCGACATCGACCCGGTGGCGAATACCCTGTCATACACCGGTCTACTTAATTACGGCGGACCCAATCACTTCCAAGACGTTAGGGGACGTATGTCTCGGACTGTCGGCAACCCCCTCCTCTCGAGCCACCAAGTGAGCTGACCGAAGACGCCACCGCGGGGTGCCTCGCTGCGCCCGATCAAACCCAATCGACCACGCCTAGGAGGGACGTTAAGCGTACAAGTACCGGCCCCTAACATTCCCACAAGCTTCGTGGCTCACGACCGGCGGAGCCTACTATATGAACAGTGCGTTCAACTTTCGACCGCCTTCCGACAAAGGGTAAAGTCCTTCCGATCGGATGGAAGACCACAATATCCATCCGATCACATAGGTTTTATTATTCAGGTTCTCGCCCAGAGCTTGTTAACCACCAACGTGATTAACCCAACAACAATCCTCACACGTGACCGGAAATCACCTGTCTCTTGCAATCATCATAAGCGAGCATTTATTTAACCTAGACTCCTAAATAGGATAGGGCAACAACTTCAGCAAGGATATCGGTGCATCAACGGTTTCAACCACTTCCTATACTTAATCCAAAGATCCATAAAAGGACTCAACAAATTAATTGAGAAAGCATAGGAAAGTTCAAGATGCACCGGGGCTTGCCTTCGTAAAAGTAGCAGTGAAGAAGAAGTCAGGGCACTCGAAGCTTGATGAACGGTCCTCCTTCTCCGGTGTGGTCTTTTGGCTGCACTCTGAGATGAAGAAGGTTGGCCTCCTGCTCCTTGATCTCCTCCCGAACTAACTCCTCCGATTCTGATATGCATGCATATGCGAGACTGATTAATACCGATGCACAAAAAAACATGCTTATATACAAATAAGGTAGAATGATGGATGAATGCATCATGATGAATGAAACTAGTAAGTGGATATCTCTTCTGAAGAAACATAAATAAAACTACACAAGGAAACCCTAGTAACCTACGTCAAGCAAGCACCCTAATTCACTAAACACTGAAAATGACAGCTAGACATGCTGTTACAAAAAAACAGTCACACAGGGAGTTCTATAACTCCAAATGCAGCAAACGAATACTCGTTGGAAAGCTAACAAAATTATCTACAAAACATTCAATATAACCTCGACCAAATTCTAACATCTGCAGCCTCGAAAACAGTAAAAACAGAGACTCTGTTTTCAGACAAACTACAACTTAGGACATCTCAAATAAATTACTCAAGCACGCACTTCATCTAGATCTTTTCCAGCAAGCAAGACACATCATAATCTACCAAATAAACCTACTGGTCAAGCCAAAAGATAAACTAAAGCACATGAAATGACATTCCCTAATAAACACTACATGTGCACACTCTTTAAATATAAAAGCTAGGATTAATAAATTGACCAAACATACAAGACCAGCAAACTAACCACACTAACAGGTCCTTATTATCATAAGAACAAACAATATGCCATCCAAGAATTATTACCATGCATTTTGCAAGCATTTTCTATGCAACATAAATATGATAAATGCATAAACAGCTTAGAAAAATCTACAAAAACTACCAGAGCATTCTACTGGTCTAACATACCTACCATAAAAATTTCATGGCAAACTCATGCATATACTATCCTACACAAAAATGGCAAGCTAGCATGAAAACTAGGCCTGAAAATACTTTGTACTATGAAAAGTGTCAGACAACAGATTTCTGAGTATGATAGGCTACTAAAACCTATCAAAACCAAGCACACCAAGTCTCACATCCAAAACCCTAGTAATTATTTTTCTATGAATTTCCTAAGAAAGCATGGTAAATAGCACATAAATCAAAAATCACATTTCCACCACAGAACATAGCATGCATGATATTTTTCCTGCACTATACATCCAAAAGCATGAACACCTTGTACAGGGACCACTATTTTATCATGCACCAAAAATTAGATATGCATTTTCCTATTTACATGGCAATTAAAGCAATAAATCTAGATAAATATGAAAACTATCAGAAAACCTAATCTCATATTTTTATACTGTAGATCTACTCATAAGGATCACAACAAAATTTGTCCCATGCAATTCTAAGCTAAAATGAGGGAGATATGAATTTTCTAAGGTATGCATAGCAAACGGAAAATAAAAAAGAAGAGAAAATGCGGCCGACAAAGGCGGGGCCCAAGCGTCAGTGAGAGAAAACAGGGGAGGGCGGGTCGGCAGCGGATCTCGCCGGTGGCCACGGCAGGGCGGCGGCGGCGAAGTTTGGTCCGGCTAAACGACGGTGTGTCTCGTCGATTCGATCGTCCCGCACGGGCCTTCTACACAAGCAAGCGCCACGGAACACTAGTTAGATCGGAGAAAAAACGGGTCGACGCGCCCGACGGTGAGCTTCCATGCCGCGGCGGACATGGCGGCGCCGTGGACGCGACGGGCGGCGGAGGTGCCGTTCCGACGAGCTAAGGCCGAGAGGGTCAACCGGCTAAGTTCCTACCTTCAGCAGCTCAAGGCGGTCACGATGCGCTTGACGGCAAGGCGGGAGGCGGTCGGGAACGGGCTAGCCACGGAGGACAGCGAGCTTGCCGGAGTTCCGGCGATGGCGGCGCGACGGGATCGTCGATTTGGGACCCGTTTCTTGCTCTACTTGATGCGCTAGCAGTCGTGGTGAAAGCCGACAACGTGGCGAGGATTATGGCGCGAGGAAATCGGGTGGGGCTTGGGCGGTGGTGGCGCTTGGACGACGGGGTGCTGGCAATGGCGCAGCGGCGCTGCACCGGGCCGCTCGCCGCCTCCCGTTGTTTGCGGGCGAAGGGAAAAGGAGGCAAGGGGATGGATTGGGAGGGGCGTCGCGGTGCTGTGCTCCCCATACCGGCGTGGGCGCCGCGAGAGAGGAGGCGAGGCATGCAGCCACGTGGCACGCGCGATCGGTGCGTCGGGACAAGTTGGGCCCGGCCGGTGTTTCTTCCTTTCTCCTTTTTTTTTGAATCAAACCCCTAATGCAACTGTTTTACCCTCTACCTCGAGATACGAGCCGAATTAGCAAAGACTCCAATTGAACGAAATGTTCCTCACGAAATTCTGAACAAGACACCTATACAAAGTTTCTCCAAACTCGGCCTAGATTTGAAACTGTGATCGGTCAAAGCTAAAACTATTCGGGGTCAAAGAAACCCTAATTTACATGCAATTCAAAAGAACTTCGACTTTTTTCGACATGATCCACTCAAAATCAAGCAACCGGCCTATGACATCTTTTGTTCTACATAAAATTATCTACACAAGTCATGAAGGGTGCCCACACATGCAAGGTCTCTAGTTAGGACTTTTGATCAAAACAAAGTAAATTACTTTCAATTTCAAGCAAGGTCAAACCAAGTCAAACTACCATTAAAAAATCAAATCAAATTAAGGAACAGGACCAACATCAACCTTGCTCTAAAACACCCTATAAACATCACTAAGAATAAATAAAGATTAAACAACTAGTTATGAAAACATTTCATACATGAAATGACAAAGCAAAGCATAGCAAGCAAATTAACTACATTTAAACAAGCAAATGACCCCTATCATTTCATGTGCATGATTGCATAAGACTAAATGATGATTATGCCCATGAAATGTAGATGATAATGACATGCTTAAAACCAGGGTGTTACATATGATTCAATTGTGACGAGCCGTTCTCACGGGTCACAAGTGCAAGCACTGTTCAACATCACGATCTTCAACGACACGATGATGACTAGGAGGGCGATGGCGACAGCGCCCCCCGCGACGCCGACCTCGGGGTCCCTGTTCGGGTACCCCAATTCCCCGGTACATGGTGCACACTACCTTTACCTCGTCGGTATGATCTCAACGACAGCGTCGACATCATCGTCGACTCAGCGCCACGCACAACTACATCCACCTCGGCGTGGTGACCGCGGCCAGACTGCGGACTCGGCTAGTGTGAGTGATGATCACCACTAGCACGGGCATGACTTCAGCCTGCCGGTCGGCGTCTACCTTCGATGTTCGCTACGAATCGACGCGGGCGTCTTCGACATCGACGCCTACGTCATGCACGTGGAAACGGCGTTGAAGTCATCCCTCGGCATGCCCCGGGCCGACAAGCTTTGGGGCGGGTGACATGGGACTTCTCCAACGAGCTACACGGTACTACCGCGACGGACAGGCCAAGACGCTCACGTGGGCGCCTCCCGCGTGCCGACACGGGAGCGCCTAGACCTGGACTCCTCAGGTCTAGCCGCTGCGCGCCGACATTAGGGACTTCGCCCCCTGGTTTGGCAAGCGTCCGCGGCATGCCGGTCCCTTGGACCTCTACAACACATCGCCAGGGCGTCTTCGTTCAGCTTCGACAAGTGACACCACGGGCACCGCGGCACCGGCATGGATGGTGGAGGAAGGCCTCCTTCTCGTTCGATGGCCGCTTCAACCTACGACTTCCTCACCACTTGCCAAACTTCTTTGGAGACACTACTCCACCGGAGGGATCCGCGGGGCCGAACTACATCGCCCAGGCAGGGCACCTACGGCACCACCAACGATGGCTACGCCGACCGCCATCTTGTTGGGTGGCATATGCCCACGGCGCCACCACGTGGGTCCAGCTCGGCGTCGTCTTCCTTGGACGGCTGGACCGTCTCTTCCTCACCGTCGACAACGTCCACATCAACTACGACGCGGAGCGAGGAACACATCAGCTCTCTCCATCCATGTTCGACATCACGACTCGCCGCAACATCACCATCCTGCGCCTCATACCCTCTTCGTCACTCCTCTGGACAACGACCGCTTCCTGTTCCTGGAGAGTCCACCTCGCGACATGGTGCATCAGCATCTTGAGGTTGGGGTTCCAAGGGAGCTCTTACTCGAGGCACGTCGCGGACCCGCGACACAAGGGGACGCGCCATCCACCCGGTACATCGCGTCATGGCTACATCGGCAACCAACACTACCTCTTGGAGTTTGCACCACTATGTACACAGGAGAACATCATCCTGAGGAACCCAGTGCACGGGAAACTAGTTCTATAGGTGGAGCTCATCATGCCGAATCGCAGATCTTTCCCCAGGCGTCATAGAATGACATTCATCCAGCGCGAGGATGCGCCGTTCGGAGAAGGGGGAGGGAGATGTCACATGCCGGGAGACAGGGCCCGGGATGGCAGGCCTAAGAGGCCCACGAGGGGGGCAGGCAGCGCCACCACGGGGGGCAGGGCGCGCGCCGCCGTCGCCCTCCTCCCTTCCACGGCTTCTTTGGGAATTAATGCAAAAATAAAGGACGAGTTTGGTTATGATTATCTTAGGACTTTTGTTGTGCAAGAGATATTCCATCTCATAAGGAAATCTCTTATTAGGTAATAAATAAGGTTGCTTGTAAAAAGCGTTTCAATCTATAAGAAAACCTTTAGAGATTGCTTGATTTACAAGTCCCACTAGCCGGGCTATATAAGTAAGGGGTGCGTAATTAATCTCTTGGGAAGACAAGCAATAAAGATCAATTTCCCTTCCTCTCTCGCCCTCACACGCCGCCGCCCCTGCCTACGCCGCTGCCCGCTGCGCGCCGCCAGCGCGCGGCCGGCGCCGCTCTTTGCTGCCGCCGTCCACGCACGCGTTGGCCACGTGTCACCGGAATTAATCCGGTCTGTGACAAAAGCAGGTCGAAATTCAAAACATCATGCTCAGTATATATAGGTATGAATATTTATTTTTGGTTGGAAACACTAACAGGGAGTAAAGGTAGAGATTTAATCTCAGTTGGAGTACTCCCGGTTGGGTTCTCCACCCGGGAGTATATGTTGACCTTTACTCCCGATTGGTGTCTCCAACCAGGAATAGAGGTCCCTAGCGCACGCGAGAGATGCTGGGCGGGCTGTGGCGGGGGGCTCTACCCCCTGTTGTCATTCATCAACATACCTATAAAATCATTCTGGTAATTATTCCATCTTTTGCTAGAGTTTTTCTCGCTTTTTTTTGTAAGCTTTTTCTTTATTCTAGATCCTCTCAAATATTTTTTCATGAGCTCCAAATACTTTATTTGGATCCATCATCCTTCAATCTACCTAGTGTATTTTTTTCTGTAATTTTTTAAATCCTGGAAATTATTTTCAGTGATTTAAAATGATTTCAGCTTTTTGAAGAATTGTTTTTGCAATGAAAATGATATTCTAAAAATCCCGAAATTAAGGAAATTTGAAAGTTCACCCAACCCTACCTATATATACATGCGGGTGTTCACCTTGACGCGTGGATTTCATATCTGAAATCGGAATCGTGAACCGTAGCTCTTATCTCTCTGTATACATCGCCGAAATTCTGAAAACCGTTCCGGCGAGTACTCCAGCAGGCTTTTCCGGCCATCTCAGTTGTCCCCGGCAAAACCGTCTCCACCACGAGGTAGATCTAGTTGTTCTATTCGCCGTGGTATATTCATAATTCATTTGTTCCGATCTGTGCCGGTTTTACTCTGTTCCCTTCATTCTTTGTTTCCGATGGCGTTTCCAGCGAGGTCATCCATGGACGTCGTCTTCATCTTCTTCGTCTCCAGCCATCCCGCACTCCATCTCGGCCGAGCGTGCCTCAGATGGCGACATGCGTGTTGGACGCACCTGCGGCTTTCCTTCCCCGTGCCTTGGGGGTGGCCATTCGCGCGCCCCTGCGTGGCTCCGTCGAGCAGCAGGCCGCCGCCACCATGGCTGCTGCCAGGTGCAGCAGGGCCGGGCATCACACTTGGTTGTGGGCAGGCCTAGCGCGTCGCCGCTGCCGCCCCTGGACGGCCAGGCCGAGGCGCCCTCTCCCTTCCTCGAGTAAAAGCAGCAACACAACAGGTTCAGCCATCGACATGGCCACGGTGGTCATGCTATGTACGTGCCCATCACAAGGTACAAGATGCTCGTAATTACAAGTTTACCACCGCATAATAATTATGAAAATGCCATCCAGTCAGTTATCTCCTTTGTTGTAAGTCCAAATCGATCTGTTCCGGTTGCGTTAGTTTTCGTAGCGTCGCGATATTTGCATTAGTGCTAAAGATCTTCTTGTGACATGCATATGATTTGGTTAATTCAAATAGTTATTTGATTAATACTTTATGTAATTGGATTTCTAATTAAATGTAATATAGGTTTTATATATCGGTATTTTATATATATATATATAATGTTAATGTGATTAATTGCTAATTTAAATTATAATTTTCTTAGATCAAACCTGTTCCATATTAAAAACTCGTTTATCTCTCGTGTGTACTCTTTTTTATTTTGCAAAGATAAAGTTAAACTTGACTAATTTATATAACATGTTCATAAATAAAATATGACTAAAAACAACTTTGTTTTGAATCCAAATATGATGTGACCAATGCGAATTAATGCTATTCACATGGTTCTTCTTAATTAAAATAACTAAAGCATGTAGTCTTTATTTTCTTTTCATAAAATAAAAACATCGGTAGTTGTTTCTTTTTGTCGATAGTTTCGTTATCAACGTTTCTTTGCGTTCTCTCAACCTTAATTAGCAACGACTAATCTTTTAGCTTGTTGTTTTAAAGTTTTTGCTGTGGACGGGTGTATTGTTCTTAATTTATTTTGTTTACTTGTTTGTATGCGTGGTGATCTTAACATGAAGATCGGAAATTGATGACCAGGAGCAAAGTATCGGAATGTTGGAGCAAATATAAAAGGCAGGTATAGAATGGGATCATTCTTGTTATATACCTATACACTACACTTTATAATTATCATGTTGCATGTGTCTTAATTTGTCACCCTAACAATTTTCTAGATGTTGATGACTTTATACCTTGTCTCCTATTGGTTTAGTTGCATATGGGTAGTTTTTGCTAGGGCTCTAATTAAATAAATATGATTTAAACTTTGATTAATGGATATATGAAACCAAGACATGCATTTTAGAAACATGATGATAGGGCGAGAGAGTTCATGCTTTTACATGATGCTCTTAGCTCTCCATAAGGACTTACTATAAGTGATCATCCGCGACAACTGTACAACTATAAGGGCTACGTGGCTCTGGCTTTAGTTGATCAAAGGACCTTTAGAGGTTCCTGAAAAAGGCGCAAAAGTGGGAGTTGTGGGTTGGGTGTAGTGCGGTTCTTGTCCATATGTGTATTGCCATTAGGGTATTGTGCCATTTTTTGGAAGGGGAGCTCTACATTCGCAGGGCTTGGAACCTAGCGGCCCTAACATGTTAGACGAACCTTTGGCTTTATATGCATGCATTTGAGGGTCATGACTCAGAGTGAAAGTGTACACCTCTGTGCTGAGTTTAAAACTGATATATCAGTCGTGCTCACGGTCATGAATGGCCTTGGACTCCTTATGGAATACATATGATGCAGAGATATGGATTTAAGACAATGATGGATCTGATACTCAATGATGTTGATGGAATGTGATGAGAACGTTGCAATAATGATGATCATGTGGCTTATTGGGTTAAGCATAACTTATTGCTAAATAAATGCTAAAACTTTGACTTACTAAAATGCTAATCGCAGTAAACCAGTGTCATCCTTTTGAGCCTCATAACCCCATGTTATATTTGTTGAGTACAACATGTGCTCACCCTTGCTATTTTCCCTCACTCCAGTCTTTAGCAAAAGTTACTTGCAAGATTGATGGACTTGCAAAGTTCTTAGGAGACTGATAGAAGTGCTAGGCATATGTTACATCCAGTCAGCCACCCTTGTCAAGATTGAGGCTTGAAGATTAGTTAATGTTTCGCCATACTCTGATGTAAGTGTTTTTAATAAGAATATTTTCTCTATATAACATTGTTTGTGATATACTTTATTTTGTTGTCATATGTGTGGACTTCTTGGACACACATATGGTGAGTGCCCTGGTTTTGTTTTTAAAACCGGGTGGTACATTTGGACACGTTAGACCACTTTGGACATGACTGAGCTTAAATGGTGTCTCAGACAAATCAAGGGATCACATGGAGAAGACGGCAAGCCATCCAAGGTGGCTAAGCCGACTGGCACCTCCAAACGGCTTATTATCTGGTGCTTAGGCCGGCTACCACCCACAACTTGGCTTAGTCGATTCACACGCCGACCGAGCGGAACTCGACGTCGGACACGCTCAACATTTCTTGTTGAATTTGGGTTTCAGGGGGTACCCCTACCTTGCTTATATAGCCTCATAGGATGAATCTCAGCCCTTGGATCAAACCGACTTGATTAGACGTTGTTGGAATGTTCCAGAAGCAGGACTCATGGATCCTTCAGGGGGTGCCGCTTGGCCCCACTATGGGTGTCGCCCGGCCCCACATGTCAGCATGTGGACCTCGGCCTTCGCGAGCTATCTTCTTTTGTCCTTTAGACCCTTGGAATTTACTCCAATCACCCTAGTTCAGTCCTTTTCTCCCGTTTCTCTATTTTCTCTCTTTTCAGCTCTGTTTTTTGTTTTTCCAAGTTCTCCTATAAAACTGAGTGTGCACCAAAACTTGTGGAAATCATTAGAAATAATAAAACTTTAGTAACATTCATCCCATGATTGATAGCATTTCATATATATAAAAGTGGTCAATAACTACCATCAACAGAGTTGTTTCCTACTGGGATAAGACCACACCCCTCTTTACATATCCGAGGATCACAGTCGATTGAATAATCAGATTACTCTTATATTATCACTACAAATGTTGCCCAGTCCATGTACATATCACTTTGAAGATAATGGAAGGCAAATATTCCTAATTCCTATCTATTAAATTATATAAATTACAGCATTACTCCCTTCGTCCCAAGATATAAGGCGTAACTACTTTTTATTCATGTTCCATGCTATAAGGCGTGCTTCCTCTGGAGGCACATATACCGATAAAGAGTACTAGTGTTGAGAGAGAGAATTAAATGTGTTTTGTTGGTCTTTGGACCTGAGGTAGTTACGCCCTATATCGTGGGATGGATGGTGTATATTTAACAGAAGGGATCATGGATGGCATAGGTTTGATGCTGACTTCCTTATTGCATTCCTTGTTGTAGAGACTTTGTGTTTGCTGCAGCTGCATGAACATGTTTGGCTGAGAGTTTCAATGTTTGTTGCAGCTATGTGTGGCTATTGTCTCTCACAATACATTACTTTTTTTTTCTTGAAAACCTCACAAAACACTACACATGCAGCTGCCGGTAGTTAAGAGTGCCGCACTTGCAACTTGGTGAAGTTAGGAGTGCCAGTTGAAATGCTAATGAGATATTGAGACTGACTTGGTAATTTGGAACTTTGGATACAATATATACTGCATGTTGCCAATAAATATCCACTCAAACCTATTATTCCAATTTGTCATGTTATTGCATGTATTTTGACGTGGTCCTTTGTATGAAATTAATTTAACATTTTTCTAACTTGCTTAATCTCACAGGATAGTAGTACCTTTAGATCATCTATTGAGAGGAAACAATAAGTCGAGTCACTTGTGGAGTATTTCGTGGCCATCCGAATAGGACAAGTGCTAGAGTGAATGAGCCTACAAGTGGAGTATTTTGTGGCCATCCTTTCTTTGATTGTTGCCAAATCATGAGTTGTAGTTATTGCTTGATGCATTTTGTTTCAAGTATTGGTGGTGGGCACCAATTGGATGCATGACATGGTTGTATTTTGATAATTATAACTCTAAATGTCCGGATTTGTGCTTATTGATTGGATGAAATGAGTGCTTAGTTATGTGTTCATGTGTAAATTTGAACTTGAAGTTTTTGTATATTTGAATTCAAATAGAAATTAGATATATTGTTTCCCGTGGAGTTCTAGTTCCATGGGAAAAATTTCTCACAAAACTGATGGCAGCTTTGCAGAGGAAGTTTCTATTGGTGGTCGTTATCGATCATTTTATACCACCAACTTATGTCTATTTTATAAGAAACTTGCAAACCTTTGCCACATATACCTTTACTACTAACCTAGGTCCACTTGTATTCCAAGAAATTATGTTTTGCAGGACTCAAACATGGAATCAAGCAAAAAACACGCCAAACAAGAAAGAAAGCGCACAACGGAAACACGGTTTTTACAAGGGGATGGCAAGAAGGCTAATAATGGAAGAATTGGACCATTGTCCCATTGGGAATGAGGTGCAGGACAGCCCAACAGCCCCTAGAGAAAGGCGATGCCAAACTGGGCCAGTCCCGGTCCACCCGGAGCGCTGGTTCGACTGGACCCACGACGAGCCCGATCAGGCCGCGGCTTCTCTAGTGGTTCGTGACGTGGGTGTAGTGGCAGTTGCATATGGGGCAACCTTATTTTGGCACCTAAACTGACCCTTTTCTTGTATAAATAGGGGGTAGAGCTCCTCTTCAAAACACACTCCTCACTTCAATCCATTCCATTCTACACTCACACACAAGAAGCACCATGTAGAAAATAGAGAGGAGATCTCCACTTTCATATCTTAGCTCCCTAGTGTAAGGAGTGAGGAAGAGAGAGAGATGGAGAAGTACCAGAGTTGTTAGCTACCTCCACTAGTGTTTCCCGAAGACCTCATACCCACTAGAGGGGAAACTGAAACAACACATGGCGAAAGAGTGGTGAGCACCTCCCCACAGCCCAAAAATTCATCATTAATTTGATGTCGTTCTGTACCTTGAGTCGCGTGGTGGACTGGAATGCACAAGTCGTTTGTGTTTGCACCAATAGTCCTAGATGGCCTCTCCGAGTTTGCCGCCTCCTTCTGACCTGGGCACTTGAGCACCTCCAACAAGCCATCTTCTGTTGGTTTGGCCGATTGGATGGTTGCTGGTACCGTGCATGATCGTGTAGGTGATGTAACTTGCACCACCAAAGCAGCCTCTGTTGATGGGTCCACAAGTGTTGGTTGTGTTGTGCGCGGTAAAAGAGGAATTAGCAGTTCCCCGCATCCAATAGTATTGTCAATAAAAGAATATGTTACCATACCTGAAACCGATTTGTGTGCTAGTGCGCTAGACTGTGTCAACGCAATAGCAGGTTCACTTGGTGGCGTCATATCCAGCCTTGCTGCCTCACTCGGCTGTGCTTGGTTGGGGATGTTGGTCGTCTGGAGTTGTTGCTGCCCACTCTCTGTACCCCTGCCGGACCGCCAGGTGATGGTACCGCTGGCGATGGAGCTCCAGCCTAGGGGTCGACTCAAGATGCCATAGCTGCCTGTGCAGAAGATGGCACTGACAACTCTGAGATAGCTCCAACTGAGAGCTCCATTTGAGGTGTGCCTTTTGCAGCTTCCAAATCTCCATGTCCAGTACTTGTTTCAGAAATAAAACAATGTGAGTTTGCAACATTGTCATTAACTGAAGATTCTACGAAATAAGCATGGTACTTACAAACAACTTTTGTCGGCTTTGATATGAAACCTCCTTTCGGTGGTGTCATCCAAACAAATTTGTTTGTGTCCCTACTCCCAGCAGCCAGTTGTCGGGTTCCAAGAGAGGTAACCGCAATGCTATGTTGCATCGGTGCTATACCGGAATTCCCAATACCTGCCGATGGAGCGCTGCTCTCAGATGAATTAGAGCTTTTTAGTTTCTTTGCGGATGCTGCCCTATCCCTCTCCTCCATGCCCTCATTTGAGTCCCCGAGATCATCATGATCCATAGGGTCGTCATCCTCTGGAGGGGGAACCGTTGCCGGTATGAAAAGCTCTGGTTCCCTTGTGAAAGTGATGGGGAATCCTTGCTTTCCAAAGATAAGATCTGTGGTAAGGGTAACCGAGTGGTATCTAGCATCCCCACTCTAACTCTGATCACGCCTTTCTTCCGATACGTTAGCATGTTGACTTCCATAGTCGCCCCAATGACATTACCGATAGCCCAGAAGTCCAGATAATGTCTATGTGTAGGCGGCACCCCTGTGATATGAACCCAAACCTCTTCCAGCTCATAGGAAGGGATGGTGTTCTGATTTTGCTGCCATGCCGACACTGTGATTGTGACTCCACGATTTTTCAACTGAAAACCAATATCAACCATGCTCTGAAGTGAATCATCACTCGGGAATGCCACTAGGAAAGAGTCCTCCTCATGGGGTAGGGCCTCCCACTTCCAATCTGCCCTAGTAATGCGAGCAAGCTCCATCTGTACTACTTCTGCTGTAGGCTTCCCATCATTGACAATAACTAGACCCGTGGCTGCTGGCTCTGGGACCTCTAGCTTGTAGTCTATCTCAGGCATTCTAATAAAAGCCAGCTCCTTCATTGCTGGCCCATAGAAGCTCGCCACTGGTTTTGGCATCTTCAAGATAGGACACTTTGCAGAAATATGTGAATTCTTCTTATTGCAGATGATGCAATCTAGGTCTGCTTTGCAATCCTCATTGACATGACCACTACATTTGCAGCGAAAGCAAAAAGACCTCTTCTTTTTTAACGTATCCTGCTCTGTGTGTTGCTGAGAATTGGCAAGCTCGGCACCCTGTTGGCTTGTCTCCCCTTTGTCGCTCGCCGGGGGTTGAGTGATCTGGTGCTGCGTGCCGGCCGGCCGGTAAGCCTGGTGTAGGACCGGGGCACCTCTAGCACGAGGCTGCTGTGGTCTGCCGTCACGTCCAGGCTGGTTTCGAGTACCACGACCACGATCCATGTTGGCCCTAGCTTGAAATTGAAAGCCAACCCGAGCGTTGCCAGACCACGTCCTTTCCCTCGGTCAATGTGGGGCGGCATCGGGGCTGCCGGCCGTCGGACGATGTCCGCGTACGACGCTGCTCCGTCGCCACTACCCAGCCCGGATGATCCTTCCGTTGCCGGCGGTGTCGTGAGAAGTTTCGGTGGAGGAAGAGTTTCTAGCGGCTGCGTAGATGCGTGGACTGGTTAGGTAGATGCGTGAACTGGTTAGGTCTCGTGGTACCCCCAGTAACCTTTCTCTCCCTTGGCCCACTTGGTTTCTCCCATGGCCCACTTGGGATGAGGTCCCATAAGCAGCGGCCATACCCCCTAGCGTTTGCAATCAACGTTGCTTGACTGGGCATTGCCGAAACAGGCTCGTGTTGATCACTTGATCCTCGGATTCAGACTTGGGAAAAAAGGCGGATAGAGCCAAAGTTGGTGGACGTCGTTTGGGAATTGGGCCCTTCCAAGGTCGAACGGCACAACCTTTTTTATGGTTTTTCACCGCCGTTTCCTTGCCGGCACAACCAGTCGATCGTGTTAAGGGGGACACCAATGGATGGAGCAGACTCTGTGTGCCCCGGCGTCGAACCCATCAACGAACGACGTTCTTCCCACCAGCGTGATCCTTTGGGAAATCCCACCTCGGACCAAAATTTTTCTATTAGAAAATCATCGTTCAGATGAGCTACTTTCTTGTTGTTTGCGATGAACTCATGAGCTTCGTCAGCCATGATGCATTCATGGTAAGCGTCATCATCTTCTGAATGGCTTGAGATTATGTCCAAGGACGGACCTGTAGAAGACGAGTGTACCTCGTTGACAGCCGGAGCAAGAGTTAATCGCCGTCCCTTGCGCCTTCCCACAGTGTCCCATAGTCCCGGCGGATCATCTTCCAACTCCGGCGACAAAGCGGTGGTCATGATCCCAGTGTGCACGGGCGGATCTACGTTACCAGCTCTGGGTGCGACTGCACCCACGGCTTCGTACGAGTTTCTGAGTACGAGAAAAAATTCTACGGTATTCGCACCCCCTGGCTCAACATTCTGCACCCACAACCCAGCTGGAAGCCCACGCTACTTGGACACAAGCCCACCCGGCACGCACGCAGTGCTCGTACACGCACGCACGGCCTGGCCGGCGGCGCCCCTTGCAGCTTGGTACACGCACGCACGCACGGCCTGGCCGGCGGCGCCCCTTGCAGCTTGGTACACGCACGCACGCACGAAGGCTTCGCCAGTTCGCTTCGATTAGATCGCGTCGCTTTGCCTTCTCATCTCAGGTCCTCTGAATCTTCGAGGGCCGTGGTGACTGGCGATCGCGGCTAACAGATCGAGGCAAGGAGGAGATCATCGACTGCCGTCCGCCGTCTCCTGGCGATCCACTGTCGTCCGCCGTCTCTACTGCAAGTACCAAGCAAGCAGCAGCAGTACATCTCTGATCTCTCTTTTTCTTGATCGTGTCCATCCTTCCTCCTTCTAGTAAAGCAAACAACATCAGTACGTCTCTGATCTCTCTCTTTTTTTCTTCTGGATGCTAGGAAAACCATGTAAAGGTTTTTGAAAAGAAAAGGACCAGATGTTAATTTGGAAGAGGAGATCAATAAATATGGCCCAGGCTTAAGAAAGGAAATTGATTTTTACCATCCAAATCAAAGAGAGAAGGATTTGCTGATGTGAGAGAAGACAATCGATTCTATGGATTTGAGGGATCTTAGGCAACGTCTTGGCCTCTACATTGCTGATGTGAGAGAAGACAATCGATTCTCCAACATAAATACTATCAGTGAGCTTTCACAAAGAATGGTGGCGACAAAAAAAAATTGTTATCCATTGGTTTATGGACTTTTGAAACTTGGGTTGGTATTGCCAATTGCTACTACAACAGTGGAGAGAATATTTTCTGGGACGAAGATTCTGAAAACAACTTTTAGTAATCGCATGGGCGATGCACACTTGAGTAACAAACTTATTTGCTATGTGGAGAAAAGAAGAATTAATGAAAGTGACAAATGATGTTGTGGTTCATCGCTTCATGAATATGGAAGGAAAAGGGCGCAAATTTGATCTATAAGAGGTAATGCACCTATTTTCAGATTTTCAATGCTACATTATATAATATTTTGTTGTTATAATTGTCGGATTGGCTAAGTATATTATGATAAATGTAAGCAAAAATATATTATTACTGCTACTTTATTGTTGATGTGCATCCATATTGCTTGTTTTAAATTATTTGGGCCAAAATTATGTCTATGGATTATTAAGTTGCATTATTGGTCAATTATTTTCCCACAAGCCGCACCCCCTCCATAATTCTCTAGCTCCGCCACTGTGTGCTGGATGGCGAACAATGTCTCGATCGATCGGTGACACTGCGAAAGTGAAGCGGCGAGATTGGCAAGCGAGCCCGGCGAGATCAGCGACGGAGGTGTCGGCGCCCCGCCGACGTAGCCTTCCCGGACGCCCCCGGGGCCCCTGGTGGAAGTTCCGACGATTTGTCCCAGCGTGCGGGATGGTGTACAGCACGAGGAGCGAAGTCGGCCAGATCGCCCCTGGGCCTCCCCGGTGGAAGATCCAACGATCTGTCCCAGGGTGCCGGATGGTGTACAGTCGGCGACACCGGGAGCGAGGCAGCGTTAGCCTGGCGGGATCAGCGACGCTGTCGGCAAGGTGCCGGCGCCGCCCGCCGTAGCCAGACCAGGATCGCCTCCGGGCCTCCCGGTGGATGAGTCGACAATCTGCACGATTTTTAAAAAGACGATCTGGTGAGACCTGACGTACCTAGAGGCTTGAGGCGGCAGCATGGACACCCCCGACGAGAGAGCCCCACGCTGGCAGCGACGCCGCCGGCAAGGTGCGGCGGCGGCCACTCCACGCGAGGCGATCGCCCCCAGGATCGCCCGATCCGAGAAAACTGGGTTTCAAAATTCAAAAACCAAGTCCACTTGTTTTCTATTTTCTCCCCTCACTAGCCAAATATAGAAGACTTGTTTCGCTAGTCATCTTGCATGTTGGATTTAGAGAAATTGTTGGATTTCATCAATTTTTTTTTGCTAGCTGTTTCATTTTACATAATAGCTAAATTAGGATTTTAGCTACTCATAGATACCAGAGCTCTTGGAGATGCTCTAAGTCTGTCAAAACCCGTTAGAAATTACAGAGTATGCATGTGGACATAATGTTAGAAAATAAATAAAGAATGGGAAAACATTAGCATTTTTTCTCAAATCCTAATACTTCTGTTTCCTAAGATTGTAGTCTACACTGGAGCACGGTAAATTAGTGGTAACAAAAACCACTAAAGTACAGCTAACGTTTGCAAACAATAGCGCTTCACAATCCCATTGTTGCTCTGTACATTATTGATAACACTTCAATTAATGTCGCATCACCACCGAATTCGCCTGTATCCATACAAGTGGCGCATCAAGTTTGGTAGCCTTGGCTCAGCTCCAGCCACAATTTCAGGCACTAGTGTAGCTGCTTCTGTTGTGTGCCTCTTCCAAGATCTTCTAATCATGTGAAGTTGTTCTGCTACTTCCTTCATTGTTGGTCTCATAGTCATCATCTCATCAACATCCAAGATCGTACACTTCAGTGCCAGCCTCCCCAGATCTTCCAGTACACTGATATCCTCTTCAGCTGTTATAGCCTTATCAAAGACCGCCTTCCCACTATCATCTGTATGGTAAGATTCGGTGAATCTTAAGACAAGCTCATCTAAACTGCTATAGTTGTCCCTACTAATGAGTGCAAACAGAACACAGCCAAACCCGTACACATCACTTTCCAGATTCCTCAACACTGACATAAAATGAATTGGGTAGTTGTATAGCACTTCTTCAAGAAAATTACGAGTAATTACACTGTCACTGCCAGTAATTCCACTCTCCTTGATAAGCTTACATGCCCCTGAAAAATCTGTGAGTTTCGGTGAATAGTTATTATCTACTAGTATAGTGGATGCTGAAACATTTCCATGTCCCACGATACCAGCAACTGATGAGTGAAGGTACTGTAATGCTTCTGCAGTCTTAATTGCAATCCCAATACGTTTATCTAGGGGGAACTCTTCCTGGCTACCTAAAATGTCCATGAGACTACCTTTAGTAGCATACTCATATATGAATATCAGAGTTTCAGCTTCCAAGCAACAACCCAAAAGTTTGATTATATTCTTGTGAACAATTTGAGACAAAATGATGCCTCCATTGATGAATGCCTCTTCAGACTCTGCATAAAGAAACTTCCACACCACCACAGCTGTATTATCCTCAAGTGTTCCTTTGTAAAACTTAGCTTGCCTACCTCCCCCGAGTAGACATGAGTAATTTTCTGCTGTGATGTCATTTAGCTCCTCCTTTTTGAATTTTCTCACATTTCTGAGCTCCAATAGAATGTTAGAATTGCTAGCATTTCTCTTGAGAAAGCTCGGACTCTTCTTAAGCTGCACCTTGTCTTGCTTATTACCCCTATCTTTATTGGACCATGAAAGGTGTGACTCCAAAATCGATCGGCGAGGTGTGTTTTCATGTCTAATTGCCCTCACATTTCTCTTAAGCTCCCGTAGGCGTTTCGCCACATCATTTATGTTAGGACGGTGACTTGTCTCCAGACTCAGGCATTCATTTGCTAGTTCCACCATCTGTTCAAGAATCCCTGTCTTGTTTTCGTTTGCTATTTCTGAATCAAAAAGTTCCCTCAACTTACTTCCCTTTGCATTGGCAAAATTTCCAACGAGGTGAATATCACCTTCGCTTACCCTTTTTCTAGCTATTAGTTCCAAGAGAACTTTTCCAAAACTATACACATCACTCTTTGGTGTAAGACATCCTGTATGGAAACATATAGGATCCATGTAATATATACTGCCAACTACCATACTTGTGTACCGAGTGACGCCGCCTGAAAGAAGCCTTGACAATCCAAAATCTGATACCTTGGCTGTAAAATTTTCATCTAGAAGTATATTGGCAGGCTTAATGTCCCCATGATAAATAAGGTTGCCACTTAAATCCATCGAATGCATGTAGCTCAATGCTTCTGCGCACCCTATAGCAATACCCAATCTTGTATCCAAAGGGATGGGAATGCCACTCTTGTGGAGTATGTGATCAAGGTTTCCATTGGAGATATACTCAGTTATCAACATTAGATTACTTTCACTAATACAATAGCCTATGAGCTTCACTATGTTCTTGTGCTCCATTTGACTATGAATCCTTACTTCTTCAATAAACTCTTCTCTTAACTCTTTGCGGATGCATTGCTTCACTGCAACTAGATCATAGTCATTGGGAAGGACTCCTTTAAACACTTTCCCAAAGCCACCTTCACCAATACAATCACTATAGTTGTTGGTAATTCTTTTAAGGTCAGCTTCCTTGAAATGCCTCAAATTTTGAACTGTCCTATGACTCGCATCCATTGATGAGGACTCCTTGCAGAACCTTCTGGATAATCCAATGTAGGTCAACAAGATCCCACAGTCTGAGACTACAGTTGAGAATCTGATAAAAAATGATGTGTTATTCATTTTCTAGACATAGTTAATTAATTAATAAATCCAACTTTTTAGACTTCTTCACTTAGTTCGTATTAATTTAACAGCCCCTAGTTCGGTCAAAAAAAAAAAAAAATTTAACAGCCCCTAACACTTAATAGTAACTTATAGAAGGATTTTCAAGATGACCGGCTATAGAAATCGGCAAAAAAAAAAAAAAAAGGTATAAAGAAACGTAAAATGTTGTAACTAGCTAGGCCAACTAATATCCCATGGTTGCAAGAAACTGAAAAAAATGTTGCCACAAAAAATGTGTTACTTCACAAAAAAATATGCATGCATTTTCCATGATATACAAACCCATCAGACCTCTCTTTCTAAGCGTACTTTTCTAAACATCATTTGCTCATATATATGCGACAAGAGTAACATGTGTGTTATAAGATGCTTTAGACATGTGCATATATATAGGCCCTAAGAATGCAACGAACAAGAGTGATCAAAATATATCCAAGCACAAATGGAGTCCGAACATGCATGCACTAAATCACATGAAAGTGGTCATTGGATCATAAAATGCGGTCCAATACACGTTACATTGGGAAGACAAGGGTCACCGGATGATACAGTGATAAGAAGGCAAATCGATCATCTGGTGGTGATCATCAACAAGGATGACAGTGAAGAAAAGAATGAAGGATCAGCCTGACGACAGTCCGAATCCACTTTGTATAGTGTCATAGGATGATACTGTAATAGACTCTTTTAAGTTTCCTGATTGTAATCCAATTACCGTATTATCCACTTTGTGTAATTTTAGCTATTTTCTTTCTCACTTTTTACGTTTCCTGATTCTCATTTGTAAAGACTCATTTATTTAAATATAATTTCCAGTAGGGGCGTTGCCCCTCCTGTTCCATAAAAAAAAAAAAAGGATGATACGGAAATAGACCTGGCTAGCTAGCTGGCGGATCATCCGATGAATGCACCAGATTAGTGGACTAAGAAGCAACGATTGCGAAGGGGGTATGCCGTCAGCCACAGCCAATAAATTTTAATTCTCCTAATGACGTGGGATTCTACTTGTGTTTTATTCCCTCCATTCCAAATTATAAGACTTCTTGGCTTTTCTAGATGCATTTTCTTTAATATGGATCTAGTTATACACTATGTCTAATACAAAGTAAAGAAATGTATCTAGAAAAGTCAGAGAGTCTTATAATTTGGAATGGAGGCAGTAGTATGTAACAACAAGGGAAGAGAAGACTGCCGGAGCAGCTGTGTGTTATCGGAATCGACCAGTGGCATCCTTTCAAGTAGGGGTGACATGGGAGCGTGGGTGGGACAGAGGAGTGGCATCCTGCCGAGGGCCACACCAGGGGGGGAGGTATGGGGGCGGTGATGGCAGCGGTGACTGAGCTGCAATGGTGTCGCAAGTGCATCGTGCGGTCACGGAGTAGTGGCCTCCGGATTGCGAGGCGGAGCTAGCATGCTGTCATAGGGCGGGGGAAACAGATGATAGGGTTTGGGGATCAGCTATTAAAATTCGATCCAACGGTGAAAAGCCAGTTGATCAGACATGGGATGGGCCGAATGACTCATGGGGGCCACATATGAAACTGCTTTGCCCTTTACTGTCCAATAATGATTTATTATTTTTTCTATCATCAAATAGAGAATTAGATATATGGGCCCTGAAAACAAAATGCAATTAGCTATTTAGCCTTTTTCTCTCAAATTTGGTTATATGGCCTTAAAACAAAAAGATTCTTAGCTATTTGGACTTTCCATCAGTTTTGTGCATGCAATGGTGTTAAGTGTGGGGCAAAAAAGACTATTTTACTTTTACCCTGGCAAAAAAATAGAGTTTTATTTCTTTATTGTATATTTTAAGTACATAAAAGACAGTTTTACCCTTGGCATAAAAAAAAAAATAAAAAATGCTTTCGTTTTTTCATATATATCTTATGTACTCAAAATATACAATAAAGAAAACAACACTCAGTTTTTTTATTCTTTTTTCTGCTAGGAGTAAAATGGTTTTTTACCCTCACTTGACACGCTTACATTTCCAAAACTGATGGAAGCCCAAATAGGAGTAAAATGGTCTTTTGAAGGCCAAAAATAATAGGTAAGAACATTTTGTTTTGAGGCCATATAGCTAGATTCAAAAAAAACAGGTCAAATAGTTACGTGCAGTTTTTTTTTCAAGTTCATATACCTAATTCTCCCAAATAGAGAAGGCACCTTGTGAATTAACCTAAAATGATCTTTATAATCTAAAACTTTTTTACAAGAGAAAGACACTATATATATGTTGTTGTGTGGGAGTTTTAGAAATTTTTAAATAGATACTATTTTCTATAGTTTAAATGAATTTCTTTGTTCTTGTTAAAAGTATTCTGAATTGAACAACATGTACCTCTAGCTAGATTAAAGAAATCATGAAAATTATTTTGGATCATACATTTCTTTGAAGCCAATATATTATAGTTAGACAAAAAATCGTTTGTTTGCTAGATGTAATTTATAGTTCTACCTCCAAACTATCATAAGATAATATGTAATAATATCTAATCTTTATTAGAAAATTCTACAAACTTGCATGAAAACATGATATTTTTTGGGAACATGACAACATGAGTTGGATGTATAATCTGTGTATAAAAAATCAAATGAATTAAACAAAGCAGCACTATACATTGTTAGAAAAGGGATATATCCCTCACATAGTTATGTAACTATATGAGAGATTTATCTAGTTGTGAAAAATCTAAGAAAAGTGGCACTCTACATAGTTAATATGATTTGAAAACTTTATGGAAAGACAATACAACCATGTTATGATCTCATGCCAAATTTAAGGATTTTAGACACCTTTAAGATATTATTGTTTTTTTGCAGTCGAAGACACCAAAATACTTATAAGCATTTTCTTAGGTGCCAACCTCCAAGAAAATAAATAACTCACAAGGAAATGATAATTTACTTGACAGTTTAGAATAACACCCAACAAAACGGGTATTTTTCCTTGACAGTTAAGAACAACATTCTAGAAAATGGTAGTTTCCTTGACTATTTACAATTACACTCAGTTCACAACCACCAAGGAACACCCATATTCCTTGGCAGTTTGCTTCGACCTCTAAGGTATATATGTTTCCTTGAGAGTTCAATAGTACCGTCAAGGAAACTACCCTTTCATTGGTAGATTGATTTTGGCACCCAAGGAAATAGTTGGTTGCTATGGCAATTCAAGTTTCTTGTACTGTATAAACTCTCTATAAAATGCCTCCTAATAGTAAGAATTCTCATTTGCTATGATTAGTGATAGTGTTTTATTACTATTTCAAAACATTAAGAGGATTCCACCATTTTGATACTAATCATGATTGATAAAACATCTCGAGAACCCCATGGATCTTATTTCCTCTATCACATAAATAATTTTTACATACGCCTCAATTTCTTTTATGGACGGTTGCTTGTAACTAAAAATTAAAGTGAATATAAAATTTGCTTTATGGGTACACTGTTTGTAACTAAATATATTTTAGATTTGTTAGAATAGATCTCGGCTTAGTTAAAACTTACTTTTTTTTTTTTTTTAGGGTAGTCTTCTTTTAGGAGACTAATCTGGCACCATTATGGGATGGTCCAATAACTGACCAATGGGCCTAGTCCCAGGCCACACTAATCTAAAACTCCTATATAGGAGCTCCCCACTATTCACGCTTAGGGAATTCTCAGGCCTCTGATTGGTCCTGGAATTGATAACTGAAATTGAAACTGAAATCGTAGCTTTGTGCGTCGTCGCCTTCGTCTTTTCTCCGTTCGCGTGAGAGTGTCGTGTCCTGGGCTTTTTCCCCGTAGCTTTGCGCGTCGTGTTTCAGTTCGCATGAAGAGGAAATTCATTACCGCAGCCACAACTCTTCCCCTACCGGCGGCCTCTTCCCCTCCCACTGGCCGCCTTCCCTTCCTGTCCGAACGTCTTCCTTGACTGTACCCCTTCCCCTCCTCCCCCACGATCCAGCGGCATGTCCGCTCATCTATATATCTGCAATTGGAGATGTGCAGCCGCAGGCACCCGTGTGCGCAGACAACATGAGGTAGTTAAGGTTATCTGTAGTCACAACGCTGCCCTTCCGAGCTGCCGTGGCCGGCGTCCCTGGCCAGTGTCGCTACGGAGGCGGAGACAGCCGGGAAGGCGCACCTTCCGAGCTGCCGTGGCCGGCGTCCCTGGCCAATGTCGCTACGGCGGCGGAGACAGCCGGGAAGGTGCAGACGGCTGCTGCGACGGTCGATCACCCGGCCGCCGGGAAGAGGAAGCCCTGCGTGGCAGCGTCGAGGAAGGGCACCAGCGGCGGCGAGCCTAGCGGGGCGTCGGCGCGCACGGCGAACAGGTACAGCGCTGCCGCCGAGCAGGCGGCTGCGATCGCAGCCACGAAATACCTGCACGTACGCGCGCCGCACGATCGATCTCAATGCACGTCGGCGACATCACAGCCGCTGAGGGCTGAGCGGCGACGTCGCGAGGTCCAGGGAGCCCTGCGCATGGGCTGAGCGGCGACGGACCGGCGGTGCCGTGTGTGCGTCCGTCTGACGGTGCGAGGAACGGAGGAGACGCACGGAAGCTGTGGAAGAGAGCTTTCCTTTTTCCTTTTTCTTCTTTCTTTTTTTTTTTTATCTGTTTAGCTTCAATGGAATTAAAAATTTAGTATACGACTACGACTGAGGCTCCATGCTCGATGGATGTGAGGATCAATGTACAGATGTTGAATACGGAGTATTCTGTATGGTACTGAGATGACTTTTTGATATTTTTTATCATTTTGTTCAAATATTCTACCTGATGCTACGAAACCCTTCTTCAATACTAATTGCTCCGGTGATTACTACCCCTCTAGAAATTAGAGATCATCAATCATTAGTTCATTACTAATAATTGCATCACATACGAGCAAGAAAACTTATTTTTATTACTACTTGCTCCAGAGATTATACGGTTCATTAATGAGTACAAAGTGCATTTGTCAATTGTCACGTACATGCGAGATCCACTAGCCTCTAGGTGGATTAAAGATTATACATTTAAAATGTATCTCTTCTAAATCTACTATATGTAATGCATGAAGATTTATGGTCCTGTTCATGTTTTTTTTTTTTTTTTTTTTTTTTTTTGGATTTGAATGGACTCAGAGGCTAAACGAAGGTTGGAATTTAACAAAGAGGCTCCAGCTGATCCTCTAGCAAAACAACAGGAAACACATTGAGAGGTACTTGATAAAATATTATGCTAAGAAAAACAAATATTCAATCAAGTATAATATCTGACATCTATAATATAATCAATATTCATACAGGTAACACTTGGGAATTATTATCAACATAAACCATGGAGAACGAACAAGCTACAGTTATCTATGCTACCAACGACTCACTATAATAAATAATTACATGTGTTTTTCAAGATACACCATGTGATCGTTATGAATATTTGTTTATACTCGGTTAAGAAACTTCAGTTCAAATAGCTTGCCACTTTGGTTACAAAGTAATACTCATTACAAAGGAATTGTAAACTTTACATAATAAGCTCATGTCCTTATCAACAAGAGATGGTATCATGGTTAATTTTCCTTATAATCACTGCATTTTTCTTAATTCCCGCAGCAACGCTACGGGTGAGATTCCCCTAGTTTACAAAATGGAGTCACCTCTGTGATTAGAGTGATGATAATCAGTTCTAATTAACGTAAGACCTCCCTCCCTCCTAAAATAGAAGATGTTGTGGGTTATGTGCAAGTCAAATTTTCTTGACTTTGACTAGATTTGTAGAAAATCCATGCAACATATATATCTTTTCAAATAAATTTATTAGAAAAGTATATTAAATGAACTATCTAATAATACTAATTATGAATTATAAATATTAATATTTTTAATATATAATCGATAAAATCCCGAAAAATTAGTTAACTTTTTTGAAAAAGAGAGGATGACATCTATTTTGGGACAGACGGCGGACAAGCTCCTGAGTGGCGCCGAAGACAGAACCACCGCCGACCACCCCTTTTTTGACTGAAACGGAGGGGCGGGGCCCTACTGGTGATTTTATTGAATTAAAAAGAGCAAGTTTAAGTTACAGGAAAGTTTAAAAAACACAAAGAAAATACAGATAAAAGTTTGCCCAAAGTAAACAGGATTAAGGGACTTTGAAAGAACAGAAGTAAAGGAACTTTGTCTGGTCATCCCGCCGGCCACCCCTTCGCTGTCCGGACGGTCACTGCAGAGGGAGTTTGATGCCATCTACTACACCTATGTAGAGAACCCCCACTAGGGAGTTCTCTCGACACGCAAAGCATGCCACCCTCGACCCACTAAGACTATGACATCCAAAGGGCGAGGCCCCCACCGTTTGAACTAACTAAAAAATGTTATAACTCACAAACCAAAAAATCAAATTAAATTCCAGTTACACCATTGAATTTCTTTTCATAAATCCTTCAAAACAAGATCTCATATAGATATATTTCGATAAAATTATAGGTGGGCCCACTGATGGTAGTTAGTATAGAGTTAAGTAAAAAATAAAAAAAAAGATTAAAAGGGCTAAAAAGAAAGAAAAAGAATATGAGGGTGATAGTAATATTCTAACTCATAGATTTCTCCTTCATACCCACGGCAACGCACGGAGATATGAAGCGTGAAGGACGAAGTTCAAGAGATTAAATCATCTACCAAGGATTTCCTCAAATAAATTATTATATATGTTTTATTATATTACGTAGAAGTTGTCACCTGTCCAATATATCTAAATATTTCTATTCGATATTGGTTCAGCTAAGAGTCTAAACATAAGATTAAATAATCTTTATGCCAATGAGTATATATTTTGTTTCATACATTTAAGTTCCTCGTTACTAACTCTATTTCTAACCTGCACAAAGTAATTCTGCTCAATAGCTAATTATGATTACATTTCTTGGCGATTACAATTCTTTTTTTTTTTTAAAATTACACAGTGCAACAATTCAATATCTGTAACAATACCCTTTCTTACCCGCGCGGCAACGCGGGGAATTCGGCTAGTTTGCCTACGAGCAAGCACAGGGACTTCAGCAGCCTGCTGGGCATCTCCGTTCATAGGTACGGCTTAACCAAAAAAAAAAATCTAACCCGTGTTCTGGTGTTAAGCTAGGCGAATCAAGACCTGTCTAACGCTAAATTAGTTCCAACAAGATGACGAAAACAAGTGAATATGTAAACCTCGATCACTCCACGTAGGAACTTTCAGTTTCTGGAATTTGGATACTTCTTCCTAGGAAACTTTCAGGCCCCAAACTTCACAAGCAATTTTGGAGCATAGTATCCACGCGTAGGAGCTTTCCGTTTCCTCTAAAAGTTTCTAATTTCAATAAATGAATGAAAACAATATCGTCACACACTCACACACCGCAACCCTTCCTCTACTTGCCCAAATGCATGCATATAGATCATGCACAAATAAAATTGATGGATGGGAAAAGCTCGAAAAGATCTCACAAAATGGTTTTTGCATCCAAGAAAACGCCAAAAAGAGAGCAGGGAAAACGGAAAGCCTACCGGTGATGGAGAGCACCCTACAGGCCGTGGCCGGCTGGGCACCTCGCTGGTGGCCGCCGTCGACGTCCCAGCTAGCGTCCGTCGCCCGGACAGACCCGTCGTTGTGCCGACGGCGAGCAGCTATTCCTTCCCCCCTCCTCTCCAGACTTTGAGTTGACCAGCCGTGCTCTGTGTGGCTAGCTCTTTCTCTGCACAAGTCAAGACTTAGCAATAACAAGCTCGGCTGCCAACTACCGTCGGGGTAGAGTTGACCTCCGTGATTAACTTCGGAAAGTAACCGTGTGTTTTTTTTTTCCGACAAAAACGTACGTAATTGGCTTACCGATGCGACTGATGAACAGAATTAGTTGATGAGTCGTCATCAGATGTTGTCTTATCTTATCTATCATGAGCTAGAGAATCCCCTAGGGAAGGCGAGGAATCTCTCTCTACAGCTGTTTGGCACATGGTTTTTGCAGTTGCGGCTGATAAGGCGGCTGATGCTATTTTGTTGCGAGAGAAACACATTGTACGGTGGCGGGCTGATTTTGGTAGGGGTGACACACTCCATCAGACAAACAGCCACATGTTTGTGCATGAGGTCTCGTTCCAAAACAAGCCCGGTGAAAAGGCCTTGCTGCAGGGCCAAGTTCTGCACCGATACATGAGCTCTGCACCCATCGGGCGTAGCTGTGCGAGTTGTTGATGCAATGCATGTGCCACTTGCCGTCGTTGAAGGCCAAACCGATGAGGATGCAGGCGTTGGCATCCGTGTTGCTGGCTGTTAGAGAGCTTAGGTAACTAGTTGACTTAGATTACAAGTAACGTGGAAGAGAGAGAGCGAGCGAGAGAGAGAGAGAGCGAGCGAGCGAGCGAGAGCGCGCGTTAAAAAAAGGAAAAACCAAAGGGTCTGCTTGGGTAAATATCGCTGTAGCGGTAGTTGCTCCCGGCACATGAAGCGAGTAACGAGTAAGTACTCCCTCCGTAATGATATTATAAGTCCTTTAGGACAGGATTACATAAACTAGGGGTAATTCTTCCATATGTGCCCCTAATAAATAGGGTACCGGGTGCATTATAGCACCAAAGCATGCACAGCTCGGTTGGCTAGTGTTGCTTTTTTCAAGGACAGTGGTTGCAGGTTCGATTCCTAGTTGGTTCGTTTTTTTCGTTCATCGTTCATCAGCTATTTTGGCTTAGGGAGCATTTATTCACCGTGACAACTGGAGCGCGTGTGGGCAGGTCGCAAGGGCAGTGGCGTCCAGAACTAGCGCGCAGGAGCACAACGACTTCTTTTTTGCTCTTGGTACGAAGTCGGAGAACGACTTCCTTTTACGTTAGGGAGGGAGTACGATCCAAGATGCGTCGAGGAAGGGAGATGTGGCTCGGATGTGATAATTAAAAAGTCAATGATGGTGGCTCCAATGGTGGGAGGGCAGCAAATGTTTTTGAATAAAAGATAACTTAGGTCGCGGCAGCTTGCCGAGTTGGCATATAAATACTAGCTAGCAACTTGCTATTTTCATTGGAGGTGGCCCTAGGCAGATACATAAACAGAGCAAAATAGTGAGAACAGGACTTGACTACATTTCTTTGTTCCATTATTCACATTTTTTGTCACACCTTACACCAACGCAGTACACACACCATTGTGTGTCTCCTTTCTATGCAAATGAACATACTCTTTAGTTTATTACTAAATATCACTAGCTCTAGGATTGTAGAGCTTCCACGGTAACGAGCCCCTGTGTGCAGCCTGTGTAGGCGGGACTCACGGGGTTTGGGGGTTTTCTAGAGAAAAGATGACAAGGAGCTCGTTAAACATAGCTATATGTCATTCTCAATTGAAAGGTTTATGGCACTTCACATACAATGAGATAAAAATAAAATATTGTTGAAACGTCTAACTTTAATGAAATATTTCATAGAAATTAATGTCATTACTCATATATATAGACAATTTGTTGATCATGCCAAAAAAAAAAATATATGCACTTCTTCTCTCAATGTTGTCATATCATCAAAGATACCTATGGGCGTGTTTGGTTGTAGGCCTTCAGGCTAGCCAGACTAGGTTGGGCCACGAATTTCGTGTTTGGTTGTAAAATCGGGCTACCAAGCGGGTTGCTCATCCGTATAGTTGGGCCTGGCTATGGTAAAACGCTCGCAGCGGGCATTCTCGTGGAGCCTGGCTTGGGCCAACACCGGTCCACGCGCTCGTTTCACCTTCGCGCAGTGAGACGCGCATCATCGGCCCGCTCGCGTGCCGCAGCTCCTCTGGAGAAATGGATTTTCGTGTACTTATTTTAGGAGAAATGGATTTTTTTTAAAAAAAAACTTGAAAAGCATGAGATTTACGCTAATCTCAGCTATTTTAGTTGCTACCTGCTGGTGGGACGAAAGTGGGCTAGCAGAGCAGAAAGCCCAGCAACGGACTGCGAGCCGCGCCACGAGTGATTCTATCTGACCAGGGCGGACCACCCCAAACAGCGCTGCTGCTCCATAGCTGGCTTGCTGGGCCGGATGAAAAGAAATGGCAACGCATACGGAACGGAGAGGGCAACGGCCGAGGAGTAAGAAAATGGCCAGCCAGGCCAACCGTGCTACCAGGCCACTCGGACCAAAAATCAAAGGGAAGAAAAGGGGCCAACGAAGTGGGTTTCCTGGCCAAAATGAAATAAGAGAGAGAGAGAAAAGAAGTAATCCATTTTCCTTTTTATTAAATAGATTTCAAAAGACAGTCAAATTGATTTGAAATAAATTTCAGTTTCAGCAAAAACTAGACAGTACAATAAATCAAATGCGACAGGATGTATACCCAAACATGTTGTTACCTTATGATAAATTTTAATTTGACAAAAATATTTATTTTCCTATATTTTCATGAGCACAAAAATACATAATTAAATCATTTCTAATCTATTTTCAAAAACACAAACTTTAGGGTGTTACACCATATCGTACATAATGCATCTATAATTTGTTATTAATTATCCACACTCATTTAAAAACAAATAGTCCAGTCATCAATCAATTGTAAAGTGTAATAGATGAAGTTATTGAAAACTAGTAAAACATTAAGGCTCATAATTTTGGCTCATTAGGCTCATGAGCCAGCTCGCGAGATGGCTTGTTAACTGCACGAGCTAAAGTGCTGGCTCGCTCGTTGAAAAATATAAACGAAGTCGAGTCGAACGAGCTATCGAAGCTATGACTTTTCGATCCAACCATAGGTAGGACTGGCCATTACATAGCGTACAAGCATGACATCCAAATGGTAGCCATAGAAAAATTTAGTGCTCCTTCCGTTTGAAATTATGAGACATTTTGGCCTTTTTAGATACGTAGTTTTGTCAATGTCCTTAGATATATACTATATATTTAGATATATAGTAAAAACAATGTATCGAGAAAAATCAATACCTCTTATAATTTGGAATGGAGGGAGTACCATTGTACTATCTAGTGTAGCAAACATTATCATACTTAACCTAGAGACCCATGAAGTTCAGGAATCCAACATGGAATTATGTATAAGAAAAATAAAATACAAGAATCTAGTCAATCTAGTTCAGCAGAAAGGAACATGATATAAGAGACAAATCTCTTCAATCAAACATTCTTAGGCCTAACAAAACCAATCTCTTCAATCAAACATTCTTAGCCCAGCAAAACTCCAAACCTGTCATGCACAAGGGAACATATTATCTACTGGCTGCTAAATAAGTAAAGGCTTGCCAATGTATACATTACAAAGGTAACTCTAAAAATAGAACTGAGCAAAGATACAAACTCATGGTTTCACTGCCACTGTGTCATTTTGCTAGCTGCATTGAGCAAAATTCATAACTACTACTACAATGTCTAATTTATCTTTTTCTTATATCAGCACAACATTTTTAGATAACGGAATTACATTCCGCTTCGCGATAACGCGACACAGCCAAAGCCTCTGTAGCGACCGCACAGCCAAACTTATATCAGCACAACATATATTACAGTGCGCTATGGTTTGCAAACAATAACGCATCACGATCCAATTGTTGTTCTTGAGATTGATCACACTTACATTTCTGTAGGATTACAACTGGATTCGCCTGTATCCATACAAACGGCGCATCAAGTTTGGTAGCTTTGGCTCTCCTGACATAACAGTTGTATCCTCAATTTCAGTAACTTGTCTAGTAGCTGTCTCTGTTCTGCCCTCCTTCCACGATCTTCTAATCATGTGAAGTTGTTCTGCCACTTCCTTCATTGTCGGTCTCTTATCCATCTGGACCATCTCATCAACATTTGAGACCGTACACTTTAGTGCCAATCTCCCAATCTCTTCGAGAACATTGATTTCTTCTTCAGCTGTTATAGCCTTATCGAAGAATGCCTCCCCACTATTATGTCTTTGGTAAGCTTGGGTGAATCTTAAGACAAGGTCACGTGGACTAATATTGTTGTCCCTACTAATGAGTGCAAATAGAACACCACCAAACCCGTACAAGTCATTTTCCAGATTCATCAACACTGACTTAAAGTGATTTGGGTAGTTGTTGAGTATGCTCTCAAGAAAATCGCGAGTAATTACACTACCACTGGCAGTAACTTGAATCTCGTTGATAAGCTTACAAGCCCCTGAAAAATCTGTGAGCTTTGGCAGAAAGTTGTTGTCTAGAAGTATAGTAGATGCTGCTACATTACCATGTCCGATGATACCAGTAGCTGATGAATGAAGGTACTGTAATGCTTCTGCAGTCTGAATTGCAATCCCAATACGTTTGTCAAGGGGAAAAACTTCCTGGCTGCCTAAATTGTTCATGAGACTACCTTTATTAGGATACTCATATATCAGTATGAGATTTTCAGCTTCCAAGCAACAACCCAAAAGTTTGATAATATTCTTGTGAAAAATTTGAGACAAGATGATGCCTCCATTTATGAATTCCTTTTCTGAGTCTGCATAAAGAATTTTCCACACCACCACAGCTGTATTATCCTCAAGTGTACCTTTAAAGAACTTAGCTGGTTTACCTTCCTCAAGTAGACAAGAGTAATTCTCTGTGACATAATTTATCTCCTCCTTTGTGAATCTTGTTATATTTCCTAATCCTGATAGAATCTTATGATTGCTAGCATTTCTCTCGAGAAAGCTCGGACTCTTCTTGGGCCATGAACAGAATGATTCCAAAATGGATCGGGGACATGTGTTTTCTTGTATAGTCCTCACCTTTCTTTTAAGCATGCGAAGGCGTTCTGCCACATGACTCATTTTAGGACGTTCATTTTTCTCCAGTCTGAGGCATTCATTTGCTAGTTTCACCATCTGTTGAAGAATGTATATGTTGTTTTTGTTATTTGCTATTTCTGAATCAAATAGTCCAGGCAAATCCCTAGCCTTTTTCTTGGCAAAAGTTCCAACTAGGAAAACATCACCTTCCTTTGCCTTTTTTCTTGCTATTAGTTCCAACAGAACTATTCCAAAACTATAGACATCACTCCTTGGGGTAAGACATCCTGTTTGGAAACATACAGGATCCATGTAATTAGTACTTCCATGTACTATACTTGTGTATGCAGTGATACCACCTGAAAGAAGCCTTGACAATCCAAAATCTGAAACCTTGGCTGTAAAATTTTCATCTAGAAGAATATTGGCAGGTTTAATATCCCCATGATAGACAAGGTCACCAGTTGATAAATGCATCGAATGCATGTAGACCAATGCTTTCTGCGCACCCTATAGCAATTCCTAATCTTGTATCCAAAGGGATGGGAATGTTCCTATTTTTGTGGAGTATGTCATCAAGGCTTCCTTTGGAGATATACTCAGTTACCAACATTAGATTACTCTCACTAGTACAATAACCTATGAGATTCACTATGTTTTTGTGCTTCATTTTACTATGAATGCGTACTTCCTCCATGAACTCTTCTCTATCTTTTAATTCTTTACGAATATATCTTTTCACTGCAACTTTATCATATTCATCAAGAAGGTCCCCTTTATACACTATCCCAAAGCCACCTTGCCCAATACGAGTATCATAGTTGTTAGTAATTCTTCTAAGCTCATCTTCCTTGAAATGCCTCAAATTTTGATCTGTCCCATGACTTGCATCCACCGATGAGGACTCCATGCATAAGCTTGTGGATATTGCAATCTAGGCCAACAATATATAGATCCTGCAGTCCGAGACTACTGTTGGGAATCTGATATAAATGATAAATAATGTGTTATTCATTTTATAGGCATAGTTAGTTAATTAATAAATCCAACTTAATTTATAGACTTCACTTAGTTCATAATAATTTAACAGCTTCTAAAACTGAATAGTAACTTTGGATATTTTTTTTTTAGAAGGATATTTCAAGATGACCGGTTATAGAAATCAGAAAAATATATATATATATAAAGAAACGGAAAATGTTGTAACTAGTCCAACTAATATCCCATGGTTGCAAGAAACGGAGAAAAACAAAAATGTTGCCACTAAAATGTGTTACTTAGCGAATAATATGCATGCATTTTCCATAATATACAAATCCATCAAACCTCTCTTTCTAGGCGTACTTTTTCGATCTAAGCATCATTTGCTCATATGCAAGATCATGCATGGTTTTGGTGATTTAAAGGACAACACAAATTATGGGGCTAACATGTGTGTTAACATGCTTTAGACATGTGTATATAGGTCCTAAGAATACGACGAACAAAAGTGATCAAATAATCCAAGCACAAATGGAGTCCCGTGCACTAAATCGCGTAAAAGGTCATTGGATCATAAAATGGAGTGATCATCAACAAGTATCGATGACAGTGAAGAAAAGAAAGTGTCATGCTACCAAAGACCAGAGCCAACCTTTACCAAAAGCCCTCCCCTTTAACCTTAACTTAATTAAATGATGATGAAGACATAAAATAACGAGTCATAGCTTATCACATATGAGATGTGAGTTTGGTGCATATACTTGGTGTATATGAGTTTATGAGATAATGTTAGTGCATGGTGCGCTTAAGATGGTTTTCAAAGCTATGATGGTAATTACATGGAATAATGATGATATTACAATGGACCTAATCACCAAAAGAAGTGAGTAGTGGTAGTCTGATAGAGCCAAAATACCACATTCGGGAATATCACCGCGAGGGTTTTCCTCGAGGAGAGATACTCGCTTCTCTAAGGACTAGTTCATAGACCATCTATCTAGTGAGATATTTCATACAGCCACATGTCGGTATAGGATGACTGGATTTCCACACCTCGTTGGGTTGAAGTATAGTTTCCGACCTAGGAGGCCAGAAGGAGGCAAACGATGTATCAGGAGCAGACATGGGGAGACTGGCCCCATGGTCCATTTGGTGTGGATGCTAAGTGATCTTCCATGGCATTTGTTATTTTGGGCGTCGTGGTGATGCTGGATGAGAAGTCCATATTTATTTTGGATGTTTTGGTAACACCGAGGTGTTTAGGTAACACCTGAGTTGGGTGATTTCGTATCACCTATTCTAATCCCCGAGAAGTCATGGTAGAAACTATACGGAAACCTAGGAGGCATCCAAGCAGGTACCGAGTCTCGTTAGGCTTGACGAACCATTTGGCTGTTGTGTAGACAACGCCTATCATGTGGGGAAATTTGTACAACCTCTGTAGAGTTACTTCAATCTATTCGAATAGCCACGTACTTAGAATGGGCAGATGCTAGGATCATATCATCTACGATTAGACTACACCAAGACCAACTAACCTGTTGTGACATGGATATGTGACGGTAACATAATCTAGACCGGGAACTAGCGAGAGCAGTTTTAGAGACTCTACTAGGGCCCAAACCCCCTTATAATTATATACACCCCTAGTTTGGACTTGTTGAGTACTTTTGTACTCACCCCTTTATTTGTTTTATAGACATCGACACCTCGAAGTTAAACCACCAACAAGGTAAAGGACCAAGTGTTTCATAGGAGTCTGCAAGACGTTCAAGTAGGAGAAAGATATTAAACCTAGTGTTCACGCATCTTTGATCAAGTTTGCATGTGGAATATGAAGTAGTGCCCATACGGTCTAATACTCACATAGACCGACTCATAAGACATACCGCCGCTTCACGGTTGGCCACTCTGATAAATGTAACCCAGATTTGTGACTACCCTAGTCACCATTGTAAGACCTTATATCCTATATTAATAAAGCTCGAATTTCCTATAAATTTGTGTACCAAATTCTATACATCATTAAAAACGTATTTGTAGCATGATCCGGCGGCAAATCATTGAGATTAGGACCCATTTAAAATGGGGGCTTGACATATCTAACCATTGATCAAGGTCGGTTTGATCCAAGGGCTCTGGTGCATCCATGGGGACTATATACGGGACCCCCGACCCCTGGGCACATAATTCTACACAATTCATTTGATCATCAAGTCATCAAGATCCCAAGCTCTAGTGTTCCACTATAATTAGAGCATTAGCTGTCTAGGCTAGTTCTAGAGGAATGCATGGTAGTCTTGAATTCGATCATCTAGAAGTTGCGAAGGCCGAGCTTCTTGTAGCTTCTCAATCTCTTGTATCTATTTCTAAGTATTTTGTTAGCTATAATTGTTATGACTTTATTCTACTTAATGATTATATTCCTACTTATATGTTTCAATGTTTATTAATATTATATGCTTAGTATAGCTAGATTGTCTTTATATTCAAGCATAGAGTCGTATAACGCTCACTTAGATGTACCTTTGGATGAGTGGTCGACAATGTGTAGCATGGTTCTTATACAATGTTTGCCTATGACGATTGCACCCTACAATCGGGCCGTGTAGTAGATCGTGGATGTGACACCTCCAGTGATTCCTTTGTAGTCTACTCCTTGAATGTAGGGGAAGTTGAGCTTTATTACTCAAGTAGACTTGCTCTGTTCTTGTTCTTCCTTAGTAATGTTCACTATGCGTAGATACATTACTCTCTTGCCATGATTGCTAGGTGTACTACACTAACATGTGATTAAGGATAACTTAGGAAGTCTACTCTACCTATACCATCTAGTATTGCTTTTATGATATATTCTAGTGGCATACCATAATCTTTGACTTGACATTTATCATTATTTTATCATATGACTTATCCCTATTGAGAGTAGTTAGATTTGATATGGTTTACTCTACATTACCACATTGCATGTGAGATCAATCAATTTATCGATAGCTACCCCTTTCCTATGGTAAAATATAAACAATAATACCTTACTCCTCGAAGAAATGCTACAATGATATTTCTATCTACGCCGCTTTGCGAATATCATCTTCATATTATTATTTCAAAGAACCAAGTGGCATATTAAAGAAGGGGTTAATTGGTTTCATACCATTGCAATTTTCACGAGATGGAGATCTACCATTACAATTTTGATTATTGGAAATATGCCATTGCAATTCTTCAATCCTCTGAGATCTCCCAATCTCTATGTTTCCTTGCCATCTGCTGCTCTCACGTATTCTTGTATGGATGGTTTTGCCCCTGTGCCCATCTGTGAAAAACGTCCTGGACAGAAGGCTCCGGGGCGCTGCTCCCGTTCTCCCGCGGCGGCAGCCTAACCCGCTGCCAGCCAGAGGCAGCCACCGCGACCCACTCCATCGCGGCTGCTGAGCTCCCGGGGGGGTACTTGGGCAGCGGCCGGCGGTGCAGTGGCGGGCGGTGACCGGGCGGCGGACGGGCGGGCGCTGCTACCTGGCCGGTCCGGTGGCTGGCGGCGGACGACGCGAGGCGATGAGGCCGGTCGAGATCCCCTCCTCTGCCCACGAAGTTCCCCTCCTGATCCCGCCCACCGTGGTGTGCCCAGTCAACATCAAGGTTGGATTTTGGAGTCTGTAGATCGCCTGGCCTCACTTTGCCTTGTTGATGCTTCTCTGATTGATGCAATTTTGTGTGCAGGTGATCCTTCGAAGCAACAGTTTTGTGTGCAATTTTGGGAAGCAGGCTTCATAGGAGAGGAGAGCAGTGAAGGGAACGGGAAACAATGGAGATGAGTCTGATGACAGAGAGCTCTCTCCTCTTCACGATGGACACGAGGGCAAGCACGTCCATACAAAAAGACTATGAGCCCTCGTACATCAGGATACGTAGATAATGTGAGATTTCAGAGTATAGAAAAATTCCAATGGCATATTTCCAATATCCAAAATTGTAATGGTAGATCTCCAAACCGTGGAAATTGCAATGGTATGAAACCAATTAACCCTTAAAGAATATCATACTCGCATGTCCTAGCATTACTGCTGGGATGACAACCTAGTATTAAAGTGATGCTATAGAGAGTGGTGAACCTCTATGCACCGATACTACAACCGCAACATCAAGGAGCGACCTCTCGTTCTCCGAAGGAAGCAAAAGACAAACGCATAAGCTCTCTTCGCACTTGGAGGGGCCGTTCATCGTAAAAGAAGTCACCAGGCCCGGGCTCCTGTAGGTTGTGCCACCTCAACGAGGTTGAACTTAGGGTCAATTGCAAAACTACCCCTGTTTTTTGGGGTCCAATTCAGCGTTTGCCCCCTTTTTAACTTTGCATGTTTACCCCTCCTTTTTAAAACTAAAGCAGCCGTCTGCCCCTATTTACCAATACCGTCGGTTAAAGTTGAATAAAGGACCAAAAATAAAGATCGAGAAAAAAAGAAAAAAGAGAAAAGTCTAAACTACCCCTTATCCAAATAACCCATCTCTCCTCTCTCTCTTCGCAACGCTTACGCGTGTCCAACGCGGGCGTCCGGCCATGAGAGGGAAGTCCCGCGGCGACGCTAGGGTTTCGGCTGGTGGCCGGCGCGGGATTAGTGGCGCGCGTCTGACGCCGCAAGCGGTGACGGGCGGCCGGGCTCGCCGGATCAGCGGTGCGGCGGCGGGCGAGCCCGGCGCGCGGCGGCGCAAATGGCGCGAGAGGCGGGCGAGAGGAGCGCCGCACCACCGGCGGGGCGGGTAAAGGGCCAAGGCCGTCGGGGCGCGCTGGCGCAGCCCGGCGGCGGGCCGCGCCGCGCGGCGAGCGAGAGGTGGGCGTCGCGGCAAGCCAAAAGCGGCCTAAGCGGCGCGGCGGCGGCGAGCGCATAGGCGTGCCGCCAGCCGCGGCGCAGCGGGCGCCCAACTGCGCCGCATGCGACGAAGTGTGCGGCCGCAGGGCGCAGTACGGTCTGTCTCCTATCCCCAGAGTGCGGGAGGTGGGGATGAAGGCGGCGAATGGGGCCCACCCAGTCAAGGGCATCTATGTCTTTTCCACCTATACTTAACACCGTTAGCTCCCCTTCACAGAATAGGGGCAACTGGCTGCTCAGTTTTGAAAAAGAGGGGCAAACGTGCAAAGTTAAAAAAAAAGGGGCAAACACGGAATTAAACCCTAAAATAGGGGCAGTTTTGCAATTGGCCCTTGAACTTATATGGTTCTACCCGTAGTTCATTAACAAGATATCTACTCCTACACTCTCCCTAATCTGGGCCCATGACCGGTGGGCCAAATAATGACGGATGGGTCTAGTCCCAGGGCACACCAAGCTTAGTCACATGTGTGATTAGAGTGACGAGAATTAATCTACTACTACTATAATAACAAACTCCACTAAACTATTTCTCTTAACATGCAAGCTATGCAAGCAATGCACTATCATAAACAATTAATATCCATTTAACGCGCGGAGAATCCCCCTAGTTTTAACTATAAACCAAGACCTACCGGTTAAGATATACTCGGAACTGGCGCTGAAGACTACCAAGCCGCCGGCCACCTTTGTGCCAGTGTCCTCAACACCGACGATCACTGCAGAGAGAGTTTGATGCTGATCGATGTCATGTGCCTGCAGCCGGAGCATGCACGAGAACTTCAGCAGCCCTACGGGCATCTTGTCTAAAGGTATAACAAAAGAAATCCTGGCCCGTGTTCTAATAATGTTGAACTAGGTGAATCAAGATCCTATATCTAAGGCCAAATTAGTTCTAATATAACAAGTTAGAGAAAACAAGTGAACATGTATACCTCACCCGACGAGGAACGTCCAAAAGATGGAGAGAACTAATTAATGGATACAATTCACAAGCAATTTTGGAGCACAGTAGGCACGTACGACCTTTCCGCTCCTCTAAAGGCTCCGTTTGGTTTTATAGAATTGATTGAATTCGTTGTAATAATAATAATAATAAGCCTAAAGGATGTTGCTACAGTGCAGGATTTCCATGTCTGGCCTTCACACCTCGCAGACACACACACGCAGCAAGCTTCTTCACCAACTCAGGCACCCTCGCCCCCGCCGCCCGGCCACCACCCCGCCCAGCGGGCGCTAGGGTTCGCCGAGAACTCCGGCGAACCCTAGCGCCGCGGGCGCCCCTCTTTCCCTCCTTCTTCTCCAGCTCCGACAAGCTCGCCACCACCATCTTCTCCATCTCCGGCGAGCTTCCCCTCCCCGACCTGGCCCGACCGCCCCTACACCTCCAACCGTACTCTAAGCTGCCCATCACCTGTCCTACCTACCTCCCCGGCCGACCAACCATCCATACCCCACGGAGTTGGAGAAGAAGGGATTCCCACGCCGGAACCCTAGCCCAGATCCGGGAAGAGAGCAAAGAGAGAGGAGGAGGACTACTGCCCTAGCACCACGGATCCGGTGAGATCCACCACCTCCACCGCCCGGTTCGGCCCAGATCAGCCGCCGTGGCTTTGGCAGATCCACCATGTCCGCGGGGGGAGGCGGTGGGGACGCGGGGTTGGAGGTGGAGGTGGTGGGGGCACGGCGTAGGCATGGCCTCCAGTGGTAGTGGGGGGCGGTTGGAGGAGGAGGTGGCGGGGGGCACGGCATAGGCATGGCCTCCGGTGGCAGTGGGGGCGCGGTTGGAGGAGGAGATGGTGGCGGCGTGGCCTCCGGCAATGCGGGCGGAGGTGGAAGACAACGCCCCCGTTGCAGGGGTGAGTGCGGAGAGGAAAGGACGAGTCTCTATATGCAATTGGGGTTGTTGCCAGATTGATCCAATGGTGGTGCAAAGTGTGCGTGCCGCATGGCTGCAGCCTGCGCGTGGGTAAAGTAGTATTTAAGAAACCTAAATTGTAGTTTTGGCATATATTTAAGATAGGCTATATAATTTCTAGAACATTAATTAAGTTTGAGAGCACAAATATAGTTTGGTGATTGACAGAATCCATATTTTTATATTTCACCCTATGAATTTGAGATAAACTTATATGTAAACTTTGAAAAATTATAGAATCTCACATTCCAAAACAATATACTAATCGACTGAAGTTTCTAATTTCAATACATGAATGAAAATAATATCCAAACACAAAGTCACACCGCAACCCTCATCTGCTTGCCCAAATGCATGTACAATTCACCTAGATGCACAAAATTGATGGATGGAAAAGCTCAAAAAGATCTCACGAAATGGGTTTTTGGCTTTTTGCATCTGAGAAAAGGCTAAAGAGAGCGGGTAAAGCGTACCTGTGATGGACAGCACCCAACTGGCCGTGGCCGGCCGGGTACCTCGCCGATGGCCGCCCCAGCTAGCGCCCGCCGGCCGCCGCCTTGACAGACCCGTCGTGTTGCCGACGGCGAGCAGCTTTTCCCCTTCCTCTTCAGGCTTTGACCAGCCGTGCTCTGTGCCTCTGTCTGCGCAACAATAAGCTCTGGTGCAAGCTGTGGCGTCAGGGCAGAGTTGACCTCCGTGATTGAAAAAAGTAACCATTTTTGTTCTGACCAAAAATGTAATTGGCTGTAACATGTGCTTCACCGACAAGACCGGTGAACAGAATTAGTCGAGTCATTATCAAAATCCTTGTCCTATTTATCATGAGCAGTGGCAGCAGCAGAAGGCAACTTCCTAGGTCGTTGGGTTGTTATTGGCATCTCGATTGTCTACTATGTGTGTAGCGAACGTATCCTGTGCACACCAGTTTTATATGCAACCTCGCACACTAGCGATCCGGGCCTTCGATTTGCTATCCGGTGGCGAGAAAGCGAGGGGTGATATTTTGCAATAACGGTTTTTTCGCAATAACGCCCCTACCCTCAAGCTGTACACGGGAGGCTGGATGCGCCGCCCTCAAGCCTCGCCCTCAACCCTGCTCGTCGAGATCGCCGCCGCCGCCATCGAGGCGGCTTCATCATCTGGTCCCGAGGCGGCGGGCGTGAAGATGGAGCCATCTTTGAGCAGCCGTCATCTCTCAGGCGGGCGGCATCATGTCCATTGGCAACTGTCCACCAGGCAGTTCTCTAGGGCCGGCGTCGTCATCTCCACGGGCTCCTCTCCACCTGGCGGTTCTCGGGGGATCCCGCGCCATAGATCTCTTGGCGGCGGCGGCGTTCGATCTCCCTGGGAAGCCTAGTACCAGCCTTGCGGGGAAACCGCCAGCGAAGGGTGGGGCGCCGCGCGTGGATGGCTGGCCGTGCAGGGGCCTATTCACAAAATAACTATCCTCACTATGCTGGCCTTTGGATGGAAAAACGACGGTCCAAATCCAGAGTGTGCACGGTTGCATATAAGCCCTTTGGTGTGCACGAGGATACGTTCTCATTGGGATAATACCGAAACTTAAAGTTAGATAGGATGATTCAACCTACTGTTAGTACGCTCGTTAGCAGCACGTCGTTTGTATATTAAACTTTTATACCTTAATTATAATGATATGTAAATCTTCTTGAAAAAAAAAAAAATCTTGGATTTGGCTTCAAAGACGTACTATATATTAAATTTGAGAATGTTATGAATATTAGGATTGCATGAATGTACTTCCTCTATCTAAAAAACATGCAATTCTCACTTCCCGAGAGTCAATTTTTTTCAACTACCGGCAACTATATATTTAAATATATAAACATTTATACTAATTAATTAGTATCATCGGAAAAGATCTTTAAGTCTAGTTTTTTAATAAATTTATTTGCGAGATACAAATGTTGCACATATTTTTATAATCATAGTCAAAGTTGAGAAAGTTTAACCGACACGCTTCTCATAGTTGCATTTTTGGGACAGAGAGGGAGTAAAAAAATGATTTCAAATAAAAAAATCATCAAGCTGTAAAAGTGGCTATTTCTGGCTAAAACAATACAAAAATTTGAATTTCAAAATATGATAACTTCAAATAAATAGAAATGTTTTCTAAAATAATATTTTAGTTTTTCAAATTTAGAAATAATGTATTTAAATAGATATAATATATTTCTTAAAAAAAATGTTGGTACCAATTTTATATTTATGTTTTGGGTTTAGAGTTTTAAAAGGTATTATTTTTGGAAAACAAAATATACACAAAAAAAGAATCTACAAAAGTCAACCAAACGCTAAAGTTGCTTGGTTTTGATAGTTGGAGAGCTATGAATGGAGTTCAAGGACTAAGTCCATACTTCAACAAACTTTCATAGAATGAAAATAAAGTTCTCCCGCCCAAAAATCCATACTACTCCTTCCGTAGAAAATATGCAATTCTCACTTTTCGAGAAGTCAACTTTTTCAAACTATCGGTAATTATATATTAAAATATATAAATATTTATACTAAATAATTAGTATCATCAAAAAAAAAATTTAAGTCTAGTTTTTAATAAATTTATTTGTAGACATAAATGTTATACGTACTTTTTATAAACCTAGTCAAAGTTAATAAAGTTTGACCGATACGCTTTCCTATAGTTGCAAGCTTTCTGGAACTGAGAGATAGTATTTGCATCGCTAGCCGACCGTCTCTAGCTGTCTGAATCATCACAAGACACTATCGCCATCATCAGTAGGGCCTACATAGCTTGAAAATTTCTTTGAGGTACCGACAAGGTTAGAGATTCCAAGCTCACCTACCGAAGGCAAGGAATCTGTCTCTCCTCGCGAAGATAGTGTCGTTCATAGATAAGTATGGAAAAGGAGTGCTTTTTGTCTTGAGCGATGCTTGGCTGTGACACTAGCCTCATGGTTTTTAGGGCATCTACAATCCACACACGAGGTCTCTTTCTACGGGTCTCAAATCTATCATACAGACATGTATAAGAACAGGTCATACAACCTATAGATGAGACATTGTCTCTAAATTATTTAATGTATGCGTACATTGGATTGATGGAGAAGACGCTTCAAGACGACATCTCTTGTACAACGCAAGACAAAGTCGTAACATTGGAGCACGAGCTCAGGTCGTCCTTTCATGAAGAGACGGGGCTGTTGTCTCTAAGCATTGACAGGGTTTTTTCGAATAAACAACGGTTTAGAGACGGAACAAAAGACCCCTTCTACGTGCCCCTTAAAAAGAATCTCGAGCGGCCACAGCATACGTAATGAAGAAAGTTTACAAGTACAAGTAAACAGAACAGAAAGAAAACGACAAACTAGAGATCAGCTCAAAAAAAAAAAAAAAGCTGGACAGGGCTCAATCCTAGAGTTTGAATACATTGATCAAACAAAACTGGAAGACTTGTTGTTAGATTAATTGGGCTTAGCCCATTAGTTAACTAGCAATTAATCAAAAGGAAACTCCAAAGGCCCACACATTTATGGTAAGTGGAGTGGGATTAGTACCACATGGTACACTCAGCGAGAGAGTGCTTAACTTAAATAGTGGATTAGTTGGTGCTCTACGTGAGGAGTGAAAGGGAACATGGGGAAGCCACACGCCGCCGCCGCCGCCCGCCGAGCCCCGCCGAGCCCAGCGGCCGTGGCCGTGGCGTGGCCTTGGCCTTGGCGGACCGTGATGTGATGTGATTGTGCCTTTTTTGTGGCACGGAAACATCCACTTGGCTGCATGTCAGGCAGCGGTGCAAAAAACAAGGGTAAACATACCTGCGCGGTGTCGCCTAGCCGAGGGCTGGGGGTAGCGTACATGCGGGTGTGCGCCTAGCCGAGAGACAAAGAGGGTACGGCACCTGTGCGATGTTCTTTTTCTTCTCTATCACGACCAGCCTCCCCTGTGTCATCCCGATCGGCAGCCGCCACCCTTCACTCTCACCCCGTGTCCCCGAGCTTGAGCTGAGTCTACGTATCTCCGGCTGACTCTTTGCGCTGGGGACTCGGACGCGGCGGCGAGCCTCGGGAACTACGTACGTCGCGTCGCGTGCGGGTAGCGGGCAATCAGGATTTTGGGGAGCGCTCTCACGGAGTATGGCCTATCCCTTCCATTTGCTCGATGGCTCCCGTGACGAGAAGCGGCGCCAGCGTCCGCCCAGCTAGCTGGCGCAACGGATCGGTGATGTGCATGCCGCTGGTACCGGCAGCCTCACCCATGGGTATAATCGAATACCTTATCTAAGCTTTTGCTTATTGTTCCGAGTCTAGTAGGCTTTTTGCTTTACGATGCTGGTTGTAGTAGCATGTTAAGTTTTATATATGCTTATAGTGTTCGCATTTAGCATACATGATGTCGCGTTTTTATGGGTTAATATATCTCGTAATATGCCTAAATATTCATCACTTGTTTTCGCTTGTTCCCTGTTAGCATACATGATGTCGCGTTTTTATGGGTTAATATATCTCGTAATATGCCTAAATATTCATCACTTGTTTTCGCCTCACCCTGCCTCAAGGAGACAAGCTTGACAATTCTAGGAGTCAAAACCTGCTGAAGCTTCCGTTGAAAGAGCAGGGCATGTCGAGTTCTGTCTCCATTATCTCCAACCGATCGGGTGGATCAGACCTGTGCGAGGTGTCGATGCATGTTGCTGGTTGTTGAAATGGCAAGTGCATAGCCTTGCACAGTTACACTATAGATACTAGCTTATATGAATGAAATGAGCTGGTTGCTGGCTTCGTTTTTTTTTTTTTTTTACTGCATTGCCTCATTTGCAACATGGGCACACGCAGCAACCCAATAGACCAAAGACTACAAAAAAAACACTTAGGCCCAAAATACACATAGGCCCAAACCATCTAGGTAGGCTAAAATAGAAAACGAAGCCCAGTAGACCAGACTAATCCAACAACTTCTTTATCCCAATGGGCCAAAAACAAGGGAGACCATTAAGTAGAAATAAATAGCCCATAGTCAGACGAGAACTGCAATGCGCGAGCATGGATCTCAACAACTAGATGGGCCATTAACCCGGGTGAACAACAGTTAGGCTTGCATAGGCGATTACAATGGTTTTTACATATTAATTTTCTTTAGAAAAAATGAGTTTATCAAAAGTATATTTTTTTAGAAAATAGCAAAAGTATATGCGGCGTTACAAATAGGAAATGTATCGTCCATGCAATGGGTGATCCTTACTAGTCTATAACTCACACGGCAATCTGTTACACTAACCAGTAACCACCATGTGGCCTATGAGTGGCCGATCTATACATTAATCACGCACTAAGAAGGGGGGTGTTAATTTATTCCTTCTATTCATAGCTTGTTTTTGAAAAAAATCATCTTTTCATATGAGCATAGATGGAAATGGAATTTGCTACTATAGGAAAACGATAGATCTTTGCCATGACACTGAAAACCCTCACACCACCACTTTGATATGACCGACTGTCCCCATGCTAAACAAGATTCAGAAAATATCACTATTTAGGACGCATATCCATAATTTTCAACTTATACCTAATCTTTGTTCCAACAAAAATGAGATATTTCATGAGTCATGGATGACCCTCAAGTTGACTATGGTAGACCGTAAAAGTGTGTTTGGTCAGATGGATATATCTCCGGATGGGATGTGAACAATGGATAATTGCTCTATGGTTTACGGGTGGGTTGGATATATACCCTGACATGAAAATGTTCTTCCAGATGATGGATATCCCTACCAGGCTACCACCAAAAAAATTTTAGAGATGCTTATCAATGTCTTCTAATCTTTAACACTATACAATAGAGAGTGGTTTTGTATTCACTTTTGATTTCTTATCAACTAGAGAGCTGAAGAGCTCCCCGGGCGGCGACCAAAAGCCACGGCGGAGTCCGCATAGCCTTGCTTGGCGCTTGGGCGGTGCTCCGAGGGACTGTCGGGTGGCGTGGTTCGAGGTCAAGGCATCGCCTTTCTTTCCATCCATCGATGTGGCTAGGTGCGCTAGGTCACGGCGAGGCTCAACGCCCGTCCCTGGCAAGCGAGGCGGCGGAGTGGCTCGAACAACAACGTCGGCGGCGCCATGGCGCGCTTGGCCGTGGCGGCATGGTCTTCTCGATCGGTGTCATAGGGCTCAACGGCGGCCAAGTTCATGGAGTGGGTGCGGTACATGGGTGGCCTCATCCGGGTCAACGCTGGCACCTACTGCGTGCGTATGCGGCTGGTGTCCCCGGCCTTATTGCGCTTGCTTACGGAGTTGAGCGTGCGGCGGCCGTCCCCTTTGGGCCCCCGTCGGCGAAGAGTCGGGTGTCGCCCCATTGCACGATCGTCCGCCCGTGTGTCGGCGGTAGAACTGATGGGCTCCTCCAAAGACATATGGCGCCTAGCGTTTGGCTTTATTTATAGCGCGGGAGAACCGATGAAGATGAATCGTTTGAGCTGATGTGGAATCGAAGTTGCTTGCAGTTGCAGGAGTCGGTCTCCTTGGCTCCCCGATGGTGGAGAAATCAAGACGGATATGAGTGGAGATAAGATGAGCGTGGGAGGAAGCTCGGGGGACTACATTGTGCGCCCATACATGCTAGTTGGATGGATGGTGGAGCCCATCTAATGGCGTGGCTTCACCGGGGATCGAGAACTCCCTAGTGGGTCTCGCTACATAGGTGTAGTAGATGTTCTTCCGGATGATGGATATCCCTACCACAAACAATTTGCACCCGCCGGAGGGGGTGATGGCGGCCCGCGTCGGAAACGGTGTGTGGCGGCGTGGCACGGAGGTCGAAGATTAGAGGTCGGAGGTCGGCGGCTGGGTGGCATGGAGATGTGAGTTGTGGAGATCTGGAAATTAGGGTTTGGGTTCAACGTTTCCTAAGAAAATAAGGCACGGAAGCAAAAGGTCACGGAGGAAAAACGACGGCTCTTGTGGGCCGAACTTTTTCACTTTCTTTGATTTGAAATTTTATTTTTCATTTTTTTTTCTCTTTTATTAATTTTTTGAGGGAAACCTTTTAAATTTTTTTCTCTCATTGATTTCATTGGACACCATCAATGGCTAGTGACATTTGTTTTAAATTAAGGAAATTTTATATCTATTCTCTTTGTTGGACACTATCGGTGTGGCTAGTAAATATATAGTACATTGAATAAATAAGGCTCACCTAGCTTTTGTTTTCTTCGTTCGGTCCCGGCGAAAAACTAGTTTGGTAGGGAAAAGAGTAGTTTCCCTAGGGTTTTTGCCACCTATCTCTAGGGAATCCTATCATTCCCTTGGGTGCTTATAGAATGGTAGGGGAAAAAAAAAAAACTAGCGAAACTCGTCAATTCTAGTAGTGTTTGTTGGCCCCTTTTGGTGCTTTTTTCACTCTGTTAAGCTAGAAATTAGCACAACCAGTGCTGGTTTGTTAGAAAAGATATAGCCTAATGTTATATAGTTCATCACTTCTCATTTGAAGTCACTTTAACCTATATAACTAGGAGGATTTCCTTGCATCGTATGTCATTTGGTATGAGGTGGAATATAAATGGGATAAAATGCTAACTGCTAAAAGAGTTAGATGACCCACGCGTTGCCATATGGCTTGCATATGGATCACTACTGTATATGAATGTGCACACAATATATAGAGAAATTAAATAAATATAAAATGTATCGTATCTTATTTGTAAGATGCATGTGCTAGTGGATTTCATTGTATATGGTAGTGCATTGCCAAATTAGATAACTTGCATATTGAGATAAATAGGTGATGAAGTTTTGCTTAGTGGATGTTAATTGTATGTCATAGTGGATTGTCTAGTTAGATAGTTTGCATGTTGAAATAAATAGTTAGTGGGGCTTTATAGGAGTACAAGATAAGATTAAATATTCAGACGTACAGGTGTAGATCTAATCAAAGTAATGGTTATTTTGGCACCAAAATGACCAAAAAGATTGAACAAAAAAACTACTATGTTCTCAAATAATCTGATAGGCTTTCTAGTCCAGCAAGGATGTATAAGTACTTAGTGTTGTTTTGAAAACATACCCCCTCACATACACACTTCCGGACAACATTTTTAATGAGACGGAAGGAGGGAGTACTTTCTAAAGGGGCTATCATAGCCTTTTTTTTTTTTCCCTAAGAAGCAGCCTCTTTTTTTTTTTTTAGTAACAGCAGCATCGCCTCCTGTATCCGCACATGTGCATTGGGCTAGCTGACCTCACGTGCCTCCCTATGGTAGCCTGGCACTGGCGCACTGGCTTTGGCGGCTCCATCTCATGACAAGATGGTCAAAAGAATATTATTCATGTAAATGGATACCAAAACTATGTTCCCTCACACCGAAAACTCAACAGAGTGCTCTCAATTCACAATTTCACACGTATCAAGAATTCCCAAAATCAAGCAGATGGACACCTTCATGCTCCACGCAGACAGATTTGATTTCAGCATTACAGGTAGCATGACTTGTTGAAAAGATTTGGATAACTACTAGCAATGCAATGATTGGCTAATGGAGCGAGACACCACCAAGCTGAACATTTCTCATGAAAGAGACAGGAAGGGTGGCGGGTTGACCCAGTCGACATCACGCCTCCCTTTGTGTGTGCTCTACTCAGATTTACCTACTCCCTCCGTCCACAAATAAGTGCACTTCTTTGACTTTTTTATAAACTTGTTAGACCATTCGTCTTATTTAAATTTTTAATAAATATAACTTATTTTGTCATAACACAAAAATGTCTCTAATGATAAATTAAGTAATAACAAAATGAGTAATATTTATAAAAACTTTTTAAATAAGGCGAATGGTCAAATAAGAATGATGAAAGTCAAAAAGAAGTGCACTTATTTCGGACGGAGGGTGTATGTGCCACTCTCTACTCAAGGAGATAAAGTATAAATATTTACTCCCTCCGTCTCAGAATAGTTGACGTTTAAGCGTTCAAACAAAGCATCAAAATACATGTCATTTTAGCTTGTTCATGTAGGTGCCATACTGCAGCAGCCATCCATCGGTCACCTCATTGTCCCCCACTACTACTCATGTCCCGAGGAGTAACGGCTGGCTCATGGAGCGATGAGCACGAGAACATAGGGGTAGCGGTGGTCTTTGTCACTTGCTTTTGGTATGCATGTTCAGCTCCAAAACGACCACTATTGCGGGACGAGAGGGAGTAAAGGATTAGAAACTAGATTTTTTTCAGTAAACGAAATTAAATCTGACAAATTATATATTAGGAGATCATTATATTTTTATACTACAAATTAGACTTTTCGGCTCACACTTGTTATATATCTCAGACGCGTCAATTATAATATTTGTGTTTCACCCATGTTTATTTTTACCTACCTCACATTTCAAATATTATGTGACAGTTATTAGTGTTATAAAACCGTTCCTTACTTCTTTTTGTCTTTTGACGTCTCCACCCGATCTAGACGCAACCACTTTGGATACAACAAAGGGGACGCCCACGGACATGCACACAGCTTCTCCACCGACATGACTACGGCCAAATCGTGAGCCCAAGAGGCCAAGACCCCGCACAAGCACAAGAAGAAGAGACGCCACATCTCGGAGAAACTCCACCTGATCTGCAGAGCTCCACCGCTCGGGAGCACCACCACAAGGAGATCACGTCAGGAGAAGCCTTGCAAAGTAGCACATGTGGCATCGGGTTGCGAGCACCGCACTAGGCTTCCCACCGGCCAATGAGGACGGTCGCCGCCCGAAAAGTCGAGCACCCCGGGCACCAAGATGGGGATCCCCTCCAAGGGGGCACCGACCACGTTGGAAACAAAATCCGGGACCCGGGAGGTCCATATCGCCTTTATTGGACATCCAAGCCGCCATTGGCGGCGAGGGAAGAGGGGGGATGGCGGCACTACATTGACCAAATCCGGTGGAGGGAGAGACAGTCCGGTGCCAATCTGGGCCGGATCGGCTCGCTGGCAAGCCAATGACGTTGGTGCTCCGACTAACGAGAGCCAACCCCGCGACGGGAGGCTCGCTCACGTCGGGAAAGGGAGGCTCGGCCGCCAACCTAGGAAGCCGCGCTTGCTTCCGGCGCACCCCTTTGGCGGCAAAGAAGGGGATGGGTGGGCGTGCATGGCTTGTGGCGGCGGCTAGGGTTGGCCTAGCCACCTGTGCGGAGTGACATGGGGTTTAGGGTTTTCACTTCTTGTAGCTGCAACATAAAAAGACACATAAATGTGTATGTACTCTTACATCTTGGTAAAGAAGACCGTTTTAGATAAGGTTTGGGTCAAACATTGAGAATATAAATCATCAATAACTTTTAAATTATTGAGTTTGTAAATATAAAAATTGTATGAATAGATTTGTCTCAAAAATACTTTTATAAAAGTATACATATATCATATGTTTATAAATATTTTCATAATAATAAGATCAAAGTTGTTTTTATAGACCATATCACTCTTCTAAACGACTTCTTTTTAACAGTGAGGAGGCACGCAAGTTGCTATTCCACTTTTTTGTGTACTAGTATAGTGCATGTGCTAACGCATACGGCTTTATTTCAGGAACACAAATGAAAATAACAAAACTGGTAGTTAGTTGAGTGCAGCACCATTATTTTCATGTAAAAAAAAAAATTACAGTGTTGCAATTGAACAATTAGGACAACTTTCTTGACATCACGAACCATTAGTTCATGTGGCAGTAGAATAACAACAGGGAATCAGAGACATACAAATGCTCATGTCTCGAGAACACGTCAAAACTAAACTAAACATTTGTCGACTTTTGATAATTCCCGGCAGCTATTTCGCCTTCAACATGGTCTCCTATGTACTCAAATGTCTTCCATCAACTCCACGCTGGAGACAGACCTGCGTACCCCAAAATTAGTGAGCCTACAGTATAACAATTGGCTTAATAAATCAGACTATCACAACAATTCATTGTTAATTCCGGAGAATCTTAATACATCATAGGCTCTGTTCGGCTGATTCAATAAGCCGGCTGATTTTGGCTGATTTAATAGTTTTTCTTCTGCCAAAAAGACACACATGCATCCCAAGCTGTCAAAATAGCCTAGAGCCATGCGATCAGATAACCGTGGAGAAAGAAACAACAATGAGAGAAGCGTACCCTGGAAACATCATCCAGCAATCCTCCATTTCGAAGAACGTTTTTGCCGCGAGAAAAGTATAAAATCTTTTTTCAGGCCCATGTCCTCAAGTATAATAACTAATAACCTAAGCACTGGCTAGGATCAGATAGATTTAGCACCAACTTAGGCACTCACTATTTTAACACTACTTATTATACAGATACACATGGTGGTTCAGGATTGATCAATGATCATGTAGCATGTGTATTTCCTTCAGAAGCCCCAGAAGAATTGTAGCCTTCTGCTGCACGCCGAGCAACCAGATGCTATGTCTATGCATCCTCCAAATCTTGTAGTCGTTAAGGATACACATGACAGAATATGGATGGAGAGAAACAAACACATCTACCCTACTAACTTAGTATAAATTACATGGGAGTCAAAAGATAACAGCACACCTGGCTGGACATAACCTTGTTCGCCTGTCCATTGACCATCTGGCCTTGAGAGGACAGGTACAGTTTTAACCCCATCACAGCACATAGTCACCAGCCATCATATACAGAGTATGAAATTATACAAACTGCACAACTAATCTGACATAAACCTACCTGCCTCATATGCCATCCTCTGAAGATTTCTAACCCCATAAAAGAGGCTTACACCAGTTTTCTTATTTTCAGCAAAACCTGACTCAATATATGACCGTATAGGTCTGCAATTAGCAAATGTGAAGGAGAGACTGAGAATCTCTACTATATTCCAATGTACTGCATGACGATTTTTTCACAAGATTGACTACTCATGAAGAAAAGGTTGAGAGCACATAGCTGTAGATCCAATTCGAACCCAAACGAAAGGAATCAATGGAATCCACCTCGAATTCACTTAAAAAACATCGAGGAATCAAAAGTTATTACCTTGAGGGCATTTCAGCGAACGCATGGGGGGCATCATGTGCAACCTGTCAACCTCGATGCCTGCAGGAACACGTGAAGGAGGAGGCCATCATGTCAACATCGCCGGCTCCAGTCCCACGGCTTCACCTCCTTCCCCATCCATCGCCATCACAAGGCGACACACGCACAATTCAGACTACGATTAAATCCATTGATTTAGATTTAGGGAAAATAAAATCTGAAATCCCCAAAATCCGGTGAGGAACAGGCGCCACCGCTTCCGAGGAAGGATATCGGCGCAGGTTACTGACCACTTCACCAGGCTAGGAAACCGCCGTCTGATCGCCGGGATGGTGCGACGCGTGGTCCTGACCTCGTCGTCGTACGCGGGTCCTCGGGGAACCCCGCCGTCTGATCGGCGGACTCGCGGCCTGGCCACTGGCAACATGATGTGGCGGCCGTATATCGAGGTACGACTCGCCCGCCTCAGTGCTGCGGCCGACGCCTGCTGCCGGCGGCACCGGTGAACAGGGGAGAGGAATCGAGGTCGCGTGTGTCGCCGCCGCTTGCTCTGCCCACTGAATTGATATAGCTTGAACGATTGAAGATAGGTGAAATCAGATGCAAAAAGACCTATGCGGTGAGTAGGACGGCGCCTCCAGCAGCCTGATTTTTTGTCCGCGATCTTGGAGATGAGCTTGGCCTTCACGATGATGGGCTTGGGCGGCAGACGAACTGCGTGACATCAACGAGCCGGGGAGGGCCGCCCAGATCGCGCCGCCGGGGAAGAACACCGCTAGGCCCGTCAGGAGGAGCTTCGCGATCGCCGGCCAGGAGGATTACCGCGACCAGGAGGAGCGCCGCGATCGCCGCTCAAGGGATCTGGCTGGCGTCGTTGTTTTTGTTTTTGTTTTTGTTTTTGCGGTGACAGTGGAGATTCGAACGCAGGTCGCGATGACAGATGCCGCGGGACGCCTCGGGACGGTGAGTTTGTCAGACCATGCATCAAACTTTTAATCCTGACCCTTCAATCAGATAAAGTTGTTTCGTATGCCGTTGATTTCGTGAACCCTCAAATGGGACATTATAGTCTACCCTACTAATACACCAACTTCTCCATGTTTAAATTAATTCAAAATCAGTAGGATCATTTCTTAACCCTGCCATTCTTTCGGGACACCGTTCTACGGTCAGGATTAAAAGTATTGGACACACGCCTGCGCCTGCCTGCCCGTCCGCCCTGTCGTATTTGCCGCGCAATCATCGTCGGCACTTTCCTAACGATGGCACTCCTTCCTCCCATCGCTCCCAGGATTCCATGCCCCAGACCGATGACCCCGCACGACGTCCCCTCATCCCTAGCCACGGCGTCCAAAGACCAGAAACATCTGAGAGGCCGGCGGCGTGCGTTGGATGACGGGCACGAGGAACCGGCCGGCGGCGGCGCGCGTTGGATGACGGGAACCGGCCGGCGGCGTCCAAAACAACATCGGCCTCTGCTGCTCCAAATCGGAGATCGTGAGGAGCAGGAGGCGTCATCAGGTATGCAAGTTGCATATTTTAATCTGTAATCACGGGATATACTTGTATTCTATATAGCTTTTAAATTTAATCTGTAATCACAGGACATCCTCCTCCGCCTCCCGGTCCACCAGATCCAACAGCAGCAAGCACCCATCGAGATGCACGGGGTGGAACGTGGAAGACGCTGCCGCGAGGGGCCGACCTACGCCTGGTGCCCAACGGAATCCACGATGACCGTGCCGCCGCCAGGCCCTCGCCCATCTCTGATGCCGCCATGCACGAGTCCCTACGCCGCGCCCACAAACGCCGCACTGCCACCACAGGGCCAGGCAGCTGCGCCGCCCCCGTCCACCTCCCTCTGCCTCGGCATTGGTCCCGCATCCACAAGGTTAGGTTCCGACTCTGGGCGCTGCCGGTGCCCTTCTCTCCCAGCTGCGCGGCTATGTGACACATGGGCGAGTATTCCGTGGCTTGATCTGCTTCTGCCCTGCTCATCGTCCTCTCCCTTCATATGTCCTGTGCTTACCAACTGTTTGTGGAAATGTCAGGCGAACAACCATTACGGCGGATGCGACAAGTGACGACAAGCACCAGCGGCAGGTACACATGATCCAGTTCGGTCTGATTCAATCCATTTTATCTTTTATTACAAATTTTAATTTACCGATGGTTTGCGGACTATTTAGACCGCATTGGCTCTGATTATTTCAAACAAAGTGGAGAAGTTTTCCCTTGCAGTGCATGTTAAAGCTGCTCAGTTCTGGTATTTTAGAAACGGCCAAAGGCTATTGTCCACATATACATTGGATTTAGCTTTACTTGATGTGCTTTGTGTTTACATACAGTATTGGATTCATGATTTTGTTAGGATCCTTGCACGATTAATTTCTTGGTCATCCTGCTTTGGTGATCTGAATGTAGATCATTGGTGCACTCATTGCCACACAGATACACAATTAAGTATATATCTTTCTTTGTTTTTTCGTCATATCTTGATGTCTCAAATTGCAGATAATTATAGATGTACCAGTACCATATACGTAGAATAATGCAAGAAAAAGGGTTTTTTAGTACCATGTAATTGGTTTTGTATTTTTATGGAAATATAAATCTTCTGTAAAAATTCATACATTTGGTTGCTACTAGGTCTATTGTTTTATCTGGAGCAAAGTTATTGAGCATTGATGCAAAATGGTTATGAATAATGATGTGATGCATCACACCATGCTATTTTTAAAGTGATCAGACCTCCATTTGTATTTATCTATTTTTGCATGGAATGATATAGCCAAATTCTCAATAACAGCCCTATCACTTTTAATTCTAGCTGACTCTGAACATTGGAGTAGAACAAGGTGCTTGCTCCAAAAGTGTGAATTACAAGGAGATGGGAATGACTCCTGTACTAATGTATGGAAAAAATGCTTTTCTCCCTGCTACTGCAAATCCATACCAATGCTTGCTGAAGAGGAGTAAGGCTGTGTGAACAAGAGCAAAACTTGTTGTCAGAGTTGAAGGAAGGGGCACATTAATGACATTGTGTACGCGCTGATCTCTGATACATTCTGAGACCTTGTTGAGATTTGACATTCTGAGACTTTGTTGAGCATGAGTTGGACATCTGATACATGGGTTAGCTCACTCATCAAGGGCCTCACAGGGCACTGTAATAGGATTGGTCCACTGATAGTTGTATGAATAAGCTGCATGTTGTGCTTGATTGGTTCAGACTTCTACAATGCACACAAAGCAACAAAGATGCAATTTGTACTTTTTGAAAAAAAAAAAATGTGTTTCATTGCTCCTCTCCTTTTAATATTTGACTGGTGTCAGCTGATTTGGAGTGCAGAGGAGCGTATGGCCCAAATGAATCTTTTCTTTGGCAATAGAAAACCAATTCAAGAAGCATAGCTCATTAATCTTTTTAAGTGGTGATTGAAAACGAGTGGTTCAACAGTACCAAGTAAGCTTAATTGATTTGAAGGAGCACATGCCACTAAGACAGTGATGATATATATCTTTTAGTTAATTGATTTGTAGACAGTGATAATATATCTTTTAGTTATTTGATTTGTTTTTTCAGATGTCATAGCGTTAGCTTGGAGACTATCTTTAGTATAGCATGTGTGATAAGTAGGCACAAATAGATGAGTTGTAATACATTTATTTATTTTATTTTGCCAATTCCATCCTTCCCCAACTCGTGCTGTGCTGTGCGGCGTGCCCAAGAAAGAGGCTCCTCCTCTCCACCTCGCCGTCCGGCGCCCTCGCCGTCGCTTCTTCCCTCCCCTCCCGACCTCAAACATCCCAATCCGTAGCGCAGACACGCGCGCCGACGTCTATCCCCCCCAGCAGCGGCACTCCCCATGCCCTGCATCCACAACCTGCCGCCGCATCCCCACCCCGACGCCACCGCGGCCGCGCCGAGTCGTCCATGCCCACCAAGGCTTCTTCTTGATATTTCGTCCCGCGCACACGCGCGCGCGCCTCCGCCTCGCTCCTCCCGGATTCCTTACCCCGCGCACGCCATGCCGCCGGCGCGCAGGGCGCAGGCCAAGCGCCGCCGGATGGCGGCGGCGGAGAAGAAGGCCGCCGCGGCAGCAATGGCTGCCGCCGCCGTGGGCGCCCCGCCCGGCGACTGGTGGGACGCCTTCTGTATGCGGATGTCAGGTGCGTCTCCTCCGTCCCCCGTCCGTCCGTCCGTCTCTGGCGCTGGCTGGTGGCCGTGCATCTGTCTCCGTTAGGATTTGTTGCGGATTGCGTTGTGCGCGGTGGTTGTTCTGCTCCCGACCTTCAGTGGGCGATTGGTACACTGTCCCGTCATGGAGGAATTGCGCCTGTGATCTACGGGTTTGTCGATCGTGGTTGGGAGTAGACGTGATTAGTGTGGTGGTAGTGCTGGAGTTGGACCAATGCCTCTCGCTGGCCGGATCGTGGAGTGAGTGTCTGTCATCGTTTTTGACTTTAGGTGTGGACAGTGAACATTCCAGTTTTAGATGCGATTCCATTCTCGGATTGGACTTATGTTTCCAATAACTTAGCACTGTTCTGCATCTCTGTTCTGATTGTTAAGCTGGCATTGGTCTGAATTGCCTAGTGAAGCTGAATGGCTAATTGCATTGCAGGGGGTCTGAAATTAATGTTCCTTTAGTCATTTGATTTTGTTTTACTATGGCAATGGTCTTTATTAGTCCATAGACTGATAGCTATGGCCTACAGGTATGATAGCTATTTCCTTGCTTTATAAGCATGGGGTACTACTTTTTAATTGAGTTTGCCATGTGATTCAGCCTTGTAGCAGCACCTGTATCAATCAACCATTCTATTTTTGCACAGTACATTGGACTTCATTTATTTTTGTTGCAGTTAGTTTCTCAGAAGTTGAAGGACTTCTCAAATCCTAATTTGCTGAAGCAGACACATAGCATGATGGAAGTTGTATGTAAAAGCGTAGTGATGCTCTTTCTGGGAATCTTTGAGGAAGGGAGATGACCCCTAATTTAACACGATCGCCCCCAAACTTATTTCTGAACTATTATTCATAAGATAACCTTATTTGTCCCAGTTTTACCAAGAATAACTTCAAATAAGTTTTAAAAAGAAACTTTTCTGTGTGTGTTTCCTTTTTGGTGCATGACCACTCGACATTGAACTTAGCAATTATGACTTGTAGGGTTTGTTATGCCTGATTTGCTGATTATTGACTTTCTTAATTGGTGCACTCTGTCTTGTTCTTAAAGATTGTAAGTTACCCTATCATTGATGGAAATTATGTAGATTGGAGTTTGATCTGTACCAGACAAATACTTTTGCTGTCAAGTTTAATAAAGCTAGCTAGAACGTTCTAGTGTTTTGCATCTGTGATTACTGTGTTGTCTTTTTTTAACTCATTGCGTGAAAGCTCTTGCTTACCCCTAACCAGTTCGAAGTTATAAATTTGTAACAAGTCTCATGTTTCCTTCATAGGAACCTTATCTTGTATTGAGGATGCACAGAGATTTGAGTCTGTATTCAAAATGCCAAGAAGAGCCAACCGACTATGTTTGCAACTTGGTGAAAGATGAAATGATGGTGAGGTCCTGCAGCTATACCTTTCTTGATGGCACAATGCTGTCTTTAGAAGATCAGTGGCTGTTGCTCTCTGCGGAGGCTAAATTCAGGCGGGTCACTGGTGACTGTAGGATCCTCTGTTGGAGTGAACCACTCAACCGTGTCGCTGATTACTTGGCGATTCATTGAGGCTATGGAGGAGCGAGCGAGCCACCACTTGTGCTGGCCAGACTCTGGTGAAATGGAGAAGATTAAGTCCAAGTTTGAGAAGATCCATGGTCTACCAAACTGCTGTGGTGTCGTGGATACAACACACATCACAATGTGCCTTTCATCAGCTGAACCGAACTGCAAGGTCTGGCTTGATCAGGAGAAGAATTACAGCATGGTATTGCAAGCTGTTGTTGATCTGGATATGAGGTTCACAGACATAGTGACTGGGTGGCCTGGTAGCATGAAAGAGTCGAGCATTTTGCATAGCTCTGGCCTTTTCAAGCTCTGCGAGAAAGGTGAGCGGCTGAATGGCAGCAAGCTAAAGGTATCGGATGAATCAGAGATTGGGGAATACTTGATCGGCGACTCAGGCTACCCCCTTCTTCCCTGGCTGCTCACACCATACCAAGAGAAAGATCTCACAGAATCCAGTGCTGAGTTCAACAGTAGGCACTCTGCAGCGAGAGCAGTCTCTTCAAGGACACTGGCCAAGTTCAAGGACACATGGAAGTTCCTGCAGGGGGAGATGTGGCGTCCAGACAAGCACAGGCTGCCCCGGATAATCCATGTCTGCTGCTTGCTGCACAACATAATCATAGACCTTCAGGAAACATCAATGGATGAGGCACAGGCATGGTCAAACGACCATGACGCTAATTATAGGCAGCAGGTGTGCCAGTTAGCTGATGAGAATGGAATCAAGGTAAGGGACTCACTGTCTGAGCACCTGATTACCAAGTGACCAAGAGGAGGAGAGCTTAGGAATGATCGAGAAGTGTGTTATTTGACCAAGAGGAGGAGAGCTTAGGAATGATCGAGAAGAGTGCTATTTTCATCTGTTTCAGGCAGCTCTAAACCATATTTTGTGTTCAGTTTTGTAGAGCTGTAAATGAGGCAGGAATGATTGAGAAGATTGCTATTTGATCAAGAGGAGGAGAGCTTAGGAATGATCGAGAAGAGTGCTATTCATCTGTTTCAGGCAGCTCTAAATCATTTTTTTATGTTCAGTTTTGTAGAGCTGTAAATGAGGCAGGCGAGGGCATCGGACCGTAGTACTTACTGTAACTCTGTGAAATGCTGTTGGAAACTTGTCTAATCAATTGGCCTCCTTTGGTTTATCGTATTTGTGCCTTGGTGGCCCTCAAAATTTCATTATCTTTTTTTAATAATTGCGATGATGAGTGTATAAGATGTACATCCATTTCTAATGTGGGATCTCTATTGGCTTTCATCTCGAGCTTGAATTTTCTTTGAAACATCTAGAGTTCTGTTAGTTCTAGAAAAGCTGTAGAAGGTACAAGCGGTTCGCTTTGCTCAAAAAAAAGCCCATGAAGTAAGATTGATGTAATTTTAATGACTCAATGGAGATTTGGCCAAATACTGAGATAATAATATTAGCGGTAATTTTATTTTCCCCTCATTAACATGGTAATTTCAAGACCTAACATATGATAGCTACTTTGATCAAAGCATTTAAATTGTTTTTGTGTGATTAAAGTTATTTTTTAAAAAAAAACATGATGATTGCTACATCCCCATTCAGAGAATGGCCCACAGGCTAGTTGCAGGCCCTGTAAATTGTATGTAATACATGGCTGCAGGCCCATTGTAAGAATGGCCTCTGCAAGGCCCAAGATTGAGTACACTGTCACTCTGTTCTTCATGCTACTCATATAGCATTACATATACAATGTTAGCATAGTTAGTTTGGAACTTTATTTATAAGTAAAGCTCCCCAAAAACCATTCGAGCTCTGTAATGACACTCAAGGAACTTTAAACAATTGATAATTGTTGGATGAGATTGATATACCATCAGCGTTAGCTTTGCACCGACAAAACATCAAAAGAAATTTTCAAGGTAATATGTACAGACTGATTGATAGTTGATACAAATATTGTCTTTGGATGATTTTTGTAAGTGTTATTTTTTGTATAAGGGGCGATGTTCATAATTTCATCCTAGACCATCAATTGTGAATCATTGAACGAGCCCAAAATTGTTGATGAAGCAGAAAATTCGTCTGTCATTACCTCTTATTCTTAGCTAAGGGAAGTAGAACAACAAGAAAAGTCAATCAATCAAGAGCGATGCAGGACAAAGAAAACGGTGAAACAACAGGTTTACGTCTATCCTCGTGTTCACATATAGTTATACTAACTAGTGACTCAATCCTAGACCATCCAGTGAAATTGACAGAATAAAAAAACACTACATAATAATACAAGGTACTTGTCACCACAAGCATAAGCTTTACACACAAGCTTAAGCTTCACATTAGACCATCCAGATAACTGAAATTTACAGAATAAAGACACTATATACATAAAACAAGGTACTTGTCACCACAAGCTTATGCTTTACATTTCCACATAGCCATAGATCTATCAGCCTCCCAGATTTTCTCTTCCTTACTTGAAAAGGAAATCTGTACACGAAAAACACACAATAACTTTACAGGCGGGAATAAAAAACACTCCATTACTTGAGAATAAAACATAAAATGCTTAATCGCAATTGCAGCAAGTAGGAAATGCAGCATGCAGTTCATATGATTGTCTCTGAGTACTGATATGCTATACAAATATGCAGCAGAGCAAAAGATGTTCAAGTCGAATAGTTTTCAATGTTATGATATCTCAACTTTTCTCTGCAAGCATAAACCATTACAATACCTGGCTCACAAGAACCCCTACATTAATGTCACATCAGAGTTTGATGTTTAGTACAAACTATCAGGCATCAGCTACAGGCTTTCACATGTAAAAGTGAACATGAGATGGCCATATTAGTGAATGTCGGTGCTTATCATAGTTACCATGATGATAATTTGCTATCTAGCACTTATTAGGCATCAGCTCCTGTGAGCATAAATGTGGCAAGATGGTAGAAGTAGTGAAACTGGAGCCTAATTTAACCATTAGGGGAAGAAAGCCATAAGGAAATGAGATGTCTTTGTTAAGAAAGTGCTATTAGCTGGTAAGGTTCTCTTTGTTATGAAAAAAAAAAATGTTATTTTACTGGCCATGTGCCCAAGTAACACCTTCAAATCCATGGACACATCGAACTGGCCTAAGGGTTTCTAACCCAAGCACCAACCAACCACATTTGCTGTCATGGCCTTTGTGCCACACTTCAGCATGGATTTGTTGCCCACCTCACTAGATATCTGAATGATCAATCCCAAATTCTGAGATGCGTGCTAACAGTGTGAGACAAACAGTGTCACATGCAGCTGAATTACCTATCCTATCTCCTCTCCGACAGCTCTCTTCCATGGAGATCACTACCCTTTACCACCCCTCAGCTCCTTGTTCTTCTTCAACATCCTCAGATCCACTGAAGAATGCACAGCGAGGAATGAGGTAACTGCAGTAGTGCAGATGAGTTCAGGGCTCCATTCTCTCTCCAACACCAGAGATCTGCACAGGTGTCGACAGAGGATGCCTTCATCCACGCCGCCGCCCACAGCGCGCTCTACACAACCATGACTCCACCTTGGTTGCAGGTGGTGGTTGGGATCACAGAATGGAGGGCGCAAAGGATCAGCTTCCGGCACAACAGGGAGGGAGGTGCTGCTGTTGTGGGCAGTTGAGTTCAGGGAGGGAGGCATCATCAAGAAGACGGCTGATCACCATGTGGTTATCATTTTGCTATAGTAGAAACACCACAAGCAAAGTGCAAGTAACAGAGCCCTACAGACTAAGAATTACAGTCTCTTCAACAGGCAAGATGGTAGGGTGCGAGGCCACAAGCCAAGGTGAGCACCATACACACACTACTTGGAAAAAAAAAGGATGCCCCAAGCAGGCTTAAAGTTTTTTAACCCAACCACACCCATTACTTTTGGTACCTTGGCCATGTGCCATACATTCCTGCATGGAAACAAAAAAAGAGGAGGCTCTAGAAACTAAAATAACATATAGACGATCTTGTTAGGACTATCTGCATAAGCACAGCAGAGATGATTTAGTGCCTCATGCTAGTGCCACGAGAATAGTATTGCAGCATATCACAAAACAAATAAATAATTATTTAAACAAACTAGGTATAATGTGCAGCGGCAGAAGGGAAATCAAACAAAATGAAGCATATGACAAACCTAAGCAATTTCCTGAATAAGGAAAACTAATAAAAAAACATGGCAAACACTCAGAATCCTCAAGAATAAAGACAGTATTCAGAAACTAAGCTTATAGTGTAAGGATAACCATACTACTAGCTACGCAACTACAAATACTTGAGCAGGCGACGAATGAATGAATAATCCACAAATAGTATCTGTTGAATGGCATTGCTTTTTGTTCCTGATCAAATGCATGTTGTTAATTTCAATAAACAAGAACCAAACGGGTGTTTTGTTAACAAGGGAACGAATGCTTGTTTTCCTGTGCAGATATGCAGGAAATTTACAAAAATCAGAGAGCATCAAGAATGTCACCAGTTTGAGAACTCTCATCTACGACTTCACACTTGTGCAAAAGATAGAAGAATACATATATTATTTGGTGTGCCATTCATAGTGCGATAAGATAGATACCACATCATTACAATGGCTACTTAGAAAAATGGCAATGGAAGAAAGAAGAAAAATCAAATAAAATAATTAAAACATCAGTATATCTTTCCAACCCTGTAAAAATAAAGGCAAGCAAAAAATGCAAAAATCACAAGCAATTTCCTACAAGAAGAAAATTATGAAAGTAATTAAGAGGAAATTATGCAAACTCCCCAATAACAAAGAGCATTCAGAAACTAAGATTTGGTGTAAGGATATCACACTACTATTTATGCATCTACAAGTATTTGAGATAGCACAAATACTACCATTATATTTCCAAAGGAATGGATTTGAAGCCTAATCAAGTACATACACTAGGTTTCTACAAACAAAAATGAGATTCAGATTTTAAGGCAATGTAACATCTCACAGATCTAGTGTGAGACACTCATATATGAATATAGGGCTTAAAGGTTCGGAAGCTTAATCCAGTTACGGCATTTGTGTTTATGTTGACCGCTAATTAGAATATTAATTAATAACTAACCGAAGATAATGTGATACTGTTTATGCAGAACAATTTAATTTTTGGCACCTCTCTGTATATCCCTTAGCTCTCTGGACAAGGATTGCTAAAATAAAGGATTCAAATATGTCACCCTCATTGTTAAGTGACTTGAACGCTTGCCAAGAAAGTAAGGTGCTTATTCATTGCTTATTTCCATTTGCACACATGAAGGACAATTTAAATAAACTGTAAAGAACACCATGTATTTTGCTAGTTCACTTACGTATGCCAAATGTACCCAGAAACTTCAAAACGTCATAAACTTTCTCATTAACTACTTAGCATTTGACTCTGATTTCCTTCAAGTGTTTTGATATAGTAGCTGCTCTCTCCATTTGATTGTACCCTCCTATCATTTCTAGTTTATGTTGAGCTCCCTAAGATAAACCACAATATTCTATCAGTATCAACCAATAACATATAACTAGTTCAACAAAGCAGTAGTTAATTATTCAGAATATATACCTTAGTAAAAAGATGAAGGGTGAGCTTCTCCAACACCGGTGAATGTTTGAGAAAGCAATTTAACCCATAAAGGTCAGGATCCACACACCATTCATTTAGCACTAGAGTCCTCAAGTTGTTAAAAGTTGGACACTGTCCCAAATCCGGCGAAAATAAGCCTGGAGAAAATACAGACAGGAAAACATCGAATATTACTCATTGTGAAAACAGACCAGCTTCAGTTTTTAGGACTATATGAAACTTGATATAGATACCGTGGCAGAAATACAATCAGAAGTTAATCAGACAACATAATGATCAGACAGTATATAACCAAATAAAACAGTAATGGAAAAAATAATAATCAAAGAAACACAACAATGGAAATAATAAAAATCCAAGTATCCAACAACATAATAAAGGTGTTCAGGGAAAAAATGTAAGTTTACCCAATTGTAGTTAGACATCAATGTCAATTTCTCAGCTTCCATCAATCCTTGCAGAAGAATACACTTGTTGTTTGCGACCAGTGTGTTATCGTTATCGTTACATTCTGGTTCATCACAAGTCTCAACAAGATCTCTTAAAAATGCCTCCTTTAATAAAGGCATGCTATCCAGAAGAGGAAGCAAGCAGAAATGTGTATCTAGCCTAAGTGAAACAAGGCTTGGCGTGCAAATACGAGTGTGCGATTCCACATCAAAATTACAGTGATTGCTGAAGCTCAGGTATTTCAGGGATTTTGAAGAGATCTCCAAAAACCTCATAAAATGTAGCCTTGGTGAACTCTAGATATTCCAGATTTGGACAAGTCGAGAAGTTGCATTTATCGTTGCAAAAGAATACACCGCCGAGTGCTAGCCTTGTCAAGTGCTGAGAGACAAGAGGCATGCCAAATCTGAAACCACCAAATCCGAAACCAATGTACTGGATTTCGAGCCTAAGCATCCGAACTTGAAGGTCTACAACATGCCGAATCCAGAGATTCAGATTGACTCTCTCTTCTTCCAACAAGAAGCGTTCATTCTGGGGACATAACCTGAGGTCGAATGTGTGGAGACAGGAATCGCGCTTGCGGAGGAGGAGCAGATGGTTGACGAAGTGTCGGAGACTGTCCACGGACGGCGGTGTATCCCCATTGCTGTATCCGAGGCGCAGGCCTGTGACAGACTTCCAGAGATGGCGCCAGCGCCGGGCTAGCACGCATGTCCGCACGGCTTCCTCCGCCGGGAGGAACGAGAGGACGTGATGGAGGGCGTCGTCCGGGAGCGCGCTGATGTGATCGCCGCCAGCATCCGCCAGCGCCGCACCGTCCAGCTTTCCCCTTTTACTCGGAGTCGGAGGCGTTCAAGAACAGATGGGGGTCGCTGCGGGGCAAGAAAATGGTGAGAAGAAGCGGAAGCCTTACAGCTGTTAGTAAACGGTGAAGACACGAAGAAGGACCGGACCTGCCGGAGGTTGCCGATGTGGTCGCGCCGGCGCTCGCAGGCAGTGGCGGAGTGGGGGCGTCGGGCCGGGGGTTGGGGTCTGGGGCGGCCGGAGGCCGGCAGACCGTGGTGGACTGAACGGGTCACCGACAGTGGCGGGCGGCTCCGCGGCTAGCGGGCGGGACCGCGGCGGCCGGTGTGGAGGCGGAGGCAGCGCCGCGGAAGTCGGCGTCGGGAGGCCGGCGGGGCGGCGAGGGCAGGGAGCGCGGAGGGGACAGAGGCGAGTTGTGCGTTTCTGGGCTGTATCCCTATCGGGCTGGGCTAATGGGCTGCCAAGACTTTTTATGTGTTCCTTCTTTATGGAACAATTGGCCATGGCCTCAGGCCCACAACGACGTTTTGGGTCACACGTTGTGCTAGGTAGTACGCTCTCTTCTATTCAGCTTATTGTAGACTAACTTTTTTTTTTCTTTAATGCCTCGATACTTTCAAGTACAAGTTGTAGGATATGAACTTAAACACAAAAACACACCACACACTTTACGCACACAAACGCAAATGCAAATGCACACACCCTATGCGCTAGCTAGAACTACACCTATATACCCGGGAGGGACACCTAATTTTGTCGAAAAAGCGTGATTTCAATCAACTCTAGGAGCAAAGACCCAAATCTAGGCCCCTACTTTTTTGACTTGGGTGTTCCCCCTTACTTTTGGGTTTCCAAAATTTTGCTTCTGCAACAACAACACCCAAACCAAAAGGCCCCTAAATCCAAATAGGCAAACAATGACCAGTGGCGAAGCTAGAGTAAATCAGAGGGGGTACACTTGTCTTATGAGTGCATTAGCATGTCATCTAGGTGTGCATATATGGTGAAATTTTAATCAATCTCACTGTGTTTACAATTTTTTTTGGGTACCAGAGGAGAGTGGTGGCCGCGCTTGCCGAAGAGAAAAGGGACACGTCGCGACTTGGCAAGAAACGGTCCGTACACGCGTGTGGAGGAACAACAGGATGAGGGCCACGGTCTGGACACGCGTGTGGAGGAACAACAGGATGGGGGCTAGGGTAATAAGCCAACGAGAATGAGATCTGGTGAGAGGTTTTGGGTGCCCACACAAATTTAAGGTCCGTAGCAAGCCCTATTGAAGTTCGATTTTTGGTCTGACCCATATAGGGGGCTCAAGTAGGACCTACTAGAGTTACTCTTATTCGGATGAAATTAACCAAATCTGTTGAAGAAACAGAGAACTCATCCGTCAATAGTTTTTTTTTTTTTTTTTTTTTTTTTGTTTTTTGCTCTTAGCTAGGGAAATCAAACAATAAGATAATTGTTCAAGAGAATCGAGTAGATTGACGCAGCCCAAAGCAAAAAGGCGCAACAGTGATAAAATGACATGATTACCCAGGTTCACGTCAAACATGGCGTTAACATAAAGTAATACTAACTTGTGACAGAATCCTAGACCATCCGGATAACTGAAATTGACAGAATAAAAACACGCTTAGACAAAACAACGTACTAGTGTCACCACTAGCCTAAGCCATGCATTTCAAGAAAGCCAAAGCCAAGAGATGGTGGATCAATCAGCCTCCCAGGTTTTCTCTTCCTTAATTGAAAAGGAAATCTGCACACAATAAAGAACAATAAGTTCACAGGCATAAATAAAAAACGAGAATGAAACTTAAAATGCCAAATCACAATTCAGCAAGTAGGAAATGCAGCGTGCAGCTCATTAGAATCGTCTCAAGTTATCATGTGCTATACAAATATGATGTTGAGAAAAATTTCGAGTCACAGTTTTCCAAGATATGATATCTGATTTTTTTTTTTTTTTTTTTTTTTTTTTTTTGCGCTCTGCACTCATAAACGATGACATGAGCATCTGCCTGACAATAACCCCTAAATTATTGTCTCATCACAACAGATCTTGAAGTTTAGTATAAACCATCAGTGAGCTGAACAATGACATGACAATATATTAGCATGATGACAATTTGCTAGCTAGCATGGCATGGCTTGAAGGCTTTATGGGAATCACCCTGTGAGCATACATGAGAAGCAGCGCAGCTGGAGCCTAATTTAACTATTAGGGGAAGAAAGTCACAAGGAGATGAGATATCTTTGTTAAGAAAGGTTCTATTAGCTGGTAAGATTCTCCTTGTTACCAAACAAATGTTATTTTATCTGCCACTGTATAACTACAAAAGTGTTCTGAGTTATAACTACAAAAGCAAGAAATCCACAGAGTCTTTCTCCCCTGCCCTTGTGGGGGCACTTGAAGGTCAATGGCGCGACTGTGTTACTTGGGTCAAGGGACGCCACAAACTGTCCTTAGGGTCTTTACCCCAAAGTCCCAATAAACCCCATTTTAGTATCATGTTATTGTGCCATAATTCAACACAATTCTTTTGCCCCACACTAGATATCTGAGATATATGCTAACGGTGTGAGACCATCAGCATCACCTGCAGCTGAAGATATTTAACATGAGACTAACGTGATAGGACCACCTTCTGTGTATCTATCCTCCCATCCTTACCTATCCTATCTCCTCTCTGACAGCTCTATGCCATGAAGATCACTAACCTCAACCACCCCTCATTTCTACGTCCAGGACTCAGCTCCTGGTTCTTCCTCACTATCCTCAGCTCCACTGAAGAATGCACCGTAAGGAGGAATGAGACACTGCAGCAGTACAGACAAGGTCAGGGCTCCATTCTCTCCAGCACCAGGGATCTGCACTCCAAAGGTGTCTGAGTAAGGACACCACTGCCCACAGCGCGATCTGCACAACCGTAACTGCATCTGGCCGTGGCCATGTCCTTGGTCGACACTTTTGAACCAACAACTCGGCATCATGCGTTCAGCAGGTGGTGGTTGGGATCAAAGGAGGGAGGGCGCAAAGGATTAGCTTGGGGCGCAATAGGAGTGAGGTGCTCTACTGCAGTGCAGTTGAGTACTTAAAGTGAAGGGAAGGGAGGGGAACATCTTCAAGAAGATGATTTCATCACCATGCACATGCAGTTATATTTTCTTGCTACATTAGAAAAAACAAACAACTGAAGCAAAGTGCAAATAATGGATTTCTACAGACTGCCAGAATCACAGAAAGTCTTCAATGGACAAGATAGGTAAGACTGCGAAGTTGAGAGCTGAGGTGGGCACCATACACACTACTTGGGAACACGAATGCCTCAAGCAGGCTTATGTTTCTTTACCCCAACCATGCCCATTATATTTGGTTCTATGGCCTTGTGACCATAGCGTTAGCCAAAAGAAGCTTCTCGATGTTAAAGCTTCCCCAGGTGCGGTCAGGCAGGGCCCGTTCGGTTACAGTGGAAAGTCTAGAAATTATTCCCACTGATAAAGCTTATACAAATTTAGCTAGCATTCCCAGCTTGGAATCTTTCCAGGTAGTCATTCCTGGAGAACAAACGAGGCCTAGAGCAATCACACCCTTGATGTGTAAGCGTGTTGCAACTGTTGAAGTTGGTGTGCTTCGTATACCTACATAATTACTCACAATATGTTAGTATTTTTACCCAAGTCTTGCTCATGGAGTCCCACTCTAGCCCCAGTGTACACGTCCTCACCAATTTGACATGACAGTTCCTACTGCAGGCACTGAGATTGCTGGACAGCTGGACACAATTTATTTTTTCTTTTATCTGGCCAACAATCTGCAGCAGAGCCACACGACGTTGTCCTAGGTCTAGCACCCTTCTAGGATTCAGCCCTTGTAAACCTTACCTTAGCTAGGACTAGAGTTCTTTACGAATGTAACTAACTATTGTAAGGCATTGAGTCTACTCTAACTACTCTATCTTAAAAGGGTGAATGCTGAACACATGATGCGAGTTGTGGGTTCAAAAGTGCTACTAATTTTGTCCAAAACTGTGATTCCTCCGGAAATTGTGAATCGTTATTCAAATGAAACTAACTAGCCCAAAAATGTTGTTGAAACAGAGAACTCATCCATCACCAACTCTTATCTCATAGCAGGCCAAGTAAATCAATCAAGAGAACCGAGTAAATTGACGCAGGACAAAGCAAAAGGTGAAACAACAATAAATTTAACTAACCAGGTTTTGCGTCAATCCTGACTATCTGGATAACTGAAATTGAGAGAACAACAACATGCATAGGCAAAACAAGGTACTACATTACCACAAGCTTAAGCCTTACATTACAGGATTCCCAAGAGATGGTAGCTCTAAAAACCTCCCAGTTTTTCTCTCACTTACTTGAAAAGGAAATCTGCAGACGAAAAGCACAATAAGTTTACAGGAAGAAATAAAAAAACACTCCATTACTTGAGATAATGAAACTTAAAATGCCAAATCGCAATTCAGCAAGTAGGAAATGCAGCATCCAGTTCAATAGGATTGTCTCAGAGTTATGATGTGCTATACAAATATGAAGTTGAGCAAAATATTCAAGTCAAATAGTTTTCCAAGATATGATATCTGATTTTTTTTTTTGTCTCTGCACTGATCGGCTATGACATGAATGCATCTGGCTGAAAAGAACCCCTACATTATCATCTGGTACTCTAATCATATCAGAGTTTGAAGCTTAGTATAAACCATCAGTGAGCAAAAAGGCAGAAAAGTAAACTGAACAATGAGATGACAATACATATTAGCATGATGAGAATTTGATAGCCACCATGGAATGGCTCGAAGGTTTTATGGGCATCAGCCCCTGTGAGCATGCATGAGAAGCAGCACAGCTGGAGCCTAATTTAAGTATTTAACTATTAGAGGAAGAAAGTCAAAGGAGATGAAATATCTTTGTTAAGACAGGTTCTATTAGCTGGTAAGATTCTCTTTGTTACGAAGGGTACAATATAACTACAAAAGTGTTTGAGTTATAACTACAAAAGCAAGAAATACACAAGAGTCTTTCTCCTCCCTGCTCTTGTGGGGCACTTGAAGGTCAACTGCACTACTGTGTTACTTGGGTCTAGGGACGCCTCGAACTGACTGAAAGTCCCAACAAACCCCATTTAGTATCATGCTATTGTGCCACAATTAAGCACAATTCTTTGCCCACCTCACTAGATATCTGGATTATCAATCCAAATTCTGAGATACATGCTAACAGAGTGAGATCATCAGTGTCACCTGCAGCAGAAGATATTACATGAGACCGAAGTGATAGGACCACCTTTTGTGTATCTGTCCTCCCATCCTTACCTATCCTATATCCCATCTGACAGCTCTATGCCACGGAGATCACTAACCTCCACCACCCCTCATTTCTATGTCGAGGATTCCTCACTATCCTCAGCTCTACCCAAAGAATGCACAGTGAGGAAGGAGGCACTGCAGCAGCGCAGACAAGTTCAGGGCTCCATTCTCTCCAGTGCCAAAGATCTGCACTCCAAAAAAAGGGGGCGACAAAGGAGACCATTGATAACGGCGCAATCTGCACAGCTGTAACTCCACCTTCACTGCAGGTGGTGGTTGGGATCACAGGAAGGAGGGCGCAAAGGATTAGCTTGGGGCGCAGAGATGATCTGCTGCAATGCGGTTGAGTACTTAAGTGAAGGGAACGGAGGGGACATCTTCAAGAAGATGATTTTATCACCATGCAGTAATATTTTTTGCTACATTAGAAACAACTGAAGCAAAGTGCAAGTAATGGATCTCTACCGACTGCCAAAATCACAGAAAATCTTCAATGGAGGGAGATAAATAGAGAGAGAAACATAGGGAGCCACAAGAACATAATTGTTAAATTTAGACATCATATTGAAAAATAATGACTACTTTTAGCAAAAATGCAATTGGTAGAAAGAAGGAAAATCTAATAAAATGACTGCAATCATGAGGAGTACAGCTTTCCAACCCTGTAAACTTCCCCAAAAAATTGGTGTAAGGATATTAGATGACTATTTATGCACCTACATGTATTTGAGAAGACCACAAATAATATCACTATATGTGAAAAGGCATAGCTTTGATTCCCAAGTACATGCACTTGGTTCCTACAAACGAGAAACTAGCTGATATTTTAACAAGGAAAGGATAAATTAATTAAGGTTGCACTCCAAGCTTTGGAAGCAAAGAATATTATAAAAATCGCATGGAATAATCCAGTAGTGATTTTATGTTGAGCTAATTAAATATTAAGAACTGAAAGAAGATAATGTATACTGTTTATACAGAGCATTTAATTTTAGCAGCTCTCTGTAGATCTCCTAGTTCTCTAGAAAATATTGCCCAAAAAGGATTCAAACATGTCACCCTAATTGTTAAGTTAATTGAGCGTTTTCCAGTTAAGTTAGGAGCTTATTCAATGCTTGCTTTCATTTGCACGCATGAAGGAAAGTTTAAATAAATTACAGAGAACAAAGTGTTTTTGCTAAGTAAACTACGTATGCCAAATGCACCCAGAAACTTCAAAACTTTGTGAACTTGCTCGCTAACCACATCACATTTGACCTCAGTTTCCTTCAGGTGTTTCAATATAGTAGCTGGTCTCTCCATTTGATTGTACCTGCCTATCATTTCCACTTTATGTTGAGGTCCCTATGATAAACAACAATAATCCATCGGTGTCAACCAATAACATATAACTAGTTCAACAAACCAGTAGTTGCATAAAATATATATATACCTTAGTAAAAAGATGCAGGTTGAGCTTCTCCAAAACCGGTGAGTGCTTGAGAATGACATTTAGCCCATAGAATTCAGGATCCGAGCACCACCATTCATTCAGCAATAGAGTCCTCAAGTTGTTAAAAGTTGGGCACCACTCCAAATCCCTATGGAAAACAGCCTGGACAAAATGCAGACATAAAAAAAACGATTATTATTCAGTGTGAAAACAGATCCAGCTTTATTTTTTATGAATATCTACAACTTCATATAAATACCGCATCAGAAATCAAATTAGCCAGACAAAACAGGAGATAGTAACAATCGAACAACATAATAAAGGTGTTAACAGGCATACCCCTTTGTAGTCAGACAACAATGTCAAATTCTCAGCTTCTGACAATCCTTGCAGAAGGAAACATTTGTTCTTATAGTCGGATTGGTCAGGTACATCATTACCATCAACGCAGGAGAAACAAAACTCATTTGAACAAAGCAAATAATGACTTGCGGCAAATGCCTTTTTTAATGATGGCATGCTACACAAAACTGGAACCGAGGCGAAATGACCATCCAGCCTAAGTGAAACAAGGCTTGGTGTGCAAATAAGAGTGTGCGATCCCTTATAATCAAAATAGCATTCGCTAATGCTTAGGTGTTTCAAGGATTTTGACGAGATCTGGGGCAACTCACAAATGAAAGATTCAGCAATCTCTAGATGCTCCAGATTCGGACAATCGGAGAAGTTGCAGCAACTATTTAAGCGCACACCGATAAGTGCTAGCGTTTTCAAGTGCTGAGAGACAAGAGGCAGGTTGTCTAAGTCAAATCCACAAAATTCGTCATTGATGTCAACCCTGAGCATCTGAACTTCACGGTCTACAACATGTCGGATCCAGAGATTCAGATTGATTTTCTGTTCATCCGACCAGTGAAAAGCATTGGGCCGTAGCCTGAAGTCGCAATTGTGGAGATAGGAATCGCGCTTGCGGAGGAGGAGAAGATGGTTGACGAACTGTCGGAGACTGTCCACGGACGGCGGTGTATCCTCCCCATTGCCGTACCCGATGCGCAGGCCTGTGGCAGATTTCCAGAGGTGGCGCCAGCGCCGAGCAAGCACGCATGTCCGCACGGCGTCCTCCGCGGGGAGGAGCGAGAGGACGTGGTGGAGGGCGTCGTCCGGGAGCACACTGATGCGATCGCCGCCAGCATCCTCCGCCGCTGCACCGTCCGGCTTTCCCCTTTTCCTCGGCGGCATTCCAGTGAACAAATGAGGGTCGCTGTGGGGGCAAGCAAATGGTGAGAAGAGCGGAAGCCTTATAGCTGTTAGTAAACGGGGAAGACACGAAGGAGGAGCAGACCTGCCGGAGGTTGCCGGTGTGGTCCCCCCGCCGGCGCTCGCAGGCAGTGGCGGGAGTGGCGGAATGGGGGCGTCGGGCCGGTAGGCTGGGACCTGGAGCGGCCGGATGCCGGCAGACCGCGGCGGCCACTGGCTGCTTGGCTGGAGCACCGGTGGTGGTTGGCGGGGCCGCGGCCGGCAGGGGCAGCCGCGCGACCGGCGGGCGGGACCGCGGCGACCGGTGGCGAGGCGGCGGCGGAAGTCGGAGTTGAGCGGAGGGACATTCGGACAGAGGCGAGTTGTGCGTTTGTGGGCTATATCCATGGTCGGGCTGGGCTGCCAAGTCGTTTTGGGTGTGTTTGGTTGCATCAAAATAGGCCAAAGATCGCTAGAATGGCCAACTTTTGGGTGTTTGGTTGCAAAAAAGAGGAGTGGAGCCGAGCTAGAATGGGCCATCCATACCGAGTTAGCACTGCCCATTTGGAATTGCATGGTTGGTGATTCGCCGCCGGCGCCGGCCTGGCTCGGCCGGCGTTCGCGTCCTTCGCGTCCTCCGCTAGCGGTGAGGCTGGCGAGAGAGAGAGGAAGAATGCACCGTGCACCTCCGTCTCCCCCTACCTTCACGGCTGCGGCGGCTCGGGCGGCGCCGTCCATGGCGGATTTCGGTTCCGCCACGAGAACGGCGGCGCCTCCCGGATCGAGGGGCGGTCCTCCACCTGCGCGGCTGAACGCCTCTCTCTCGCTCCACGGCGGCACTAGGAAGAGCGCCGAAGCGGCAGCGCCATGGAGGGCGCGGCGCGCGCTTTGCCGGGAGGCCCGGTGACTCGAGGAACTCGATCCGGCGGCGGCTTCGCCTCCATGGAGAAGGACGGCGGGTGGTGCGGCGGTGCGGTCGGGGCACGCCTAGCGCGAGAAGTAGAGCGTGGGCGAGCAGCGCGCGGCGACGGTCGCGAGCGCGCCGCCGACGGAGCACGCGAGCGGGACGCCGGGCCGCCCGCCTCCTCCGTCAGGAACCAAAGCGCGACCTCGATGGCCTTCGCGAGCGCGGACGGCGACTCCGGGCACATCCCCCGCCGCGCCGGAGGTCCGCGGGCGGCAGACTCCGGCCCAAGAAGGCCGCACGGCGGCGCCCAAGGCCACGGTCGGCGACGGCAAAGACAAAGCCGGCGAAGATGACTTTGTAGTGTTAACCCTCCCAAAAGTTTCATATCTTTGTATGTGTGCAAATCTTGAATTCAAATCAATTGGGCACACATATAGGGGAGTTACCACTACCAAGGATGAATTAATCTTCAATTCCATATCTTTGTAGTGTTGCCATCAATTACCAAAAAGGGGGAGATTGAAAGGTCCCTTGTGGTTTTTGGTAATTGAGTGTCAACATTTGGTGAACTAATATGTGTGATTGAGAATATACACGTGAGATTAGTTCACACATGAGGATGCAATGAAGGAACTTATTGCATATGAGACATGACATGGAGTCATGTGACCAAGGTGGTGAAGATCAATACGAGGCTTGGCTTGAAGGACCGGTTGCAAGTGTGAAGGGCAAGTCATCGGACTTGGCGCCGATGGACCGACGCAATAGCGGTGAAGAGCAAGTAAGGTCAAGATCGATGGACCAAGAAGGTCATGTGATGATATGAAGTGGATCATATCATTCTTGATCGTGTTGGTGCATGTGTTGCATCGGCACTAGAAGATGGAGCGAAATGGAAATGCGCTAAGGCAAAGGTATAACCTATAGGGCATTTTATTTCGCCGGTCATTGGAGCTTAGAGAAGTTTATGACCGGGTTTAGGATAGATGGCCGTACTATCAAGAGGGGCAAACTTGTTTGCATATCGGTCATCTAGTGCCACTTGAGCGATCTAACTTTGCGGCGTGTTAGGATCGAGTGGCGTGCTAAGAGCTAACCCGGCCTTTGAAATGATTGTGAAAATGCTAACACACTTGCACATGGTGATGTACACTTGGTGGTGTTGGCACATTTGCAAAGGCGGCGGTGATTGCGGGGGTTCATTGGGTTTGGGAACGCTCATCCTCCCGCCGAGCTTGCTCTATGGGATTCGGGCGCTTCGAGAAAATGAGATGTATATTTTCTATTGCGCCGGATGCAAGTTGGAGGTGAAAACATGCTACTTCTCGTGCTCAAGTTTGGTATACTTGATGGGTAGCATGTTGAAGCGAAGGCGTCGGTGTTTTGGTGGAGTTTTATTTGGAAAACCCGCCACCTAGCTTCGGGTTGTCCAAACAAGCTTGAGAAGAAGGCTCAAGCAAACAAGTTGAAGCAAGGCAATGAGAAGCATCAAATGAGCAAGAAAGAAAAGGCTCAACAAAAGAGAAGATGCTACTTATGTAGGAAAGGGGACACATGGCTCATTCATGTCCCCTAGATAATGATTCTAAGCCTAGTTCAATTGATGATGATATTGTGCTTAGAAAGGATGACAATGGTACCCCTCGGTTGCTATTGCAAAACATCCCGCTATCCATACTAAGGCTTTGCCAAAGTATGTTGCACCTAACTTGAGAGGACCCAAACAAGTTTGGGTACCATCAAAAAGTGGATGAATGTGTATAGGTATCATGGCATTGGAGGCTTGATTCAATGGAGTTTACATTGTTCATCATGTTATTGAGTCAAGTAATGAAGCCTAGTGCAATTATATCCCAATGCCAAGTCAAGACAAGTGAAGTCCAAGTGCTACAACATACAAGTGCTATAGTTCAAGTTGTGGTGATTTATTAGAATATTTGAAGGCTTGCAAATAATATTTGAGATGAAGCTTGCTATTTGATGATCATGATCTACAAAGGTATACTTCTAGTTGATCACACATTTGGGTGCATATGAGTTGATTGAATTGGATATATATGCATATGTTGCTTGCTAGAAGATGCTTGAATGAATTAAATGCTTAGTAGTCAAATTTGAGTGGGTTTGAATGGATATGATCATGAGATGATCTTTAGTATGTGATTTCAATGGAAATATGTCTTGTGATAGTATTCAAACAAGTTAGCATCAAGTTTGATTCAAATTGTTGAAGCATAGCTCAATTGCTGAAATCTGTCCACTTTTGCAAAAGCTGAGTGAGCTGTGATCTTAGCCATATTTGGATGATCAAATCTTATTGGAATGACTTGAAATTTGATATGCATGCTCTATACTTATGGTACAAGATGCTGTAAAAATTTCATGATGAGAAGATAAGGGATACTTCGGTTTTGGAGTGGAACTTGTCAACTATGTTGCAGCAGTTTTCAGCATGTAGTAGTGTGGAAAGGTGTGAAATCTGGTAGCAATCCATAAGGGCTATGGAGCTCAAATTTTTGTGGCTGCTAGATGACTTAGTGTTGCACATCTCCACCAAATTTCGTGGCAATTCAACATGTACATTGTGAGATATGGTTCATTCTTTGAGATGTACAAAATCTGCCAGAAAAGTGACAAATATTGGATTGATCAAGAGTCACTCTCATTGAAAGGTTCTCAAGTTGGAATCATGTTGATAAGTGTTTGAGGCACCTAAGTTTGGTTTTGAATTGAGTTAAAAGCATAACAAGCAATGAGTACAAAAGCTATTAATTTTGGGGGAGTGTACCTTGTACACATCTAGTACTCTAGTTGAAGATCAAGACCAAACTCAAGAGAGAGCAAGAATAGGTTCAAATAATCATTGAATATATTGGGAAGAAAGAAAACGACTTAAAGATGATCTCAAGTCTATTCATCATATCAAGTCCATCTTTTGGATCAATCAACCAAAGTCAATTCAAGTGAGTATCAAGAATGGTTCTTGGAGAGAGGTCACTTCTCCCGTCGGGGGCATGCCGCCTAACTATAGGTAAACCAAGTACCGGCTTGGATGGCTAACATGGAAGTGAGATTCTAGAAACTATTGGAGATGCTTAGTTTTTTTTTAGAATTACGCAGTACAATGCAGACGCTCACAACACGCACGCACACTCACCCCTATGAAGGGTCGAGATGGGGACTAGAGGGGGGTGAATAGTCCCTTTTAAAAACTAATCGCACCGGCTAACCGAAACAAATGCGGAAATAAACTTATCGGTCTAGCCAAGACTTCACCCCTCTAACTAAGACTCTAAATCACCTCACAAAAGATCCTACACAAGAAGAGTGAGGTAACAAGCCTAGCTTGAGCTCCTAATCAAATCTAATGCAAGGTCACACAAACCTAAGCACTAGTACTTCAAGCACGGGTGAGCTCCTACACAATTCTAGTAAGCACAAGCACAAAGCTCCTAAGCTCACTAGATGCACAATGGACAAGGCAACACACGCCTAACCCAAAGGCTCAAATTACCTAGCTACACAAGCTAAGCAAAGTAACTAATCAAGCTACACAAGCTAGATAGTTACAACTACTCTACTCAAGCACAAGCACAATATATATATGAATGTAATGACAAAGCTTGAGATAAGAGAATGCAAACCACCGCGAAGTGTGGACACAAGATGACACCGGTGATTTTTACCGAGGTCTCGGGAAGCTTGCCAACTTCCCCTACTCCTCGTTGTGTCGACCAACACTTTAGTGGTTCCACGGTTTTTGGCGAATCACCCGGTGATGATTCTCAAGCTTAATGGCGGTGCCAAATCCCACGGTTGGGAGCTCGATCGAGACACTCACACAAAGGCGAGTTCTCTAGCCAATCCCTCGGAGGGTACGTGTGAACCCACACACAAGTGTGGTAGCTCAATGACACGCTCCACTAGAGTTGCTCTTCACGATCCCCGCGAGGTGAGCACGAACCTCTCACAATCTATTCTTCGGAGCACCGCACAATCTTCTTTGCGTGCTTCACGGCCTCTTGCCACCAAGCCGTCTAGGAGGTGGCAACCTCCAAGAAGAAACAAGCCCAGCGGCTTGCAACACGAACACCTAGTGCCACACGATGCAATCTCTCAAAGCAACGCACTAGGAATCGATCTCTCACTCAATCGGATGAACGATATCAAGCATATGTGAGTGGGAGGGCTCTTGAGCACTCTCAAGCATGGACACAAAGTCCCTAAGGTGCTAAGCACCGCCATGGCCGAACACACACCATCTATTTATAGCCCCAAGCCAAATAGAGCCGTTGGTGCTTCAAACCACGGTTTTACAAGACCGGCCGGACGCACCGACCGGACTCACCCGGCTGAAGTCCGGTCGGCGGGTCCCGGCCGCGCCGCTCCGGTCACTACAGACAAGCCTCGGGCCGGTGGCGGCACCCTTCCTCCACGCAGCGTCCGGTCGGACGCGTCCGGTGGAATCGGCTGAGAGCTCTGCCAGACGCACCCACCGGAGCATCCGGTCATAACGCGTGCTTCCGGTCGGTGCGTCTGGTCACCGTTTTCAAATAAAACTCCAATCAAACACCGACGCCTTCTCTTCGACATACTACCCATCAAGTATACCAAACTTGAGCACGAGGAATAGCATGTTTTCACCTCCAACTTGCATCCGCGCAATAGAAAATATGCATCTCATTTTCTCGAAAGCGCGAATCCCGCCCGCAAGCTTCGGCGGGAGGATGAGCGGTTCCCAAACCCAACTCAACCCCGCAATCACCGCCGCCTTTGTAAATGTGCCAACACCACCAAGTGTACATCACCATGTGCAAGTGTGTTAGCATTTTCACAATCATTTCAAAGGTCGGGTTAGCTCTTATCACGCCACTTTCGATCCTAACACGCCGCAAAGTTAGATCGCTCAAGTGGCACTAGATGACCGATATGCAAACCGGTTTGCCCTCTTAATAGTACGGCCATCTATCCTAAATCCGGTCATAAACTTCTCTCTAAGCTCCAATGACCGGCGAAATGAAATGCCCTATAGGTTATACCTTTGCCTTGCGCATTTCAATTCCGCTCCATCTCCAAGTGCCAATGCAACCAATGCACCAACACGATCAAGAATGATATGATTCACTTCATATCATCACATGACCTTCTTGGTCCATCGATCTTGACCTCACTTGCTCTTCACCGCTATTGCATCGGTCCATCGGCGCCAAGTCCGGTGACTTGCCCTTCACACTTGCAACCGGTCCTTCAAGCCAAGCCTCGTCTTGATCTTCACCACCTTGGTCACATGACTCCATGTCATGTTTCATATGCAATAAGCTCCTTCATTGCATCATCACATGTGAACTAATCTCCCGTGTATTATCTCAATCACACATATTAGTTCACCTAATGTTGACACTCAATTACCAAAACCACAAGGGACCTTTCACCCTATGAACACACGCACGCAAACCCTACCCCTATGAGCACCTCCGAAGGGCTGGGAAGGCCGCCGGCAGATCTGGAGATTCTCGAAGTCACCATAGGCCTCATTATTCGTAAACGAACGCGTAAACACCCTTAATGCATAACGCCGGTAAATCCTTGGGAAAATCCCGAGAAAAAGGTGCGAGCACGTGATTGGAACCCCGGTGGGTAGCGTCCCCTTTGGACCATCCTACCATTAGACTACAAGCCAATTCGCTATTGGAGATGCTTAGTTGATGCAATCAAATGGGTTGATCTAGAGAAGCAAGCAACACCCAAATAGAGAGATGTTTCATGCAAGATTCAAATGGTTTTCTCTCATGCAAGCAATGATCAAAATGAAAGCAAGCCAACCACAACAAGAAGTGCACTTGATCATTAGTGGTTTTCAATTCATATGGGTGAAGCATGGAATTCATATTGATATATATTGTCTTCACCAAGCTATTGAATTGGACTTCATGATGCTAGTTGGAGAGCTAAATTGGAATCTAATGACTATCCTCTACTCCAACATAGCAAGGTGAAATTGCTTGACATATGCATTCATAATTTGCTAAGGGCGTGCTAGTGCATATAGTCATACATAGTGATCATTCATGAAAATCAAATGTTTCTAATGTTTATATGGTACCACTATTGCTTCTATGTTTTATATGATCTAGTGGTGGCATATGACATGTTCATGAGCTAGTAAACCCATAGTATTTGATCTAGAGAATGACCATTCAAGTACTTCAACTCAACATTGTCAAGATAACCTTTAGCATGAGGTGTGAAAAAAAGCTTGTCATTGGTTCAAACTGAGTTAGATTATCTTGTGCAAGTAATCTAGATCAAGTCAAAGAGAAAGAAGCTCATGGAAACAATATAGTTCAAGAATTGGATACATTTGACAAATCTTTTCAAGTGGCTACCACATTGCAAGATATATCATATTCCTACACGTGGTATCTTTCCTTCACGTGGTATGAATGGTGGTTCCACAAGTGATCCTCAACTTTAAGTGATCAATTCAAATCAAGGAAGCTACCCTCACCAACAAGAGCTCAAATTGTTCAATGGATTGACAAATGCTTTGACATAGGGGGAGGTGCCCCACCTCAAGATCAAGGTCAAGGATCCTACAAGTGACCTACATGTGACATTTCAAGGTGATCTTCAAAACTATCATATGTGGTTGTTACAAGTGGTGTCATTCCAACATATGGTGGTGTCCATCAAAAATGAAGATTCAACAATCAACCATCTATCCCTAGTCAACACCTTTGTATCAATAAGAGGCATACCCTTTATGGAAATTGATGACAAAGGGGGAGAATTTGGACAAAGATATGTATGTGTCTTTGGATACATGACAAAGGGAGATGAGAATATGGACATAGAGAAAAGAGGGAGCAAGATTGAAGATTAGAAGAGGATCAACATTCTTGGACAAAAGAGAAGCACACAAGTTGGGGAGCAAGCTCATGAACTTGATTGATTGCATTTGATATGTGCATATTCATGTGCTTGCTTGCATTTGCATAAGTATTTAGATTCTATATGCAATGCTTGTGTGGTGTATGCTAGTCATAAAACTTGATTGATGATTTGATAACTAGCATGCATAGGTGGTAGCTAGACATATATAGTTTTCATGTGGATCAAGAGCCATAGCATATAATGTTGATCTCATATGGTATCTTGAGTTTTGTTGTATGTCTAGTTACATTGTTGATGCTAAGGATGAACTTCAATTTGCAACTCCGATTGGTATCACGCTTCAAAGGTTTATCCTATATACCTTAGCATGACTTTGTAGTGTTAACCCTCCCAAAAGTTTTATATCTTTGTATGTGTGCAAACCTTGAATTCAAATCAATTGGGCACACATATAGGGGGAGTTACCACTACCAAGGATGAATTAATCTTCAATTCCATATCTTTGTAGTGTTGCCATCAATTACCAAAAAGGGGGAGATTGAAAGGTTCCTTGTGGTTTTTGGTAATTGAGTGTCAACATTTGGTGAACTAATATGTGTGATTGAGAATATACACAGGAGATTAGTTCACACATGAGGATGCAATGAAGGAACTTATTGCATATGAGACATGACATGGAGTCATGTGACCAAGGTGGTGAAGATCAATACGAGGCTTGGCTTGAAGGACCGGTTGCAAGTGTGAAGGGCAAGTCACTGGACTTGGCGCCGATGGACCGACGCAATAGCGGTGAAGAGCAAGTAAGGTCAAGATCGATGGACCAAGAAGGTCATGTGATGATATGAAGTGGATCATATCATTCTTGATCGTGTTGGTGCATGTGTTGCATCGGCACTAGAAGATGGAGCGAAATGGAAATGCGCAAGGCAAAGGTATAACCTATAGGGCATTTTATTTCACCGGTCATTGGAGCTTAGAGAAGTTTATGACCGGGTTTAGGATAGATGGCCGTACTATCAAGAGGGGCAAACTTGTTTGCATATCGGTCATCTAGTGCCACTTGAGCGATCTAACTTTGCGACGTGTTAGGATCGAGTGGCGTGCTAAGAGCTAACCCGGCCTTTGAAATGATTGTGAAAATGCTAACACACTTGCACATGGTGATGTACACTTGGTGGTGTTGGCACATTTGCAAAGGCGGCGATGATTGCGGGGTTGAGTTGGGTTTGGGAACCGCTCATCCTCCCCGCCGAGCTTGCTCGGCGGATTCGGGCGCTTTCGAGAAAATGAGATGTATATTTTCTATTGCGCCGATGCAAGTTGGAGGTGAAAACATGCTACTTCTCGTGCTCAAGTTTGGTATACTTGATGGGTAGCATGTTGAAGCCGGCGTCGGTGTTTCGGTGGAGTTTTATTTGAAAACGGTGACCGGACGCACCGACCGGAAGCACGTGGCTTCCGACCGGACGCCCTCCGTCGGTGCGTCTGGCGAGAGCCTTGCGGCGGCATTTTTGCCGGACGCGGTGATTTGTTGGTATTTCTAATGTCACTAACTAGTAATGGCATTTAGAAAGATATCGATGTTGCTTCGGATAAAACTAAAAGAAATATTCATTGCGGAGTTCATAGCATATCCGAAAAAGGTTGTCATCCCTATAGTTAAACTACTAATATGCAAGGAATAAAATATTCATGCTATGCCTTGATAACTTCTTAATAAGTAAATAAACAATTATAATCGGGTATCCGCAGTTTACGAGATATGAATATACCATTGTAGCATTTTAACAGGGAGTAAGATCCGGTGTGAATTTATATTCTACCACAGGGAAGAAGTCTACTATCATGAATTAACTATACATAAGTGCTAAACATATTAATTATTTAATCTAGTCATCTCTCGTGGTGCAAAAAAGAGTTAAACTTATCAAGTACTTAAACAAGAATCAAGGTTCACAATAAAGATAATGATAAAGTTCTTGATAAACAGATTTAACCATAGTCATAGAAAGTGTCAAACAATAGGATGATAGCAATTCATAGGCTAGCTAGCATTAGAAACTCCAATATATAACTCTAAACTATAAGTTAGGATCTACTCAATTAGTGCAATACATCTAACAATCATTGAAGAAAGACTAATTAAATCCAGACATGAGGACAGAATCCATGAAGACTAAGGCCGAAACTTAGAACAACATGAATAATAACATCCGCTAGGCCTACATACGGGGGATGGATTGCAAAGGACTCAATGGTCTGTCACCACCACGATCTACCACACGACCCGGCACATAGGGTGCAAACGCAGTAAATAAGATCTAATCACCATGATTACATCATCTCTACCACTCACCTCGGATCTAAAGGATGAGCGCTATACGAATCCATGCATGAACATAACAAGAATTCAACTATGCTAAATGTGTAATTAAAGTAAATACTAGAACAAATAATCTCGAATATAAACATGATCAAGATATTCATATTAAGCATGTGTCTGGAACTTGAAAACTACTTACAATGAAGAACTTACAAGAACGAGGCCTGATCTTGAGCCGGCCTCCGACGATCCGGAGCGGATTTCTCCCTTCCTACTAGTTCTAGTCTTGATTGCTACTCCTCCTAAAGCGATGTTTCTAATGACTTGGTATTAAAAATATAATTGTGATTGAGATCTTGATTGAGAACTCTATTGATGCCTAAAGGAGGGGGGTCTAGGGGTCTTTATATATGGGTCTTCGTCTGTCTCTTCAACTTCGCAGCGATGTGGTATTAATCTTGAATCAATCCCCGCACTTCTACCGTCGCCCTCGGATCAAACCGACATCAAACAACCGGTTTAGATCGCGTCTTAGAGGCGGTGGAGGAAGGTTCGAGAGACGGGCCATGTAGCGCCCGGGGGGCCGATCGGCCCCATTATTGGGCCGATCGCCCAGTGGGGTCCAACCCTCCGGGTCCCGTCGTGTGTCGCGGCTTCGAGTCTTCTAGATGATGATTTCTTCCCGGTGTTAAGTTTGGTCCACGCGGGATTAATCCGGCCGATTAGACTTGTTCGAGTTGGATTGCGTCGCGTTACGTTGGTCGTTTGCCACGCCATTTCGCTGTTTTTCCGATAAGTCCCCGCAAATCACAACTTCACCAAAACTCGATGGAAATATGTTAGTGACACCCTATTCTAGGTTGTTATTATTATTTATACCCTCTTTTCATGTTTAATTAATTAATAATTTTATATGATAACAGGTGTCAACAACTCCCCAAGCTTACCCTTTGCTAGTCCCTTAGCAAAGCTATATGCTATAGTAGGATCAGGAGTTGCTACTACGCTTTCATACCTCAAGAATACTATGTTTATCAGAAATAAATTCTCCTCTCAACCAGATTGCTTCATACCTGTTTACCATGGGGCGTAGCCTTTTCATAAATCATAAGCAAGATAAAACAATCAAGTTAAGTACCATGTTTCAAGTTCTTTGATCAACTATCATCCCGGGGTTTTGCAATATTTTTGAAAAAGAAAAACTCGTAAAATCCTATGTATGACCCTCTTAAGTAAATGGTGGTAGTGGAGTTACACATATAGTAGGACATACATAGTGGGATGACAGTGGTGAAGTGGATGAGGATGAAAGGTAGTAAATAGCCTTAGCCTTTTTCTAGTATTTTTCCTCTCAAGCATCTTGGACTATATCTCTCTTTCTAAAAATTGCTAGGAACTGGGGCTGTCCATTCTTGGAGAGGTGGGCTTTTCCCCTGGACTTGTGTCCATTTTTCTCTCTCCTTAGAGATGTGGGCCCTACTCACCCTCGGACACATGTCCATTATTCATCTCTATTCATATTTTTATTATTAGGGAGGTAGGCCCTTCTCGCCTAGTATGACTTTTGTCCATTACTCTCCCTCTCTCGTCTCACTTTTTCTCTAGATATTTATTTTTTTTTTTCTCTCTTTTTTTTTTAAATGTAGCCCAGCCTATATTTGGCATAAAACATTGAGAGAGACATATCCAAAGATTGCAAGAGTTTTATTTTTATAATTATGGCTAGCGGCTTAATGGAGTATGGGGATGCGTACTTCTGAATTAGAAGCAGCGTATTTAGTGGAGTGGGATGAATGATAAACTCTTAAGGGTCATAGCTAAGGAACTCATCATGTAATTTTATAATTTTTAAAGATAAAAACCAGGAGTCCAGTATCTCTAAGAACATGATAAACAGTAGCTCAACTTTTCATGTACTTTTATCCTTTAATGCGAAGACTCAGATTAAGCATGTGCTTCCCACAGGTGTTTGGGTTTAGAGCAAATTAAGCATTTAAAGCTTTGGGAGAATCTAAGTCCAAAGTGTAAGTACTTTTTAAGAGGAATTAAATGAGCAACTATTCATCATTTCCTTAGCATATATTATCAAGATCATATTTAATAGAAAGAAAAGTAATTTTAACAAGTTCCAACATTTATTTGACTCTTTAACACTAAGACTTTTAATTAACTAAGATTCTTTAATTTAGACTCTTTAACTAAGACTCATTAACTCTAAGCAAATATAACTAGCTAATAGATAGTAGATAGGGTAGGGATACTTATAGTGATAAATGGGGATGCTCTCCCCAAGCTTGATCTTGAAGTAGTCCTTTGTTCATCCTTAGAGCTCGCTCCTCTTTCGGGGTCTCCTTTAATGTTCTCCCCTGTTAATATTAGTTTCGCACATACCGAAGGAACAAATTCTAGGATGTTATTGTGAGCCTTCATGTGCTCACGTCTTTTTGGATTTTTATTATTTATATAAAAGGTGTGGACCTTCATGTGCCCACATATTTTTGAGAGTTTTTCTATGCAATAGGGATGATAATGCAAAAACATATGAATACAATATTTTTGTATTTTTATTTTTATGCCGCCACAGCAAGGAGTCCTTGCATGGGGCTTTAGGAACCGATGCAAATACGGCAAACATGTTTTTGAGATTTTCTAAGTGCAGGTTTAGAAAAAGTAAATATGCTAAAGTGAACATGCTAATTGAAATATGCTTTGCGTAAAATTAAATATGCGTGATAAATACCGAAGTTACCTCTCGGCGAGTTTAGAGCACTTACTCCCATGGCGTGGTGTCGCCTATGGGCCCTCGTTTAAATGTTGTACCGGTAAGGTTCCTTCAATGATTCGTAGGTGGGCGTCGACGAAGTAGCCGCGGAAGTTGATTGTTCATTTGTTGATGCCGGCTACCGGTCGGGTCTCACGAAGGTGTACTCTTGTTGCTCTTCTTAGCGACTTCTTTCTTTTTCCAAGATTGCTTCTTTGGTGGAGACCTCTCGTGTGTAGCTGGTGCGGCGTTCAAGATGGTAGTAGGAGCCGAGTGTATTTTTCCTTGATGTCTTTTTCTATCCTCTCCATGTACTCCATCCTTGAGTCCAGCTTTTTTTGTTGTAATTTCAAGACGCTTTCGGCTCTTGGTCCTTCTTCGGGGCTGTTCATAGTTAGTGTAAGTATTGAAGAAACAGCGTATCTTTTTACCTTGAATCTGGAAGTGGATTTCGCCCGTCCTGATGTAGATGATTGCTCTTGTAGTATTCAGGAACGGTCTTCCAAGTACTATGGGAGGATCTTGTTCGTCTTCTCCCATATCCATGACTAAAAAGTCAGTGAGGACATAGCAGTCTTTGATCTTGACGGGGACGTTTTGTATCATACCTTCTGGAGCTCGGAATGATTGGTCCGCCATCTGCAGATGTACATAGGTGGAACACAAAGGCAGATTACCATATATTAATTGATACGTTACCTTTGACATCAGGTTGATGCTCGATCGTGTCGCGAACAACTTGCCGGAAGTTCAATTGATTGATGGAACAAAGTGAATTGATGGAACTCGTGGTCGCCTAGCTTCTCCAATGGTGGTGGAATGCGCCGAAGTCTTGCGCCCCCGTCGGAACTTGATTGATCATCAAGACTCGTCCACGTGTGATCGAGGTTGACGGTTCTTCTTGTTCTTGCTTCTTCTTCTTGTCCTCTCCTCGACATAACCGGTACGTATACCGTGGTACGGTAGTGTTACGATTTGGAGGGGGGAGGTAAGGTCTTGTGTTTGCGTTGAATCTCTCCTCTCGTCCGTTGGATCGTGAAGACGATCTTCGCGCGGTGTCGGCGTAGATGATGGCCTTGGTGGTAGCAAGGAAAGGGCGCCCGTAATGACGGGCGTTCTTACCTTTGCCCGTATCCAGACTACGAAATCGGTGGCCATGTAGAGTTTACCGATGTAAAGGCAAACGTCTTCTAGGATGCCTTCGGGATAGCATAGCGATCGACCGCAAGTTGTAGGCACATAGTTGTGTATAATAAACGATTTCGCTCAAGGTTTACCTTAGGCATGATGTTGACACTTGAGCCGAAGTCGACAAGTGCGCGTCGTAGGTACGGGCGCCTATTTCAATGGTGACGACCGGTCTCCCCCGGATCTCCTTTCTTGGCGGGCATACCCCTACCAACACGCTTGAATTTTCTTTCCGAATAAGTGGTCTCGTATACCGCATAGTACATATCGACAAGATTTGCGAGATTCTAATTCTTTTCGGTTGGTCGGAATCTTACGGGTTAGGCATAGGAGCAGATAAAGCCACCTGAGATAATGTGATTCTATCATTTTATTAAAGCTATCTTTGGTTCTTTATTGCGTAAGAAAAGCTTTCCATTTTAGTACTAATAGTTTCTAGCATTTTATCATTGGAAGCTAACTTCTTAGACAGATTATCCATAAGTCTACCTTGGTTTTGTACTAACTCTCTTAAAGGTGGGAAATTATTGAAAGAGTTATTACCTTGATAGTTACCCGAGTAGTTACCTTGGTAGTTGGGTCTCTCGTTGACTCCATTGCTGGTTCGGAGGACGATCTTGGGTTGTTGTTATTGTTGATGTAGTTCACGTCCTCTTCCGGCTTTCGGGACATTGACGCCCCGAAAGTGTCCGGTGTTACCACATTCTTCACATGTCATGCGGGAATCGAAGAGTTGCATGACTTTCTTCTTCTCGGGAGCTTTGTCTTCAAGCTTCTTCATAATTAAATCCATTTTGGCGACAAACATGTCTACCTCCTTTCACTGGTGCATTCCTCTTTCTTTCTTGCGGGGTTGACGATCTTCATTCCAAGCTTGGTTTGATGCCATCTTCTCCACAAGGTCGTAAGAGCTTGAGTCGTGTAAGGGACGTGGAAAGCACCTCCAAAGCCGGCGTCCATAGTTTCGCGGGTGTTGTTGTCAAGCCCGTGGTAGAAGGTCTGCATGAGTAGCCGTTCTCCATTCCATGGTGTGGGCATTCAAGTGATGTAGTCTTGGAAGCGTTCCCACGCCTGCGAACGGATTCATCGTGTTTGCTGCGAAAACTTGAGATTTTCCTCGTAAGGCGTTGGTTTTGCCTATAGGGAAGAACTTTGCCAGAAGGCAAAGAGAGCGAGTGCCCAAGTAGTGAGTTTGTCTTTGTTGGCGTAGAACCCTTTGCCGCTCGTCCCAATAGTGAGAATGGGAAGAGACGAAGTAGGATTGCATCACTTGGGACATCTTTGATGGTGAAGGTGCCACAGATCTCTAAGAAGTGTTGTAGGTGAGCATTGGCATCTTCATGAGCTTTTCCACAATTGGCTAGCTTGTACCATGTTGATGAGTGCGGGCTTGAGCTCAAAAGCTTTGTCTCCCACATCGATTGTCGGTCCAAAGGCGGATGTTGGCCGTAGTCGGTGCGCAGTACTCGCGGAGGGTCTTGTTTGCCATGACTTGAACACGGGTGCTAAGCTTTCGCACAAATGGAGGAGTCTTCCGAGGTAGTGTTCTTGAGTTGAGATTTCAACTTGGATCTTGCCTCCTTCAAGAGTTTTTCGGGTCGGATTGGAAGTTTTCGTGAAGATTCCTTTTCATACATTACCCCGAAATAGATAGGAAGAATAATAACAAGGGTAAACTTGTTTAAGCAGTTGATAAATTTAATACTACGATGTGTGAGAGAGATGCATGCTAGTTAATTCTTATATTTATATTTTATTGGGCTAAAGACTTTCTTTTCCCAAGAACGGCGCCAAAAATGCTTGTTGGTATTTCTAATGTCACTAACTAGTAATGGCATTTAGAAAGATATCGATGTTGCTTGAGATAAAACTAAAAGAAATATTCATTGCAGTTCATAGCATATCCGAAAAGGTTGTCATCCCTATAGTTAAACTACTAATATGCAAGGAATAAAATATTCATGCTATGCCTTGATAACTTCTTAATAAGTAAATAAACAATTATAACTGGGTATCCATAAGCGCATGATATATGAATATACCATTGTAGCATTTTAACAGGGAGTAAGATCCGTGTGTGAATTTATATTCTACCACAGGGGAAGAAGTCTACTATCATGAATTAACTATACATAAGTGCTAAACATATTAATTATTTAATCTAGTCATCTCTCGTGGTGCAAAGAGTTAAACTTATCAAGTACTTAAACAAGAATCAAGGTTCACAATAAAGATAATGATAAAGTTCTTGATAAAACAGATTTAACCATAGTCATAGAAAGTGTCAAACAATAGGATGATAGCAATTCATAGGCTAGCTAGCATTAGAAACTCCAATATATAACTCTAAACTATAAGTTAGGATCTACTCAATTAGTGCAATACATCTAACAATCATTGAAGAAAGACTAATTAAATCCAGACATGAGGACAGAATCCATGAAGACTAAGGCCGAAACTTAGAACAACATGAATAATAACATCCGCTAGGCCTACATACGGGGGATGGATTGCAAAGGACTCAATGGTCTTTGTCACCACCACGATCTACCACACGACCCGGCACACATAGGGTGCAAACGCAGTAAATAAGATCTAATCACCATGATTACATCATCTCTACCACTCACCCTCGGATCTAAAGGATGAGCGCTATACGAATCCATGCATGAACATAACAGTAATTCAACTATGCTAAATGTGTAATTAAAGTAAATACTAGAACAAATAATCTCGAATATAAACATGATCAAGATATTCATATTAAGCATGTGTCCGAACTTGAAAACTACTTACAATGAAGAACTTACAAGAACGAGGCCCGATCTTGAGCCGGCCTCCGACGATCCTGAGCGGATTTCTCCCTTCCTACTAGTTCTAGTCTTGATTGCTACTCCTCCTAAAGCGATGTTTCTAATGACTTGGTATTAAAAATATAATTGTGATTGAGATCTTGATTGAGAACTCTATTGATGCCTAAAAGGGGGGTCTAGGGGTCTTTATATATGGGTCTTTCGTCTGTCTCTTCAACTTCAGCGGCGATGTGGTATTAATCTTGAATCAATCCCGCACTTCTACCGTCGCCCTCGGATCAAACCGACATCAAACAACCGGTTTAGATCGCGTCTTAGAGGCGGTGGAGGAAGGTTCCGAGACCGGGCCGTAGTCGCTAGGGGGCCGATCGGCCCCATTATTGGGCCGACGGCCTGGGGGTCCAGCCCTCCGGGTCCCCGCCGTGTCGCGGCTTCGAGTCTTCTAGATGATGATTTCTTCGGTGTTAAGTTTGGTCCACGCCGGGATTAATCCGGCCGATTAGACTTGTTCCGAGTTGGATTGCGTCGGCGTTCACGTTGGTCGCTTGCCACGTCATTTTCGCTGTTTTTCCGATAAGTCCCCGCAAATCACAACTTCACCAAAACCGATGGAAATATGTTGGTGACACCCTATTCTAGGTTGTTATTATTATTTATACCCTCTTTTTCATGTTTAATTAATTAATAATTTTATATGATAACAGGTGTGTCGGTGGCCCGGACTCGGACCGGGATGCTTCCGGTCGCCGACCGAAGCGGTGACCGGACGCTGCGGACGATGGGCGCCACCGTGGGCCCGAGGCTTGTCTCAGTAGCGACCGGAAGCACCGACCGAACCTCGATCGGACCCGCCGGTGGTTCCGGCCGGGCGTGTCCCGTCAACTCGCGTAAAACCGTGGTTTGAAGCACCAACGGCTCTATTTTGGCTTGGGGCTATAAATAGAGGGTGTGTTCGCCTTGGCGGGGTGCTTAGCACCTTGGGGACTTTGTGTCCATGCTTGAGAGTGCTTGAGAGCCCTCCCACTCACATATGCTTGATATCGCTCATCCGATTGAGTGAGGGATCGAGTTCTAGTGCGTGGCGTTGAGAGATCGTGATTCGTGGTACTAGGTGATCGTGTTGCAAGCCGGTGTGCTTGTTACTCTTGGAGGTTGCCACCTCCTAGACGGCTTGGTGGCAAGAGGCTTCGTGAAGCACGCAAGGAAGCTTGTGTGGTGCTCCGAAGAAGAGATTGTGAGAGGTCCGTGCTCACCTCGCGGGGATCGTGAAGAGCAACTCTAGTGGAGCGTGTCATTGAGCTACCACACTTGTGTGTGGGTTCACACGGTACCCTCTGAGGGATTGGCTAGAGAACTCACACCGGTGAGTGTCTCGATCGAGCTCCCTACCGTGGGATTTGGCACCGCCATTAAGCTTGAGAATCATCACCGGGTGATTCGCCAAACCGTGGAACCACTAAAGTGTTGGTCGACACAACGAGGAGTAGGGGAAGTTGGCAAGCTTCCCGAGACCTCGCAAAAAAATCACCGGTGTCATCTTGTGTCCACACTTCGCGGTGGTTTGCAATCTCTTCACCTCAAGCATTGTTCTTACATTCATATATATTGTGCTTGTGCTTGAGTAGTGTAGTTGTAACTATCTAGCTTGTGTAGCTTGTTTAGTTACTTTGCTTAGCTTGTGTAGCTAGGTAATTTGAGCCTTTGGGTTAGGCGTGTGTTGCCTTGTCCATTGTGCATCTAGTGAGCTTAGGGGCTTTGTGCTTGTGCTTACTAGAATTGTGTAGGAGCTCTCTTGTGCTTGAAGTACTAGTGCTTAGGTTTGTGTGACCTTGCATTAGAATTGATTAGGAGCTCAAGCTAGGCTTGTCATCTCACTCTTCTTGTGTAGGATCCTTGTGAGGTGATTTAGAGTCTTAGTTAGAGGGGTGAAGTCTCGGCTAGACCGATAAGTTTACTTCCGCATTTGTTTCGGTTAGCTGGTGCGATTAGTTTTTAAAAGGGACTATTCACCCCCCTCTAGTCCCCATCTCGAACCTTCAATGGTGGGTTGGGACAAATGTGGACGAACTCTGGACCCTTCGAATCGATCATGCCGTGCGTAACTTATGCTTGCCGTGTGATGTGAATCTTGCAAAATTTGGTTGCAAATCTCTTTTTTTAGCTCGCTCCACCTTTTTTGGAATTTGGGATGGCGTTGGTTTGTTCGTGATGTCCGGTTAGTTGTTCTCATACAATCGGATACTCAGGGTGGAGACCGTCGAGGGCAAGCGAGCAAACAAACCAGGAGTGCATGACATGTAGGCTCCATCATGGGGTAAGTTTACCAAATGATAGAAGAGGTGACCATATCAAAACAAACCAGCAAACCAAACACTCTCATCCCTAAGCCGAGCTACAATGGGCCACCAAAACCAAAAACAACCAAACAAGCTCATACGGCTAGATATAGCCAGGCTCTTTCTAGCCATGCTACAATGGGTTAGCCAGGCTACAATTGGCACCACAACCAAACACACCCTTTGTGTTCCTTCGTTATGGAACAATTTGCCACAACGACGACGTTTTACGCCCACACGGTGTGTAAACCAACTTTGCTATAAAAAAAAAGAATTTTTGCTATTTATCTCGTCAACAGATTTTGTTGACTTAGAATCTGTCAAATTGTGGACCGTTGATTGTTTTTTTTTTCATTGAGATTCGTGTTTTTTTTTTTCCGTGTGTTGGTAGGCAACAGCAGGAACGGACACGCTCAGGTGATTTTCGAAATCCCTTTTCGACTTATCCTTTCCTCCTACGGTTTTTCGGCTTTTCCCAAATCCGTGCGCGACTCCCTCGCCATTCGACTCCCTCGCGGCCGGCGGAGCTTTTCGCCCGACTTCCCGCTGCTCCACCCCTCGCACCCGGTGGAGCTTTTCGCCGGCTTCCCGCTGCTCCACCCCGCGCGCCCTCTCCCGGCATTTGGCCTGGTAGAGGTCCGCGCTGCTCCCCGTCGCGGCGCTTTCGCGGTGCGCGGAGGGTTTTCGCCCGCCTCCTTCAGCGTCACGCCGGCGCCGTCCCTCATGCCCCACGCAGCGTCGCCGGTAGCGCCCCCCGTGCCAGCGTTGTACTCTTCGTCGAGCCCGCACAATAGGGTCGCCCGTGTCTTGTTGAGGTGAGCATCTTGCTTCTCTGTTTTTTTATGTGAAATGGTTCTGTGATTTTGTGCATTGATTTGCAAATGTTTTGATCTGTGTAATGCCATATGTTAATTCGGATTAGCTTCTCTTTTTTTTTATGTGAAATGGTTTTGTCGACCGCTTTTTGTTACGTATGGTGGGCTAGTTTTGGGTAATTTTTTGAGCGAGTCTTGCTGCTACTGACTTTGGGGATGTCGAGCTGCCTGGGGATCTCGCAGCTTGTGGGAAGAAAAGCAAGCATATAGGGAGGGAAGTACAGACAGGAACGTGGAATGTAATGTTTGTTGGATTTTTTTGTAGTTCAATTCTATGTTTATGGTTCATTGGCATTATTGTATTAGGATAGGCTGTATATTTTTAGCTGCTGTGAATTTGTTTCACCATCAAACAAGCAAACTGCATGGTGTGTCAGCTTTGTATTAGAGTTGCCTGGCTCTCTGTTATTTTCTAGATTGAATGCAAATCTCCAGTCATTCAATTACCGAGCTTCAGGGCTCTCAGTTTGTCTTCTATGTGGGTGCTTGCATTATTGGAATGAGTTTGATTCGAGTAGCAGCTGGTCGTGAATTCAGTACTTTGTGAAATATCATTTTTGTGAATTTGTTTCAGCTGTGTTGCGACGCTGTTGTAGTGGAACAGTAGTTGGCTGCAAGTTGCTGGCTTGCCGACATCGCTTCAGAACAGCAACATCTGCATTATCTTATCGGTAAGCCCCCAAAACCCCTGCCTTTTTCCTTTTGTTTGTCACAGTGATTGACCTCCCCTTGCTCTCTGTATTGTGAAGATGAACACTGCAGCAGCACCTCCGGCCTCGCTGGACATCAGCCACTGCCAGTGAGCCACCCACAGCCAACTGCCCTCCTTTTCCCTCTCATTGGTTGTCCCCTATCTGAACCAGTTTTCGTGTTTTGTTGTTGTACTATTGCAGAAAAGTAGCAGCTTGCATAGCCCTTTGCTGCCACTTTCTCCTCTCCGGAGGCCCATTGCCGCAACATAACGTCATCCACAGCCATTGGTGAGTTTGTTTGAGTCTGGTGTTGTTCTATATCTATTTTTTCTATTTATCTATATCTTTATCTCTTCGTAGGTTTGTAATGTAGTATCTTTGATAGGTATTGGATTTTTATCCAAATCTCTCTGTCTGTGTCTCTCTCAATGACTATATAAGTATCTATGTTATCATTTTTACCTGATCATGTACCTGTTTGTGTTCTTGATATACTGTTGTTGGCGATTTTGTTGTGTATGTATGACTCTAGCGAATGCAGGTGTATATATGTTGTTGGCTTAGTTATTTAAGTATTATTTCTCTCTATGTATGACTCTGGCGAATGCAGGTGTATATATGTTGTTGGCTTAGTTATTTGAGTATAATTTCTCTGTGTGTCTCTATATGTGTGTGTGTATGTTTGCCTATCTCCCGTAGCAATATAAAGTATTTGACAGGTTATTGTTTGTAGTCTGTCTTTTCTCGTGTGTGTGTCTCTCTCCGTTTCTCTCTCTCTCTATATATATATATAGGTATTTGAGTAGTATTTTTATGTTGGAGGGAGTCTTTTGTTTTTGAATGGAAGTGTATCTATGTGTGTGTCTTTTGTCGGCGAATGCAAGTTTAGTATTTCTTTGTGTTTTGTGTCTCTCTCTCTCTGTGTGTTTTTTTGTTAGCCACAATGCCTTTGTATGTGGTTTGAGTTTTCCCTATCAGACATGTTATCAAGTTAGTGGATGTGGGTGCAGTGTCCGACAGCTAATGATTTGTTTGTCATTTTTTCCCTCTCTCTGTATTTCTCTCTTTGTGTGTGTAATCAAAATCTTTCTATCTCTGTATCTCTCTCTCTTTTTGTGTGTGTGTGTCTCTCAATGACTAATCTGATGTTATATAGTCATAGTTTCAGTTATAGGTCATTTAGTCTTGTGTCTATGTGTCTCTCTATCTCTTTGTATATTTTGATTTTGTTTCAGTATATTTAGTCTTTTTTTCTGCCTTCAGTCATGTGTGTGTCTCTGTCTTTTGAGGTTGGTTGTACAAGTTCAAATTTGTCAATCAGTTGAGGCTGTGTGTGTCATTTTTTTTTCTATCTCTATCTACGTCTTTGTCTCTGGCTTTACAAGTTATTATGGTCTAACTTTTCAAAGTTTTCAGGTAGTGGTGTTGGAGGTGTTCTTTGTTGTGATGTGCTCCGGCCCAGAGATAGCTATTTTTTTGTAGGATTAGTGTTCCATACCCTTTTTGATGCTAGTGAATCATTTTTGCAATGGTGGTGGCTGCCTTAGTTGGTCTTTGTTCAGGTTTGTCTGCGCAGCTTTACCCAAAATTAAAAAATGTGTGCCAATATCTCAGTTAGACCATTGTCTGACTCTCCGCTGTATATATTAGTCATTGGCTTGAGTTTTGACCATACCTGATCATAGTTGTATTAATCTTTGCTCTATGTTTATCTATGCATTTGATTTCTGAAATGCTATAGCTGATCATAAGTTTCTTATGGCTTTGAAATACCAAGTTTGTAAGATAGTTGAGGGACAACTTTACTCAAAACGACTCAATGAGAAATACCATAAGATATGCTATCCTTTTCAATTGAAGTCTTACTCCCCCTTCTCACTGTTCTCCTAGGTGGTTGCTTGTCAAGATTGGCCTGAGTTTATCAAGTATGCAGGATTAGTGAGTGCCCCATCGCCAAGAATTGATACATGATCTTTACAAAGTATACCAAGATCCCTGACATGATCAGGTATTGTCTTTAATAAGATAAATGAGATGCATTTCACTCCTACATGTTTTGGATTCCTCCACATGCATGAGTTTTGCTGATTGTGCAGGGAACTTCTCATTTCTGTTCTGGAAACAGAAGCCCAAGAGGATCATATTCTACAGGTTTGTAGTCTTTTAATAAGCACCTTTTTCCTGACTGTGATTCTCTGTGTATTAAACACTTGTACCATTTTCTGGGATGGTGTCAGTGAAGGACAAACTGTTTTTCTCTAATCTATGATAATTTTTGTTTGGTCTATAAATTGTTTGCTTCTTGATTAATGCACCTTGTTTGTTTTGGAGCCATTTCCAACTCCAGAAACGGTTTTTTAGTTTCTATGCCTGTGCCTAGTATTGTCTTCTTCCCTTCAGAGTTCAGTCTTCTCATGCCTAACTTATACTAGGCAAACAGGGCATTTGTTCGCTAAAAATCTGTCAACACCACCACAACCTGCATCCTGTTTTCTTGTGTCTAATCACATCTTATTTTGTTTATTAAATGGTGGAGAGAAAAGTTTTGGTAAGGCTATGCTTTTGTACTGTGCCATAATACATCTGTGGCTTCAGCTTGTTTTCGAGCAATGCAGGCTTTAAATGTGTTATAATATGCTTCATATGTCAAGCGTTTCTGATGCTGAAAGTTTAGTTGGCGTTGGTGTTTCTGCATAATTAGAATCAGAAAACTAGCCTGTTTTACCTGTAGCCTATTTGTTATGTGGTAGCACATTGACATGATGTAGTTTCCCACTTCTACGCTATTTCGCCTTGTTCCGCTGCAGCCTGACTGTTTTCCGTCATTTTGCCCATCTGTTTCTCGATTTCACCTCAATTTCCACATGCTCTGAAACATGTTGCAGGGTGCTGCTTCGTCATTGCCCCTCAAGGGAAGAAGCTGACAAGGTGGTGAATGCCTACCACAACAAGCGCACACTCACTAGGGTATGTATGCGTCCATTCTACTGATCTTGTTCTGGTAGCAGGTTCCTTCTTGCCAACTGCCTAGGTGGAATTGTCAGTAACTGAACCCACTGTCACACATGTCACAGTATACATTTCATTTGCCAACACTTAACTGAACCCCACAAATCGGTCAACCACTTAATTCATTTGTGCCGTTGGTTATGTGAATTCTCAAGAAGCTATTGGGTTATTGGGTTTGATATTGCTTTTGTTGGTTTGTTGGTGCAGACTGTGATTACCAAGGAGAACAACTTCAAGCAACCTGGGGAGAGGTACCGCTCATGGGACCCAGCTAGGTATGGCAAATCCATAATTTATCAAATGCTCTCTTAGTCGCTTACTGATCACTGGACTGCATGCTTACTTACTGAACTAAACCGGACTGTACTCATCGTATCTGTAGGCAAGAGCGGTTCATCAAGAGATTGGTCGACGCGCTCTCTGATCCCCGCCTCACCCACGAGATCAGGACAATCTGGCTCTCCAACTGGTCTTAGGTAATGTAACTGCATCTTATTCAGACAATGAGTTGCTACCTGAACTGAACGAGTTGTTTTCTGAATCACCTGATCGATGCATGCAGGCTGATAAGTCTCTGGGCCAGAAGCTTGAGAACTGCCTCAGCGCCAAGCCGAGCATGTAAGATCAATCAGACAACAGCGCAGGGGACTGAAACTCTGCTTCTCTCATGGAAGGAAGACCGCCTGAAACTGAATCCCTCTTATCGACCGGCAACACCCAACCTGATGCTATAAATTATTGCATATTGAGTACTTAATTCATTTGTGCCGTGGTTACGTGAATGCTCAAGAAGCTATTGGGTTTGATATTGCTTTTGTTGGGTTCTTGGATCTGTACTTCTGAAAATTTGACAGCGATTTGTGGCTGTGATAATCAGTTGACGGATTTTTATTTTACAAAATCTGTTGACAGATTTGTTCTTGTGAAAATCTGTCAACAGATAAATAGACACTCCCAAAAAAAAAAAAAAGCTGTTGTAAACTAACTATTTTTTTTAATGCCTCGATAGTTCAAGTAAAAGTTGTAGGATATATGAACTTAAACACAAACACACACTACACACTTTACGCACGCAAACGCACACCCCCTGTGTGCAAGCTAGAACTACACCTACGCCCAGGAGGGGCACCTAATTTTGTCGAAAACTGTGATTTCGAGCAATTCCAGGAGGGGCACACAAATCAGGCCCCTTACTTTTGACTTTGGTGCTCCCCCTAGGCCCCTACTTTTGGTTGTCCAAAATTTTGCTTCTGCTCCAACAACACCACCCAAACCAAAGCCCCCTAAATCTAAATAGGCAGACAATTACAAGTAGAACTCATCTGTCAGGGAGCAGTGCCCTCACCATGGTTGTGCTCTTGGCAGGAGCGCCGTGCTTGCGCCATGGCCAGCCGACGCTGCCATTGCCGGTGGCCCCTCTGCCGAGTTGCAGTAGCACCAGGGGGCATGGGAGACGGAGACGCCACAACAGCACCAGCGGATTCAACATTGGAGGGAGGGAACTGGCCATCGGACCCGCCTGCCATCGAGCCCTCTGTGGTGGATGCCAGGGAGGGAGCGGCGCACGAGCAGCCCGTGCGGCGTGAAGGAGCCCGCGTGGCGGAGAGGGGCAGGGTCACCAGCGGAGTCATTTGGAAGGGAGCTTGTCGGGTCAGGGAGGTTTTTGGATGCCCACACAAATTTAGGGTCCGTAGTAGGGCCTACTGGAATTGGATTTTTGGTGCGAACCCCCCATATGGGAGGGCTGAAACTAACTAGCCAAAATTTGTTCAAGAAACAGAGAAATCATCCGTCCACAGCTCTTAGGGCACGTACAACGCCCGTCTTTAACCTGTCTCTTCCCGTGGTATTTTTCAAAAACACCCCGGCCAAGGCTGAAGATGGCAGCTTCGTCGGTTCGGGAGGCGACGGTCTCGCCCCGTTCTCCGATGCGGAGAAGACGAGGCGGGCAGCGTTGTATGGCGCCGTCTCCCCATGGCGACGACGCGGATCCCGGGGATTTTACATATATACCATTACTAGTTAAACGCCCGTGCGTTGCTACGGGATAATAACATTTTATATAAAAAACATAGATCACATGATAAGATAACAATACTATAAAATTAAACAATGATATTAAAGTGACATTATGAACAATTACATGGGATGAACATGTTTTCAACAGGTCATTTAGAACCGCAAAGAATTTGTTAACATTCGATCAACCTTATCATTATTCTATCACTTTTATATCCGACAAAATAAACCGATGCAAACTACAAATGTCACAAAAAAACTGAACTTTGGAAAAAAAAAAATCTAAAAAATATATTCAATAAGAGTGTGTCTTGATGTGAAAAACTATACCGCAATGTAAATAATTTGAACGGAAGTTGTAACGAACCGACAACAAATTTGAGAAATTCATTTCAAGTATATGTGTATTTCTATTATATTTTCAGATTTATTATTCTCTGAGAAAACGTCATGTTGCATGTACATGATGTCATATGACGTTACCTAACAAGGGAAGAACGTGCATCCCATCCGTTTGATTGCACTTGCTTTGTTCGGTCATGGCGTTGCATGCTCAGGCGTGCGTGGTGCGCTTGTGTGCACCGGGAGGGTGAGGTATGTGGGGCGGCCACTACATCTTCTTTGGGCTCAACGCCGAGGCTCGCGGAGTAGCTAGTGGCGAGGCTATAGGTGGCGGAGTCCGCCATGGCTTGGGAAAGGCCCTAAACAAACATTGTTTGGCTTCCATTGAGAGATCGGGAGGCTGCAGGGAGGTGGCGGTGCTTACCGCACAACAAAAGGAATGGATTGGAGGAGCGGCGGAGGTCACGACCGCAAAGAATAGGGACGATGTTGCGAGGTGATCACAATGACCTCCCCGGTGTCTCTGTCTTGGGCATGCGCGGGCAGGTCTTGGTGCAGGGCTCCGTCGCGGCCAGCTCCGAAGCGGGCTCGCGAGCAATTTCAACGCGTTTGTCTTTGTGGGCGCGCGGCGGCTGCAGCGTGGCGAGTTACAGCGAGGTCTCCCCAACGTTTGGCCGGGCACGGAGTAAAACTTACTGACCACATTGTAACTTCAGTGCATATCACCTGTCTATCAATCAAGAGAAGAAAACCAAATATCTCAACACCACAAACAAAGTTTATTGAGATAACACGTCGTCCAAAAATATCACATTGAAACCTTTTTTTTTTTTCTTCCCACAACGCTGCAAATTTAATTGTCTTTTTCTATGTCCCGCCTGTTGCGTGCGTGCATGCCTTCATACTAATAATATTTTTGCTTTCTAAGGAAACCGCATGCATGTGGTTGCCTAATATAAATCGCATGGAGGGGACGTTGATTGAGTGTTGCCGAATATAGATTGTATGTGTGAGGAGACCACGTGGGGGTGTTGGATCGCATGGAGGGGGAGTGAAAGGTGAGGCGAAATTTTAACCGCACCAAATGACCGTCTTCCTTTTGTTCTTTTTATGTTGTAGAGAAGAGATAACGGATGCGTCTTACTCCAATATCACTCTTATAATGCGTCTTACAGATCTAGCAGCCTAAAGTCGAATCTCTTACATTTTTACCATATTTGCCTATGTGGCGTGCCATGTGGCCTCAAACGTTGAGACAGAGTCAGCACATGGAGGCAAAATGTCGTCGTTGTCCCTGCTCTCTTCCCCAGTCCCGCACTCTAACATATGGGACCCACAACTCCTTTCACCGCCATATGGGACCCACTTGACGGCTTCATCTTCTACCTCCGGCACACGGGCGTGGATTCTTGCTCGCACTCGTGCAAAACAGCACCGCCGTGGCTTCTCCCCGAGACGGGCGTGGAGTTGGATGGGCGTCCATGGCGGTGAGGAGCCGGAGCACGCAGGCGCACGGGTCGGGCAGCGCCGGCGGCAAGAAGGGCGTGACTTCCGAGCGCCCAGCGCGCGCCCATGGCGGCTCGTCTGCGGCGGCGCGGCCGCTCGAGCTCCGCGCGCGCACCCATGGCGCCCCATCCGCGCGGCGCGCCCCGCCGGAGTTCCCTCGCGCGCGCCCATGGCGGTAGGGCGGCGGCGGCCATGGCGGCGCGGGCCTTGAAGGGGCGCCGCCGCCAGAGGGTTGCGCGCCGCGGCGGGCCATGGCCGGGGCGTGGCTCGTAGGAGGGAAGGAGGGGGGCGAGCGGCGCGGGTCCATTGCGGCGGTGGCGGCGGGTTCGCCGCCCGTTTGCGGAGGGCCGCCGCGGGGGTCCATTGCGGCGCGCGGGTCGCGCGATCCATCTCGTGTCGCGGAGGGCCGGGCGAGCGAAGCGGACAAGGCCCCCGGCCGCGCGTGAAAGAGGGCGGGGGTAAAAGGTTATTTCCGTGCTCGCTAAGCGTGTTTGTGCATCTTTTTTTCGACGGCGGGCATTGCCCGTAATTCATTAAGAGAAGTGGGATAAGGTTTGTTACACGACCCGGATTGTGACCTCGGCGAGATGCCTAGACACGCAGGGTTAGCACACATAACGTAAATCACCGGCTTTAACGGTGGCGCAAGACCCGATGTACTAACTAATACACAAATTTTGCGACGAGAAAAAGGGGGGGAGGGGTTTAGCTCTGGCGAAGCACATGCAAAGACCGAGCGAGCCCCCCGGAAGCCGAGAACCCACTCCTCCGCCTCGCAAGCGGGATGTCAAGGAGTTGGCGCGCAGAGTTTGGTCGGGAGCCCCGCTCGAAGGTGCATCTGTTCCTCTCCTTCCACATTATCCATGACGTGAGCAAAGACGATGGAGTCGAAGGCTCGTCGGTAGTCGCGCGGAACCTCCTCACGTGCCCGCAACCACCAGTCGACCAATGTGGAGTCTGCAGTGGGACACAAACTATCGAGGCCGACCTTGGATAGGATCAAGCTCCATACCTGCCTGCTGAGGACGCACGATGTGAGCAGGTGGTCGATGGTCTCGTCCTCCTAGCAGCACAGGACGCACATCGCGCACGGTTGCATGCCATGCCTGAAGCGTCGGTGTGCAGTCCAGGGGCGCTTGTGGAGGGCAAGCCAAATGAAGAACTTGACCTTCGGTGGCGCCGACGCCCAAAGTTCTCGCTCCGGCAAGAGAGGTCCTCCCGTGGAAGAAAGCCTCGTGAGGCCGACGCGCTCGAATATTGTCCGTTGGCCGTCCAACGCACACGAGCCGATCGGGGACGCCGCCCCGAGCGCTACATCCCGGAAGGAGGTTGGAGAGAGCTAAACTCTCATCCACGACCGCCGTCGTCTGTGCTCCCTCGATGTCATGGACCCAACGCAGCTCATGGAGCGCCTTGCTTGATCCCCTTCCCTCGCCGTCCGCCGAAACAGCCACGGAAGAGGTTCGGGCGCCGGAGGAGATCGCGCCCGCCGGGCAACCAATTGTCCGCCCGTAACAGGCCCGGTGCCGCCCCCCAACCGCACGGTAATACCGAGGCCTGGAACATCCGTTGGACGGCTTTCTCAACCCGTATGGCAGCCGCGCCACGCCGCGCCCGGGTCGACCGCCGCCGCCACTCCCACCGTAGCCGTAGTGCAAACCCCCGAAGACGAGGTCCGGGCGCCCGAGCCCGCCTAAGCCGGTCGGTGCACAAACCGCTGGCCAAAGCCACCATGCATTGGCCCCCGCCGGCCGCCTCTTTTCCTCGCCCAACTAACGCGCCTCCGCTTGTCAACCTCCTTGATGCCCCGGGCCGAGAGGGCGCAGCGAGTCGAGACGTGCACCGGGATCTCCGAGCGCCGCCTCGAGCCTGGTTTTTCTTCCCATCTTCGTGAGGAGGTCACCATCCACGTGGGTATCCGGGCGGCCACCTTGTCGATGATACGCCGCTCCTCCGCCGACAGCCTCGTGAGGGTGAGTGGTGCCCCGAGGTAAGTCACCGGAAAGTCCTCACGCTTGCGGGGGAACACCTCCCGGACAGCTTCAATCTCCGGCCCGAGCACCGGATGGGCGTCGGGACACACTTATCAACGCTCGTGGCGAGCCCCGAGGCTCCCGCGAAGAGCTCGAGGATGCGCCCGATGCGAGATGAAGTCCGTGACATTTGGGGACGAGGAGAATGACGAGGTCATCCCAGAGGGGAGCAGCGGTGGCGACTGTCCGCGCAGCCGGGCGCAAAGATGCCGGCCGCGCTCGCCCCGCGATCGGCGATTTAGGACTTCCATGATGATGTTGAAGAGGAACGGGACAAGGGGTCTCCTTGGCGAGCCCCGGCGTGGCGATGCGGGCGCCCGAGCCGGCCATTGACAAGCACCTTGGTGCGGGCCGAGGATAGCATGGCCGACACCCACTCGATCCAGTAGCGGTAGGAACCCGCCATGCCTCAGACCTCCAGAGGAAGGGCCACGCCACCGAAGTCGAAGGCCTTGGCGAGGTCAACCTTGAGCAAAGATCATCGGGCACCGCCTAGCGTACAACCATCGGCAGACTAGCTGCATAGTGCGGAAGTTCTCGTGTATGCGGTGGCCCTTGATGAAGGCGGATTGGTTGGTCCTGACGAGCTCCGGGAGACGTGGCGCGAGTCTTAGAGCGAGGGTCTTGGCGAACAGCCTTCCACACGCGAGTGTATAAGGCCGATGGGGGCGGTAGTCCTTTAGCCCCGGGGTCGGCCGCCTTCGGTAGCAAGACCATCGAGGCGCCGTGAGGAGGAGGTAGAAGCTCCCGAACTCAAGCTCCCACAACGCCCGGAAGACCCTGAGGACGTCCGCGCCGATGACCGGCCAGGCCGCCCGATAGAAAGCCGAGGTGAACCCGTCGGGGCCTGGCGCACGGTCAAGGGGCGACTCCTTGATGGCCCTGCGCACCTCCTCCTCAGTGAATGGTAGGTCTAGCTCGGAGAGGTCCAGCGCCGTAGGTCGAGCAAGTTCAAGTCAACGCGGTGGTCGCGGGTGAACGGGTGCCGAAAGCAAGCCGTTGTAGTAGGAGTAGACCAGCCGGCCTTGGCCTCCTCCTCCGTGAAGATCCGGCCGTTGTCGACGATGGCAAGGAGGTAGTTCTTTTTCCTTCGGTGGCATGCCCGAGGTGGAAGAATTTTGTGCATGCGTTGTACTCACGAAGGTACTTGGTGCGTGCCATTTGCCGTGCCATTGTCCATTCTACACATGCAAGACCCGGGGACATGGCCTTGACCTCGCGGTAGAGATCGAGCTCCCCGGGCGACAATGCCTCGTCTCTTGCGCCACGTCGAAGCCGTAGGTGACTACCCTCGCCACGGCGAGCTACAGCCTGATATCCCCCACAAAGGTCGACTTCCAACTCTGGAGGGATTTTGCGAGCACCCGCAGCTTGATGTCCTCCACCACCGCCGCACGCGTCCACGTGGAGAAACGACGGTCCCCAGGCATCAGCCACCACCTCCAGGAACTCGTCTCTCCGGATGAGGTACTTGTCAAAGCGGAAGCGCGGACGCCCCCACGGCTCACGAGCCGAGCACAAGGAGTAGGGGAGCGTGGTCGGAGCCGAAGAGAAGAGAGGCGGCGCGATCCGGTGGTACCGGGAAGAGCGTGATCTAGCCCCCTTCAGGACGAATGCCAGCCCACCGCTCCAACGTCGGGCGTGTCCCGGCCATTAGACCAAGTGAAGTTCCTGCCCGACAGGTGAACCTCGTGCAAGAGCAGATCGCCCAAAGACAAAGCACGGAAGCGAGTCATCAGCGAACGGTGGAGGCGTCCTCCGTTTTGTCTACGCTTCATAAATCAAGTTGAAGTCACCCAACACAACCCACGGCCACTGGCAGGAAGCCGCGACGTCCCCCGAGCTCCCCGCAGAAGGGCGGCTTGTCCGCCCCGGTGGATGGCCCATACACATTGGTTAAGCACCGTAGCGCCGATGCCGTGACACCGCCCGAGCGTGATGGTGATCGAAAATTGGCGCACACAAGACGACGACACAAACCAAACATCTCGGCGCCAGGAGATCGAAGCTCCGCCCCCGCCCGTACCCCACGTAAGACAATGCAAAGATAGTCGAAACCGCCCCTACTACATCATTGTTCATCGATACATCAAAGTTTGCGATCTTCGTCTCTCGAAGACAAATGATCGACGGTGCGGCTTGACTGAGGCATCGACCTAACAAGACTCCGCGCGCGGTTGTTGAGTCCTCGCACATTCCACACAAGCACATGATTGTTACTCATTGGGAAAACTCATTTTGCGGCTAGGGGGCACACGCCTTCAGGAGCGGGCAGCACCACGTCCGTCCCGCCGGCGCCGGTTGTAGGGGAACAAAGTTGCGCACAACCTACCGCTTGTGCGCCTGCACCGACCCACCGAAGTGCCCGAGGAAGTGTGTGGCCACGGCGTCGTCTAGAGTGGTCGAGACACGGCGGTCCGGACGGTTCTCCCATTTGTTCAAAGAAGACCCTTTGAGCCCTCCTCTCGGGGACGAGGTCTCTAAAGGTGGACAACGCGGCCACCGGTGCTCCGGCGAGGCACCTGGCCAATGTCCAAGACCTTGGACATCCCGCAGTCATGGCGGTGAGGAGAGGATCGGCTCCTCAGAGCGGCAACTTGAAGGATTCACGAACGACTCCACCGCCGCAAGATCCGGGAGCGCCGGGTGGATTGCGGTCCCCGCGGTGGGGGCGGGCGGCGCCGGGCGAGGCCGCGGGTGGATGCAGCGGTGATAGTGGGGGAGGTGCTTGGCGAGGCGGGCAGTAGGGGGCAACGGTGACGGAGTGGGTGGGCCGCGACCGCAGCCCACGGGCTCCCACGGAGAGCAGCCCACGGTCCGATGGTGGCGCGGCCCGGGGCCGTGTATTCGGGCGGCGACGAGGTCCGACCACCAATCTTCCCCACGGACCTTCGGCGGCGCGCCGTTGCGGCCGCGCCCGTGCGCAAAGAACTATGGCGCAATGGCGAGGAACGCCGACGCCCCCGGCGGTGGGGAGAGCATCCTCGCCGCCCGCCAGAGGCGATGCGAGGTCGGGCACGGTGGAGCAGCGGACCCACCGAAGCGAGCGCCGCCCGTCGGGCGTTGAGGGTGCCATCCCCGGTCGCGCGGAAGCCGGGCGTGTCCACGCCACGTGTCCGGCAGCCCCGGCAGCGAGGGTGCGACCGGACGGTCCACCGCCGGGTGACTCCTCCCGTCTCCAATCGGTGAGGATGAGTCGGGCGGAACCCAAGGTCGGCGGCGAAACAAAGATGCGGGGACCGAGGTCGGGCGCCTCACGGTGATCGGGCCCCACCATAACCGGCATCGGCCGCCGGCGGTGACCATCCGCCGGCCGAGCGCCCCCATCACGCCGGGGGCCCCGTGCCCCGCCCGGTGTGGCACAGGCGTGCCCAGCCCGGCCGTCTTCAACTTGACCATCCGCCGCTGGGGGGGGAGTCGCCGCAGCACGGCCGTCGTTGGCGTTGGCGCCGTGTCGGGGAGAGTTTGGCGGCGTTGAGAAGTCTTGGTATGCAATGAGCCCGACACGCACAAAGTAGTGCAAGCCAAGAAGTAGTTCATTGCCGCCCCGCCGGAAGTAGCACCGCGCCTCCGGAAGGAAGATGAGCTTCGTTGATCGATGAAGCTTGGGTGCTTGCACCATGCCGCGACGAAGTACTCCTTGTCATCGTCATCCGGGCGTGTCACGGAAGGTGGGGTGCCTCCTCAATCATCGCACAAGTGTCCCCCGAACCGCCTCGACCACCTCCACACTCCGTGCATGTAGTGGCGGGCGCTTGATCGCAAGGAGCACCTTGAACTTGAAGCTCCCCGAACCGAAGCGTTGGCGCGGCGCACTCCACGGCTTCAGGTGTGAGGGGGTTAGGGAGACCGTTGGGCTGGGTGAGCCATGACGCGCTCCGATCGCCCCTCGCGGGCGGTGGATGGCGAAATCCTACGGTTCATGTGCACGGACGCACACCTCATTGGCCGTGATTCCGCATTGGGCGTTGAGGAGGTCGTAGATCATCATGGAGGTCACCACGGTCGCGTGCCAACGATGGTGGCGCAGGAGGAGCACCGGTGCGGTGATCCTCCCGGCTCGGACCACCGGGCGAGCGGGGGACAACCACCCGCTTTGTCACCGGCCACGGCGCAGGCGTCTCCTCGGCCACCACGAGGAAGAAGTGTCTCCCTCATCCACCGCGGTGGGAGAGGGTGGCGGGGAGGAGGTGGAGGCGGTGACGGGTGCCCCCGGCCCCATCGTCCTCCAAGGAAACGGGCTGGGACTCCGGGCGGTCGCCAACGAGCTAGGAACGCCAGGCATTGTAAACCGGCGGGGCATGCCGTGAGGGCTCAGGGCGCCCCCAGAGGTGTGTTGATATTTCTTACGTAATCCCAATCGGACGGCGAAAGAAATATATATGGGAAATCTATCTAATCATGTTAGCTTGGATATGGGATTAACCTCATGATCCAACAAAGCGGAGTTAGGCGGTGTTAGTAGTGGGATGTAACTTAGCAACATTATCCATAGTGGAGTTAATCTCACCGGGATATGTACTCAAGGTATACCACTCATTTCTAGGCATTACCTATACACTAGTCCGTCACCCTAGCAATAACGCTAAGAAATGCGGGTATGGTATTCTTGATTGGCCTTGATAAAAGAATGAACATGATATCTCGCAGCGCAATGATAGAAATACCAATTGTAGCACTTCATAGGGAGTAATCCGGTATCGTATTTATATTTTACCACAGGGAAGGGAGTCTATGGAAAGGTAGAGAGAAAAGATATCTAAAGATTTATATATTGTGATTTAATTATGAGATCATCCACTTCACAAAGTAGTATAATGCAGAGTTGCCATAAGTATCTAACATTACTCAACAGGATAAGTCACGGGATAAAGATAATTATATAATTGATAAATACCCAAGTCTAAGATCATTAAGCTACTAGAGTCATACAAGAAATTAGCATGTTATAAATTAGACTAGAATGAATATTCCTAAGATACTCCTAATCATATATGTCAATGAATACTACAATTAGTGCAATACATCTAGCTATCATGGCAAGGTTGGATTACTTCTACACATGGCAAGCATTACCAATGACTAATAAGGATCTTAAACTTATCCACCACCATAATCCGACTCGACTAGTCCTACATTCGGAGGGTGGACTACAAAGGACTCAACAGATTTGTCACTCCCGCGATCTACCACACGACCGGAATGTAGGGTGCAATTGCGAATAAACGTTGTATAAACACCACGTTTACACATTGCTTATCACCCACATAGTGATCATCTATATGGATGCTATACAATTCCATGCATAAAATATAAAGTAATCTTACTAAACTAAATATATAATCATAGTAAGCATAAACATATATCAATAAGAATATAATAATTATAAAGATCAAAGCCATAACAATTGTATTCTAGATATAAGAGAACTTACAGATTGAATACAAGAGAGAAGTCTCAAGAACAATCCTTGCTACTTCTTGACTAATCAGAATTCAAGATGAACTTGATCTTCAACTAGAACTAGTTAGGTAGCTAATGACTACTAGTATGAACTAGAGCTTATGTCTAGACTTGGTGGACTTGATGGGTATGAGTTGATAATGAAGTTGATATGAAATTGTTATGAGCCTCGTGGGTAAATTTGGTCTTCTTATATAGTACCCGTCGATGAACGTCAACCCTTGGATCAAACCGACCTTGAACAACGGCGTAGAAACAACCTCAATGTCGGTGGTAAACCGACATAAAAATGTGAGGCTGACACGGGGGTCCCACCTGGCGGCCGCCAGGGTGGAGGGTTGGCGGCCGCCAACCTGGCATGCCACCTCACCATCTCGTCTTTTCTCGTGTCCTCCGGTGTCTTCTAGAATGTTTTAGTCCACTTTTCGGGTTGAGTTGATTCACGGACAAGTTTGGTCTTGATAAGTCTTGTATATTCCGGAACCTTCTCCATTATTCTTCTCGCATTTATCTATTAGGTCCCCGCAAAGTCACGGAATACCAAAACTCGTGGAATTATATTAGTTAGACCCCTAGACTTATGTTTAGCCTTTGACTTTAGCCCCGAATTCATGTTTTTAAACTTGTATTTTTATGCTTTAGTAGGTGTCAACAAGGTGCCGGCGGAGACAAGGTGCCCGAGCGCGCTCCACCGAGAGGCCCCGCCGACGAACCACACGCGAACCACCGGCCCCGGTGAGCGTGAGCGCTTGAGCCCGCCAAAGACGCTGTGGTCGTGGGCACGACGCCGCGCGGTGGCCCTCTTGGAAGCAAGACAAGCATCGACTTGGGAAGGAGAGCGTGGCGCCCGACGCGGGGCCCTCCCGCAGCGGTTGAAGCACAACCCCGCAGCCTCGGTGGCACCGCCCCGCCAACCCCGGTGGCAAGCGTGAGCCGCCGCCTTCCGGCCATGTGACCGTGAAGAAGCCGCCGCCATCCGGTGGACCCCGTGCCCTGGCGGACGCACCGGACGCTCCGTCGGCGAGGTCGGCGGCGAAGAGCGGACGAGTACGGAGGCCGGCCGGAGTCTATCATGTACGCGGGCACGGCGGCCCTACCGCCGACCGCATGGCCGGTCCCCATGGAGGCGGTCATGGATCGGCCGGCGTGCCGCTGGATCGCCGGTAGAGCCGGTAGGCTCGCTTGGCGACGCGCGAGCGCGCGTTGTTCCTCGAGCGGGGGTGATGCCGACCGCACCCCGACGGCCGCCGCCATGAACCCCCGTGAACTTTTTGTGGCCCCACCGCTTCCCTCGCGGGTCCCGCTCCCGCTCCGGCAGGCGCCCTTGCCCCGCCGGTCACCGCTCGGGCGGAAGCGGTGTTGTCCGCGTCGGATCCGAGAGGTCCTCCTCGACCATCGAGATCCGGTTGCCCCTGGAGGCCGTGAGGTGGTGGAGCGAGTTCGCCGGCCGGATCTCCCGACGCACCCCTATGGCGGTGGGGGCGAGATCCCCGCCATCCGAATGCCTCCGCGACGGCGCCCTCGCCGATGTCGCCCGGTGTGCCGCGGATCGGCGGACGGGGGGCTAGCCAGGGCGAGACGGAGCTCCTCCCTCCTCCATTTCATCGCCCAAGACCTCCCGGCGGGAGGGCGAGCCCTCCTCCATGGCTTGCGCGGCGGCCGAACTCCGATCCGGTCCAAACCGGATCCGGGAGCCGGGTGCGCTTAGGAGGGGGCGGATCCGCAGGAGAGAAGCGGTGAGAGCGTAGATCCCGGAAGGGGAAGGGTGGGCGAGCACCTGGGAGCGGGGCGGGAGGAAGAAGGGGGGCGTGGGGAGAGGGGGGAGGTGGCATGGCGGCCGGCGGCGGGACGGAAGAGTCGCCGCAAAGTCGCCCTTACCCGCTTACCTTAGCAAGAAAACCGGTTGTCTTATCCTTTTCACTCTCAAAATGGTACTCTCCGCCCCTGTGTTTGTGCATCTTAGGTTGACATGGCACGCCACGTAGGCAAATATGGTAAAAATATAAGAGATTCGACTTTTAGACCGCTAGACTGTAGCACACATTATAAGAATGATATTGGAGTAAGACACATCTGTTATAACGGTATATATATATATATATATATATATATATAAAATCCCCGAGGATCCCGGGCGCCCGAGTGCAGTTTGGGCGCGCGCGGGAGGGAGCGCGAGCGCGGGGTGAGTTTCCCGCCGCTCCTCTGAGCCTATTTCTCCCCATCGCCGCCTGCTCCTCTATTCCTCCCCATCGGTGCCTACTCCTCTATTCTTCCTCGCCAACACCCGGCAGCTGCGATGTTGAGCGCCTCGGCTAGGAAGAGCAAGGTACTTGCTGGAGACAAGAAGAGGAAGGGAGCCTCGGCTGCTGCATCTTCGGCAGTGGCGGCGTCGAAGGCGGCGGCGGCTGCGGGTCACGGAAGAGGATCGATGGCAGCGGCGCTCCTCCGTCTCTAGTGCCCTCAGCAACGGTGGGGCGACGGCTTCATCCCCCATTCATGGATTTGGTGGAGGTGCGTTCCCCGGCGCGGCGACAGCTCCATCGTCGAGCAGTGGTTTTCTATTTCCCCCTTCTCCATCTGCTACTGCTTGGTGGGATTCAGCCAACATTGATTCAATTTCACCTCATTGGGATCCATATAGGTAATCACTTGATCCATCTTCTCCTTTTCTGAAATGCTTAGTTCAGGTTATGGGCATGTGTTCTGAGCGTTGCTATCTGAATGTTGTTGAGTGTTCTGAGCCCCATAGGAAGAGGAATCTGAAGCACAAGATTAACAGGTGGTGTGACCTCTCTTTGAGTGTGCTTATGTAAAGGCTCGTAGAGTATTTACAAGTGGATATTCAGATCAAATGTGGATTGATGCAGCCCACAAGTTCTATATGGCAGACAACAAAGAGTCAAAATTTGTGCTGACGGAGGTTTGGAAAATTTGTCGGGAAATGTCAGAGTGGAAAACATACAATGAAGGGCTAAGGAATGCACGTAAAAGGAGATCATATCACCTACAAGGAGACGCAGAGAAAAATGATGAAACTTTTGATGAGATGCCAGAGCGGCCAATGGGTCAGAAGGCAGCTAAAAAGGCAGCTCTAGCTGCAAATGGCAAGTCAAAGGGCTCTAGCAGTAGTGATGATATAGCAAATTCCAGGAGGAAAACAATGACAAGTGAAGCTATTGGATAGGCAGGAAAAGATAGCTTCTGATAAGCTAGAGGCTACCAAAATTGCCCAACTTACAGCACAAGATTACAAAGAAGGAAGAAAGCTTGAGAAAGAGTCAAAGATGATGGAGACTTATAACAACCTCGCCTCACAAGATACAAGTTCAATATCTGATGAGGAAAAGGTGCAGCGATTTAGTATGATGAAGTGTCTTATGAAGGCCCTTTTCTCTGAAACTGATTGAAAAGGTGAACCTGTGAACCTCGGGCGTCCATCTGCGTTCGTCGGCGAGGGATCCGAAAGTCTCTGGATTATTAGTTATTTAAGTTAGCTATTAGTTAAGTTAGCTGCTATCGTTCCCTCTGTTATCTTAGTTAAGTTATCTGAAATATTATTGCTACCTGAACCGGCTATCTGAATGTGTAAGATAGTACCTACTGGACTGAATGTGTAAGATAGTACCTACTTGACTGAATGTGTTATTATCAAGCATTTCATGGCCGTGTGCTTGATGTGCTATCTGAATGTGTACGACAATATCCACTCGATTGAAAGTACGACTCTTATCAAGCATATTGTTATTTGTTGCTATCTGAATGTGCTATATTAAAAGTACGGCTATACTTCAACAATTTTTATCAAACGGCCACATAGTTGTATGCAAATTGATATTCACAATTGATCTTAGCTATAGAGATCGCATTAAATTGCTTAGAGACGACCCTCTGTCTCATGGTTGTATGACCTGTCTTTTCAATTGTGTCTTTTCAATTGTCTCTACGCGATTGTGGTCTCTAAGAGACGACCCCTTGTCTCTCGAGTTGTACATGCCCTTAGCAAGGGAAATCAAACAATAAGAAAAGATAATTTTTCAAGAGAACAAAGTAAATTGTGAATCGTTATTCGAAAGAAACTAACTAGCTCTAAGAAAATTGTGAATCGTTATTTGGAAGAAACTAACTAGCCCAAATCTGTTTTAAGGAACAGAGAAATCGTCCGTCGACAGCTCTTATCAAGGGAAATCAAACAATAAGAAAAGATAATTGATCAAGAGAACAGAGTAAATTGACGCAGCCCAAAGCAAGAGGCGAAACAGTGATAAAATGACATGATTACCTAGGTTCCCGTCAATCATGGCGTTAACATAAAGTTATACTAACGAGTGGCTGAATCTCAGACCATCCGGATAACTGAAATTGGCAGAATAAAAACACGGAGACAAAACAAGGTACTATGTCACCACTAGCCTAAGCCATACATTTCCAGATAGTCAAAGCCAAGAGATGGTACATGAATCAGCCTCCCAGGTTCTCTCTTCCTTAATTGAAAAGGAAATCTGCACACGAAAAAAAAAGAACAATAAGTTCACAGGCAGAAATAAAAACGGAATGAAACTTAAAATGAAAAATCACAATTCAGCAAGTAGGAAATGCAGCATGAAGTTCAATAGAATTGTCTCCAGTTATGATGTGCTACACAAATATTAAGTCATAATTTTCCAAGATATGATATCTGATTTTTGTGCTCTCTGCACTCATAAACCATGACATGAGCATCTGGCTGACAAGACCCCTAAATTATTGTCTCATCACAACAGATCTTGAAGTTTGGTATAAACCATGAGTGAGCTGAACAATGACATGACAATATATTAGCATGATGACAATTTGCTAGCTGGCATGGCATGACTTGAAGGTTTTATGGGCATCACCTGTGAGCATACTTGAGAAGCAGCGCAGCAGGAGCCTAATTTAACTATTAGGGGGAAGAAAATCACAAGGAGATGAGATATCTTTGTTAAGAAAGGTTCTATTAGCTGGTAAGATTCTCCTTGTTACCAAATAAATGTTATTTTATCTGCCACTGTATAACTACAAAAGTGTTCTGAGTTATAACTACAAAAGCAAGAAATACACACAGAGTCTTTCTCCTCCCCTGCCCTTGTGGGGGCACTCAAAGGTCAATGGCGCGACTGTGTTCTTGGGTCAAGGGACGCCACAAACTGTCCTTAAGGGTCTTTACCCCAAAGTCCCAATAAACCCCATTTTAGTATCATGTTATTGTGCCATAATTCAACACAATTCTTTGCCCCACACTAGATATCTGAGACATATGCTAACGGTGTGAGACCATCAGCGTCACCTGCAGCTGAAGATATTTAACATGAGACTAACGTGATAGGACCACCTTCTGTGTATCTATCCTCCCATCCTTACCTATCCTATCTCCTCTCTGACAGCTCTATGCCATGAAGATCACTAACCTCAACCACCCCTCATTTCTACGTCCAGGACTCAGCTCCTGGTTCTTCCTCACTATCCTCAGCTCCACTGAAGAATGCACCGTAAGGAGGAATCCAGCACCAGGGATCTGCACTCCAAAGGTGTCTGAGTAAAGGACACCACTGCCCACAGCGCGATCTGCACAACCGTAACTCCATCTGGCCGTGGCCATGTCCTTGGTCGACACTTTTGAACCAACAACTCGGCATCATGCGTTCAGCAGGTGGTGGTTGGGATCAAAGGAGCGAGGGCGCAAAGGATTAGCTTGGGGCGCAATAGGAGTGAGGTGCTCTACTGCAGTGCAGTTGAGTACTTAAAGTGAAGGAAGGGAGGGGAACATCTTCAAGAAGATGATTTCATCACCATGCACAAGCAGTTATATTTTCTTGCTACATTAGAAAAAACAAACAACTGAAGCAAAGTGCAAATAATGGATTTCTACAGACTGCCAGAATCACAGAAAGTCTTCAATGGACAAGATAGGTAAGACTGCGGTTGAGAGCTGAGGTGGGCACCATACACACTACTTGGGAACACGAATGCCTCAAGCAGGCTTATGTTTCTTTACCCCAACCATGCCCATTATATTTGGTTCTATGGCCTTGTGACCATAGCGTTAGCCAAAAGAAGCTTCTCGATGTTAAAGCTTCCCCAGGTGCGGTCAGGCAGGGCCCGTTCGGTTACAGTGGAAAGTCTAGAAATTATTCCCACTGATAAAGCTTATACAAATTTAGCTAGCATTCCCAGCTTGGAATCTTTCCAGGTAGTCATTCCTGCAGAACAAACGAGGCCTAGAGCAATCACACCCTTGATGTGTAAGCGTGTTGCAACTGTTGAAGTTGGTGTGCTTCGTATACCTACATAATTACTCACAATATGTTGGTATTTTTACCCAAGTCTTGCTCATGGAGTCCCCCTCTAGCCCCAGTGTACATGTCCTCACCAATTTGACATGACAGTTCCTACTGCAGGCACTGAGATTGCTGGACAGCTGGACACAATTTATTTTTTCTTTTATCTGGCCAACAATCTGCAGCAGAGCCACACGACTTTGTCCTAGGTCTAGCACCCTTCTAGGATTCAGCCCTTGTAAACCTTACCTTAGCTAGGACTAGAGTTCTTTACGAATGTAACTAACTATTGTAAGGCATTGAGTCTACTCTAACTACTCTATCTTAAAAGGGTGAATGCTGAACACATGATGCGAGTTGTGGGTTCAAAAGTGCTACTAATTTTGTCCAAAACTGTGATTCCTCCGAAATTGTGAATCGTTATTCAAATGAAACTAACTAGCCCAAAAAAATGTTGTTGAAACAGAGAACTCATCCATCACCAACTCTTATCTCATAGCAGGCCAAGTAAATCAATCAAGAGAACCGAGTAAATTGACGCAGGACAAAGCAAAAGGTGAAACAACAATAAATGTAACTAACCAGGTTTGCGCCAATCACCGTGTTCACATAAAGTTGTACTAACGAGTGACTCAATCCTGACTATCTGGATAACTGAAATTGAGAGAACAACAACATGCATAGGCAAAACAAGGTACTACTTTACCACAAGCTTAAGCCTTACATTTCAGGATTCCCAAGAGATGGTAGCTCTAAAAACCTCCCAGTTTTTCTCTCACTTACTGGAAAAGGAAATCTGCAGACGAAAAGCACAATAAGTTTACAGGAAGAAATAAAAAAACACTCCATTACTTGAGATAATGAAACTTAAAATGCCAAATCGCAATTCAGCAAGTAGGAAATGCAGCATCCAGTTCAATAGGATTGTCTCAGAGTTATGATGTGCTATACAAATATGAAGTTGAGCAAAATATTCAAGTCAAATAGTTTTCCAAGATATGATATCTGATTTTTTTTTTTTGTCTCTGCACTGATCGGCTATGACATGAATGCATCTGGCTGAAAAGAACCCCTACATTATCATCTGGTACTCTAATCATATCAGAGTTTGAAGCTTAGTATAAACCATCAGTGAGCAAAAGGCAGAAAAGTAAACTGAACAATGAAATGACAATACATATTAGCATGATGAGAATTTGATAGCCACCATGGAATGGCTCGAAGGTTTTATGGGCATCAGCCCCTGTGAGCATGCATGAGAAGCAGCACAGCTGGAGCCTAATTTAAGTATTTAACTATTAGAGGAAGAAAGTCAAAGGAGATGAGATATCTTTGTTAAGACAAGTTCTATTAGCTGGTAAGATTCTCTTTGTTACGAAGGGTACAATATAACTACAAAAGTGTTTGAGTTATAACTACAAAAGCAAGAAATACACAAGAGTCTTTCTCCTCCCCTGCTCTTGTGGGGCACTTGAAGGTCAACTGCACTACTGTGTTACTTGGGTCTAGGGACGCCTCGAACTGACTGAAAGTCCCAACAAACCCCATTTAGTATCATGCTATTGTGCCACAATTAAGCACAATTTTTTGCCCACCTCACTAGATATCTGGATTATCAATCCAAATTCTGAGATACATGCTAACAGAGTGAGATCATCAGTGTCACCTGCAGCAGAAGATATTACATGAGACTGAAGTGATAGGACCACCTTTTGTGTATCTGTCCTCCCATCCTTACCTATCCTATATCCCATCTGACAGCTCTATGCCACGGAGATCACTAACCTCCACCACCCCTCATTTCTATGTCGAGGATTCCTCACTATCCTCAGCTCTACCCAAAGAATGCACAGTGAGGAAGGAGGCACTGCAGCAGCGCAGACAAGTTCAGGGCTCCATTCTCTCCAGTGCCAAAGATCTGCACTCCAAAAAAGGGGGCGACAAAGGAGACCATTGCTAACGGCGCGATCTGCACAGCTGTAACTCCACCTTCACTGCAGGTGGTGGTTGGGATCACAGGAAGGAGGGCGCAAAGGATTAGCTTGGGGCGCAGAGATGATCTGCTGCAATGCGGTTGAGTACTTAAGTGAAGGGAAGGGAGGGGGACATCTTCAAGAAGATGATTTTATCACCATGCAGTAATATTTTTTTGCTACATTAGAAACAACTGAAGCAAAGTGCAAGTAATGGATCTCTACCGACTGCCAAAATCACAGAAAATCTTCAATGGAGGGAGATAAATAGAGAGAGAAACATAGGGAGCCACAAGAACATAATTGTTAAATTTAGACATCATATTGAAAAATAATGACTACTTTTAGCAAAATGCGCAATTGGTAGAAAGAAGGAAAATCTAATAAAATGACTGCAATCATGAGGAGTACAGCTTTCCAACCCTGTAAACTTCCCCAAAAAATTGGTGTAAGGATATTAGATGACTATTTATGCACCTACATGTATTTGAGAAGACCACAAATAATATCACTATATGTGAAAAGGCATAGCTTTGATTCCCAAGTACATGCACTTGGTTCCTACAAACGAGAAACTAGCTGATATTTTAACAAGGAAAGGATAAATTAATTAAGGTTGCACTCGAAGCTTTGGAAGCAAAGAATATTATAAAAATCGCATGGAATAATCCAGTAGTGATTTTATGTTGAGCTAATTAAATATTAAGAATTGAAAGAAGATAATGTATACTGTTTATACAGAGCATTTAATTTTAGCAGCTCTCTGTAGATCTCTTAGCTCTCTAGAAAATATTGCCCAAAAAAGGATTCAAACATGTCACCCTAATTGTTAAGTTAATTGAGCGTTTTCCAGTTAAGTTAGGAGCTTATTCAATGCTTGCTTTCATTTGCACGCATGAAGGAAAGTTTAAATAAATTATAGAGAACAAAGTGTTTTGCTAAGTCGCTACATTATGCCAAATGTACCCAGAAACTTCAAAACTTTGTGAACTTGCTCGCTAACCACATCACATTTGACCTCAGTTTCCTTCAGGTGTTTCAATATAGTAGCTGGTCTCTCCATTTGATTGTACCTGCCTATCATTTCCACTTTATGTTGAGGTCCCTATGATAAACAACAATAATCCATCGGTGTCAACCAATAACATATAACTAGTTCAACAAACCAGTAGTTGCATAAAATATATATATACCTTAGTAAAAGATGCAGGTTGAGCTTCTCCAGAATAGGTGAGTTCTTGAGAATGACATTTAGCCCATAGAAGTCAGGATCCATGCACCACCATTCATTCAGCAATAGAGTCCTCAAATGGTTAAAAGTTGGGCACCACTCCAAATCTCTGTGGAAAACAACCTGGACAAAATGAATACAAAAAAAAAAAAAAAAAAAACTATTATTATTCAGTGTGAAAACCGACCCAACTTTAACTTTTATGAATATCTAGAACTGATATAAATACCACAACAGAAATAAAAATCAGACCAATCAAAAACAACATAAGAAACATGGGATAATAATAATCAAAAAAAAGATAATAAAGGTGTTAACAGGAAGAGTAAGCATACCCCTTTGTAGTCACATATCAATGTCAAATTCTCAGCTTGCGACAATCCTTGCAGAAGAAAACATTTGTTCTTATATTCGGTTGGGACACCATTAAATTCATCAACACAAGTGAAACAATCCCAATTTCGACAATCCCTAAATTGATTTCTGGCAAATGCCTCTTTTAATGATGGCAAGCTACCCAAAACTGGAACGGAAGCGAAATGACTATCTAGCCTAAGTGAAACAAGGTTCGGGGTACAAATAAGAGTCTGCGATCGCTCATAATCAAAATAGCTATCGCTGATGCTTAGGTGTTTCAGGGATTTTGATGAGATTTGGGGACCTGATAAATATAAGAATCAGCAATCTCTAGATGTTCCAGATTCGGACAATCGGAGAAGTTGCAGGGACTATTGAAGCCTACATGGATGAGTGCTAGCGTTTTCAAGTGACGAGAGACAAGAGGCTCAAACTCAAATCCGTAACAGCAGTCATGGATTTCGAGCCTGAGCATCAGAACTTCACGCTCCTCTACAACATGTTCAATCCAGAGATTCAGATCGATTATCTCCTCATCCAGCCAGTCGTCAGCATCCAACGGCCGTAACCTGAGGTCACATGTGTGGAGACAGGAATCGCGCTTGCGGAGAAGTAGATGGTTGACAAACTGTCGGAGGTTGTCCATGGACATGGGTGTGTTTCCATGGCCGTACCCAATGCGCAAACCAGTGGCAGACTTCCAAAGATGGCACCAACGCCTAGCGAGCACGCATGTCCGCACGGCGTCCTCCGCCGGGAGGAACGAGAGGACGTGATGGAGGGCGTCGTCCGGAAGCGAGCTGATGCGGTCGCCGCCAGGATCCGGCGGCGCTGCACGGTCCAGTTTTCCCCTTTTCCTCGGCGGCATTCCTGTGAACAAATAGGGGGTTAATGAACGGGGATGGCAGGAAGAAGCAGAAGCGGACCTGCCGCAGGTTGCCGGTGTAGTCGCACCGGAGCTCGCAGGCAATGGGGGAATGGGGGCGTCGGGCCGGGGGCTGGGGTCACCGGCGGTGTCGAGCGGGGCCGCGCGACCGGAGGACGGGACCGCGGCGGCCGGTGGGGGAGGCGGGGGCAGGAGCGCGGATGCCGGAGTCGCGAGACGGAGGGAGGGGCGGAGGCGGAGTGAGTCGGGCTGCTGGCTTCCTGCAGACAAGGGGGTCAATGTTTGTGGGCTGTATTTCTGTCGAGGTGGGCTAATGGGCTGCCCTGTCTTTTTTATTATATTACATAAAATAGGAAAAAAGAAATATTTTAGGTTTCTTAACTTTGGCAAAAGTGAACATCTCCAATAGTGTTGCATATGGGTTTGTCATTTGCATTTTTTGCCAAAAGTCTAGAAAACAATGCTCCAACAGTTTTGCAAATCCCTTTTGCATTTTAGTGAGTTTGGCAAAATCGAGGGTCCTCCTTTGGCATTTTTTGCCAAACTTGGGAGCTTTGACATTTCTTTGCGTGCGTCACTTGCATGCCCGACGCATGGCGATTTGAACCAACAACCGCTCCCTCCTGGCCCTACTTTTCCCATATGCCAAACCAAAAATAGCAAACTATTGGAGGAGGCCTTTTTTTTTTTTGCTTGGCATTTGGAATGGGGTTGGCAAACAAGTCAAATGCCAAATCAAAAATACCAAAACTGTTGGAGATGCTCTAAAACTCGGCAAACACATCCTCAACTTTAGCAACCGTTTAGGAACATGGCTGAATCATTGAAAAATCATAGTAAATCATAGAAAATTTATAAAATAGAAAACCCAAATTTATTGGACTCCAAATAAGTAGATCTACTTTGTGAATATATAATAGGGTTATTTGGTTTGGTACCATTACAATTCTTTGAAATCGGAAAGGTACCATTACAATTCAAGTATTTGGAGACATGCCATTGTAATTTTTGGGTCACCGAAGTTCTACCATTACATACGTATTCTACCTCCCCGGGCCCATTGTCGGGTGTAGAGGAAGGTGAATCCTTCCGTATAGACTTGTTTACCCTTACGTTTTCCCGTGAAACTTTCTACCTCCACGTGGCCGGTCTCATTCTTCCCTCCCTTCTCTTTCTCCCGCCCCGACGCTTTCTTCCCGGCGCCGGTTCCCTAGACGACAATTAAGGGGCGGCGGCGGAGCACCAACGGCAAGAAGCCGCAAGCAGGCAGGGGAAGGCCGGGCGGCGACAAAGAAGGGAAGGCCGGGGTTGGGGAAGACCGGCGGCAGCAGAAGCTCTACGGGAGAAAGACGGAACGCGACGGAGAGAGAAGCAGGACCGATGGTCGTTCGATGCTGTTTACACTTCACGTAAGGGTAAAAATGTCCATCCGTAAAAATTCACCCTTCTCTACATCGACAATGGGCCCAAGAAGGTAGCATACGTAGATAATGGTACATCTCGATCAACCAAAGAATTCCAATGGCATGTATCCAAATACCGTAATTGTAATGGTACCTTTTTGATTTCACATAATTGTAATGGTACCAAACCAAATAACCCTATATAATATGGCATACTTTATGTCACAAACCGGATGGATTCCGGCGGTGACATGTGGCCGGCGGCGGCGTTGGACGGCGGTGCGACGACGTTGGAGGTGGTGGTGATGGCCAAGTTTTAAATAGCGGGCTATAACAAATAGCGGCATATTTTTTTAGGGGCTATAACGCTATAGCGGAGCTATGCCGGATAGCGATTTATAAGAAAAACTATGAAAAAACATCAATAATTGATGCCAAAACAAGGCAAATATGATATTTGATGAACACAAATATGTTTACAAGGTTATGCAAGTCTAGATAATATTACCAAATATCGATATGACATTACAACATGGTTCATAAAAAATAGGATGCTATTTTAAATAGGGGGTGATGGCGTCGGTGGCGCCATGGCGGCGGGTGGGCGGCGTGGGTGCCCTAGGAGCAGGGGCGACGCATGGGGGAGGGCGGCGGCTAGGGTAGAGGGGGGGCGTGGGTGCCCTAGGGGCGGGGAGGCGCGACTAGGGGCGGAGCGGCCTTGCGGCGAGTGTGTGATAGAGTCTTTAATTTTTTGATTGATTCAACCGATTACAAGTCTCTTATTTATAGTCGGGGAAGACTTGCATCTAAAAAAACCCTTGATTTGATTTCCTATTTTATTCCTATTTTATTTCCTAAATATCTATTACTTAACTTCGGCTGAAGCAAATGACGATGACGTGTTGGCGGCGGGGCACGCACTTGGGCCTTGGGCCCTAGGCGGCGGTGCCCATCTTGGTTTGTGACATCACTCCCCCTTTTCCCACAGTAGCGTCCTCGCGGCTGTATTGTTGTCTTTTGTCGACGTTGATGGTGAAGTCAAAGCAGCATATCCCGAAGAATGCCCAGAGTAGTAGGAGTACGACCCATCCAAGGTGGGATGCTCTCGTCCTGTCGACTCCAAGTTGGTGTCATGCATGGAGTCGTTGTTGTCGAAGAAGAAGACGGGCACCGATAGCATGGATGGCGGTGGCGGCCGCCCGTGCACCGGGCGTTGCCCCTTTTTGGGTTCAAGGTGGCGGCGGTTAGGCCCATGTCCTGTGACATTTCCTCCTCCTTTTCCACATAACGCGTCCCTCGCGTTGTGGTTTTGCACAACGATCGAAGCAGCATGGCCCGAAGATTGTTGCATCCACTTTTGTCGAGGGAATGAGCTAGGTGAAGAAGAGGATGCCGACCTTTTTCGATGCTAGTTCCATGGATGGAATTCTATTACACTCGGCTCATGGGATTGTTGTAGATCTTTGGTGGGGGTGAAGACCGTTGTCGCCGTGTTTAGCCAAGGCGCGCGACGAATGCGCGTAACGATGTTGAGTTGACGAGCGAGTTGGATCACGGTGTCCGTCTTGCAGGGCGCTTCCCTACCGTAGTGTCTCCCATGGTGTAGCGTGAATCCTGTTGGCGAACCCGAAAGTGCCAATGTAGTCGTATGGGGCTTTTTCCGTGTTGAGGGCGTAGATGTAGTCAATCATGTCGTTGCCCTATCGAGCTTGCTTGAGGTTGCTGGTGGTGTCGCCTTTGCTCGGCAACTTGAAGCCGCAAAGGAGTCATCGTGTGGTGGTGTACCGCCCCGTAGTGGCGCCTGGCTTGGCATGCAGATGAACCAGAGAAGTACCGCTATTGTCAGGTGGATAGCAGCATACCCCATGTCTTTGGTAGAGCTGATGTTCCATTGTCGAGGTGTTGATGAGGGCGCCTTACGTGCGGAGATGGTGCCGGTGTTATCGGCAATCCGGCTGGCTGGGAGTGGGGGTTCATGTCTTTGTACTTGCTAGGGTTGAAGCCACGATAGGAGTCGTAGCTTGCTTGTTGACGTTCTCCGCCATAGTGGATGTTCGAGGGGTCCGCGGGTGTAGCGGATTGTTGTTGGCATCGAAGATCGGCGAGTGGACAAGTATGTTAGACGTTAGGGGTGTCGTCTTTGACCATGTCGACTTCCATGGGGAAGTTGTAGTCGTCATCGGTGTTGGCGTCCATGAAGGCGTCGTTTTTGTTTGCGATGGCGTGATGTTGAGGATGTTGTAGTTCGCGACGTCGTGGTCGTAGTTGATGTTGTTGCTAGTGCCCTTGGAGGCGTTGTTGATGTCGAGGAGGTCATGGTTGAGATCGGTGACATCGGGTGACGTCGTTGTGTTGCTCCTGATGGTAATTTCGTGAAAGCTCGGTGTTCCCGAAGGTCGAGATGATGTTGTTGGCATAGGAACTTATCTACACCGCCATTGGAGCCTCGCGACGTTGTCCTAGTTGGGTAGGCTTTTCGTCGACGGATGGTAGATGTCGGTGGTGGCCTCCTCATCCGACCGATCCGGATCGCGCTAGCGGGAGCATCCTTGGGGTGGACGTGCTCGGGTGCTTGCCGTGTCGATAGTCATGGAGGGGACGACGCCTCGGCGCCCTAGGAAGCATCGTTGTCGTCGGTGGCACCCGTGGTAGGAGTGTCGCCGAGGAGGTCGCCCACTTTTGACGTGCTTGCCGTGAGGGCGCGCGATGTTGATGAAAGCATGGCCGAAGCTGCGGCGTTGTTTCTAGCATGTCGACGAGGTTGGCGTCGCCCGTGGGGGTGTCGTTGTTGTCGAAGTTGAGGAGGAGGTAGTTGTTCCCGAGGAGGGCGAGCTCGCCGTTGTGCTTCATGCTAGCGAGGGTGCCTGCGAGGATGGCGTTGTGGTGGACCGGGAGGCTGGAGCCGTATCTCGTGTTGATGTAGTCGGAGATCGCGGCCTTGTTGGAGTCGTCCTCGATTCTGAACGTGCGGAGTGCCTCCATGATCATCTCCGGGTAGTACGGCAGCGGAGCGGCCATCAAATCTTGACAGTGGTCGGAAGCCATCGGTAGTGGGGAATCGCCCCGGTCTCCGGATGCGGCGCCACAAACCCGGATGGATTTCGGCGGTGACACGTGACCGCCGGGTTGGGCGTTGGACGGTGCGACGGCGTTGGAGGTGGTGGTGATGGCGTCGGCGGCGCCATGGCGGAGGCGTGGCGGCGTGGGTGCCCTAGGGCGGGGGCGGCGCATGGGGGGCGGCTAGGGCAGAGCGAGTGCGGGTGTGTGTGAGGGAGAGCCTAAGCCTTTGGGTATTACCCCTTTAATTTTTTTAGATTAATTCGATTACAAATCTTTGTATTTATAGTCCAGGGGAAGACTTGCATCTAAAGAAATCCTTGATTCGATTTCTTATTTTATTTATCTATTACTTAACTACGAAGCAAATGACGATGACGTGTTGGCGGCCAATACCAGACGCAGCGCACACGCTGGGGCCTTGGGCCCTAGGCGGTGGTGCCCATCTTGGTTTGTGACACTTTAGTACAAAGTTTTTTTTTATGACGTTTAGACCTATGATGATTTTCTATAATTAATTAGAAAAATTCATAGCTATGGTTTAAGTGGTCCAATTGTGGTGAAATTTTTTATGGTAGGTTAATTATTGTATGCTTGAGCTGCAATAAAAATTTCATACTCTTAGATCATGTATAACTTAGCTATAGATTTATTTACATTTAACAAGCTTAAACCTAAATGAATCTAGACCTAAGTTGTGCATAATTCAATGAGCATGAATATTTTTTACTACAACTCAGGCATACAATAATTATCCCACAATAAAAAAAATTCACCATAATTGTACATTAGAAACAATAATTGTGAATTATTCCAATTAATTATAGAAAATGATAAATCTAAAGCTACATTAAAAAAAATTTATTGAAGCATATCATATTATACTTCACTGTGTAGATCTACTTACTAAAGTCCGACAAAATTGGAATTTTCATTTTTATGATTTTTTTGTTTAATATGATTTTTCAAAGTTTCAAGCTTAAATAAATAAAAGAAAAAGAAAAAGACAAACCCACCTTCAAAACCTCTCATAACCACATCATGGACGTAATGTGCACGATTTTAAAAGTTGAGGAATTTGGTTTGTCTTGTTTTGGGGTTTACGGATAGAAATCATCTTTTTTGCAAAAGTTGGGGATCTAAAGTGAACTTTTGAAATCTAATTCCACAACTGTTTGGGCTCTCCCTGGGCTGTAGCCTGGTATGGGACCCAAATGTGTATGTTCTCAGAGAAATCACCGATACGGGCATCAGGAAGAAACTCTCATTTTGCAAGTATGGACACCCAACGCATTAATTGTAAGTTTAGGAACTTACCATGAAATCTATCTCCTACACCTATATGAAAGCCCCACTAGAGAATTTATCTCGACATAGGCCACATCAACAGCCACCTCAGTAGCCCGACCCAGTCTGATCCCCGCAACGCGCAGAGGCCCGCGGCCTCTTCCCCTACCTCGCGCCCACCCCGCATCGCCCCGTTCAATCGACAACGCCCCTCACCTTCCCCCACCCCCACCGCCCCTCTCCGTGCCATCCCTGCCTAAGGTGCCTGGAGTCACCAGCAGGAGCTCCGCAACCGTCCATGGTCGCCCCTCCCCGCGCCGTCCCTGTCCAAGGTGAGGAGAAGAATCGGTTCCCCTCACTCCCCTCCGTTTTGCCCCTCTTCCCGGCTGCCGCCATTCCCGAAGTCGTCGGGCAGGCTAACATCCAACAGAACAAGACCTTACCGTCCGTCCGGTCGCCCCATTGCCCACCATGACACGCGATTCTGAACAATCGACCGGATGGAGTAACGAATCTTTGTTATTACGGGTGTTTTTTTAGATAAAGGTTATTACGGGTGTTATTAGTTTCTTCTATTACCTAAGAAGGGGCGTTATTTTGACAGGATATCTTGCTAAAAAGAGAGGCGGCCAAGGAGATGAGAGCTGTTGCTTTTGTGGTCTAAAAGAGACGGTTAATCATGTTTTTTAGAGTGACTTTTGGCGTGGAATATTCTAATTAGATACGGAGCTATGCTAGCAGAGAGCTGATACTGCCCCAAATCGAGTGTAGTGGTGACAAAAAGAGTGTGATTGATATCGTTTATGGTCATGGTGTCCTTTAATTCCATTTACCATCAACATTTACCAAAAAAAAATCGGCCGGTGAGGGAAGAACCTCGCTCATGGTATTCTTATAAGAAGAAGACCTCAGTCCCCGACCGAGAAAACCCTCAAAACCCCTGCCCCCGGAGCGAGGGGATTCAAGTACCGGCACAGTGCAGCTACATGTTCTGTGCTTTTGATGTAGTGTGGGTGTGATCTCAAATATGCGGTGCTTGGTCATATGGACCTTGTTAGCCTATAAGGCACGGTCATATGAATATCAAACTCGTGAGCGTGGGGCGAGGCAGGAATACTTTCCGTTCCTTCATTAAAAAAAATATATAATTAGTTTCAATCTCTTCTGCGGTAAACAAATCCCGCTTAATAATTAGATACGGAGCTATGGTAGCAGAGAGCTGATACTGCTCCAAATCGAGTGTAGTGGTGACAAAACAAAGAGTGTGATTGATATCGTTTACGGTCACGGTGCCCTTTAATTCCATTTACCATCTGCAATTACCAAAAAAAAAAAAACTCAGCCAGTGAGGGAAGAACCTCGCTCGTGGATAAGAAGAAGAATACCTCAGTACCCGACCGAGAAAACCCCAAACCCCGCCCCAGCAGCGAGGCAAGGGGGATGTTTTTACCCAAGTACCGGCACAGTGAAGCTATGCTGCACTAAGGGCGCATGTTGAACAAGACTGTACCCACACGTCCACCGGCCGGCCCTAAAATTCGCCCACCCCGGGGATGGAACTCAAGACCTTGAGCATGCCGCTGGAAGTGCTAACCAACTGGGGTAGCTTCCTTTGGCCCATCTGCATTTACCACACAGGCAAATCAACCTTAGTAGAGAGTTTGCTTTGGCTTTGCAAGTCAATTGCTAATTGCTTTCGGATTTTAAATTCGTCTTACTTGCTCCGTGTGCGTTTCCAATCTGTTTTTAGAAGAATCGATATTTCCAATGCCAGTCGCACCTTGTTTTCTATGCCTGTGAGGCTGTGATCATAGGTAAAGCTTCCCAGGTGCAGTCAGGCAGGGAAGAGAGATAAAGCAACCACGCCCTTAGATGTGTGGGCGTGTTGCTTCTGTTGTGCTCGTACAGTATTTTTTACTACTAGTCTTTGCTCATGGAGTTCCACCCAAGCCCCACTGTCCTCGCCATGACAGTTTCTTTCCCCTGTCCATCAATCTGAAGCTTTTAGGATTCAGCTCTTGTAATGTAATCTTTGTTAGGCATTTAGATTACTCCTCCACAAATGTTGTATCCTTCAAGGATGTGATGAACGCGTGATGCCGAGTTGTTGGTTCAAACATGCAGCTAATTTTGTCCAAAAATATGATTCCTCCACAAATTTTGAATCGTTATTCAGATGAAAACTGTCGAAGAAACACAGAACTCCAGCCGTCACCAGCTCTATTACAGTACCTCTTAGCTCTTAGCTAAGGGAAGTAAAACAAGAAAGGGAACATATCCCCGCCGAGAACTTTTGTGTCTGACGATGTAGAATCACCGCCAGGTTAAGGCCATAGGATCTAGATCTAACGTTGCACACGGGTTAGATTTAAACACCACAAGTGGAGGGGTTTAAATGAAAACACCGCAGACGTTGGATTCGTGATCTTTGTGGCCTTAATTGATGGTTGCATACGTTGACACGAAGTCAATCGATCACAGAACAGAGTAAATAAATGTGCATCTATTCCTGCATATCCGAAGCAAAAAGGTGAAACGGCGATAAAATGACATAATTAACCATGCTCACGTCAATCATCGCATTCACATAAAGTTATATTGACGAGTGGCTGGACCATCTGGATAACTGAAATTGACAGAATAAAAACACCCATAGATAAAACAAGGTACTTGCCACCACAAGCTTAAGCCTTACATCGCCAGACAGCCAAGAGATGGTACATCTACCATCCTCCCAGTTTTCTATGCCTTACTTGAAAAGAAAAGGTGTACAGGAAAAGGAACAAGTAAGTTTACAGGCACAAATAAAAAAACACTCCATTACTGGAGAATGAAACTTAAAATCACAATTCAGCAAGTAGGAAATGCAGCATGCAGCTCAATATGATTGTCTCAAGTATGATATGATATACAAATATGATGCAGAGCAAGAATTTCAAATGTTCAAGTTATAACTAGCCAAGTGTTCAAGTTACAACTACAAAAGCCAAAAATAAACAAGTCTGTTTCCTCCCCTGCTCTTGTGGGGCACTTGAAGGTCAATGCCACCACTGTGTTACTTGGGTCCAGGAAAGCCAATCAGGTTGGAGCGGACCTTCTTTTCGGCGTTTGGATGGAGAATGGAGGAGGTTGGAGCCGTCCCCAGAGGGAATACTCTCAAGATATGCGGGTTCGCCCGACCTTCGAAATCCTGGGCGGAGGCGAACTTCGCTGGGTTCCGTCGCCGCTCCGTTCTCCGTTTTTCTCTCCGTCCGCGACCTCGCGCTCCAAGCACGGGCCGGGATGCGTGGCCTCTTGATCCGCCATGGCCTCGCAGCCGCGCCTCCTCACGCGCGCCCGCCCCGTCCAACGCCAACGCTTAGGCCCCCCTTGGGCGAGGGGCGAGCTTCGGTGGAGGGACGCCATGGCGGCCACAATTTGTGCGCCGCAGAGAGAGTGAATCGCGAGCTGGGATCGCGAGAAGGATGGGGAGAGGGAGGTCGATCCGGGGCTAGCACGAAGCTGCCGGGCCGAGGGCGATGTGGCGACGGCCCTGGTAAGCGTGGAGTGGGCGGCGGCGCTCATATACGCATTTGAAGGAAGAAGCAGCAGCTGGACAAAAATTTAATTTTATTACTCTTACGGGGGTTCCCGATATAAAAACGCAAGAGAGAAAGATTACTAATATAGGCTCTGCTGATTTGTAAATGGTTTAGGGGTCCTCATGTAAAAACACCCTCACTAACGCTGTTAACCTCCCATCCAATCCGAATTTCTAGTTCTTCAACCAAGCGTGAGACGGATCGGACTCCACCCCAAATTGAGTTGCAACCAAACAACGAGATGGGTTCAACCCAACCTAAAAAAATTAGGTTGGATCCAACCCATCCCACCCAATCCTCAACCAAACACACGGTAAATGACCTAAGAGTTTTTACCCCAATTCCCAATGGACCCCATTTAGTATCATGTTACTGTGCCATAATTTAGCACAATTCTTTGCCCCACCTCTCTAGATATTTGAATTATCAATCCCAAATTCTGAGATACATGCTAACGGTGTGAAATCATCAGAGCTGAAGATATTTAACATGAGACTGACATGATAGCTGTGTATGCATTCTCCCATCCTTACCTATCCTATCTCCTCTCTGACAGCGCTATGCCGTCACTAATCTCCATCACCCCCCATCTCTATGTCTACGACTCGGCTCCTGGTTCTTCCTCACCATCCTCAGCAACAAGTTCAGGACTCCATTCTCTACGGCACCAGAGATCTGCACTCCAAAGTGTCAACAAAGGACACCACCGTCCACAGCGTGATCTGCAGTGGTAACTCAACCTTGGGTTCAGGTGGTGGTTTGGATCACAGGAGAAGGGAGATCGCAAAGGATTAGCTTGGGACACAATAGGGAGGCAGGTGCTCTGCTGCAATACGGTTGAATACTTGAGTGAAAGGAGGGAGGGGAGACATCTTCAAGAAGATGATTTCATCACCATGTGGTAATCTTTTTGCGACATTTGAAACAACAGAAACAAAGTGCACGTAATGGACCTTTACAAACTGCCAGAATCTGAGTTTCAATGGACAAGATAGGTAAGGATGTGAAGCCACGAGCTGAGGTGGGCGCCATACACACTAGTTCTCAACAGGAATGCCTCAAGTAAGCTTCAGGTTCTTTACCCCAACCATGCCCATTCCCTTTGGTTCTATTGCCTGTGCCATAATTTCTGCTGTGGAAACAAAAACGAAAAGGATTTAGAAACCTAAAAACAGATATATAGAGAATCTTGTTTGGTTGATTTCTAGAATCTTGTTTGGTTGAGAAAAATTTCAAGTAATAATTTTCCAAGACATGATATCTGATTTTTTTCTCTCATAAACCATGACATGAGCATCTGGCTGACAAGAACCCCTAAATTATCGTCTCATCACAACAGATCTTGAAGTTTAGTATAAACCATCAGTGAGCTGAACAATGAGATGACAATATATTAGCATGATGGCAATTTGCTAGCTAGCATGGCATGTCTTGAAGGTTTTACGGGCATCACCCTTTGAGGATACATGAGAAGCAGCGCAGGTGGCTCCTTGTTAACTATTAGGGGAAGAAAGTCACAAGGGCATGAGATATCTTTGTAATTATTAGCTGGTAAGATTCTCTGTGTTACCAAATAAATGTTATTTTTGCCTGCCACTGTATAACTACAAAAGTGTCCGAGTCATAACTACAAAACAAGAAATACGCATAGTCTTCTCCTCCACTGCCCTTGTGGGGGCACTTGAAGGTCAATTGCGCCACTGTGTTACTTGGGTCCAGGGACGACGCCTCAAACTGACCTAAGGGTCTTTACCCCAAAGTCCCAACAAACCCCATTTAGTATCATGCTATTGTGCCATAATTCAGCACAATTATTGACGCAGGCCAAGTAAAATCAATCAAGAGAACCAAGTAAATTGACGCAGGACAAAGCAAAAGGTGAATCAGCGATAAAATGACATAACTAACCAGGTTCACGTCAATCATCGTGTTCACCACAGACTATCCGGATAATTGAAATCGAGAGAACAACAGCATGCATAGGCAAAACAAGGTACTACGTCACCACAAGCTTAAGCCTTACATTTCAGGATTCCCAAGAGATGGTAGATCAATCAACCTCCCAGTTTCTCTCTCCCTTACTTGAAAAGGAAATCTGTACCTAAAAAGCACAATAAGTTTACAGGCAGAAATAAAACACTCCATTACTTGAGATAATGAAACTTAAAATGCCAAATCGCAATTCAGCAAGTAGGAAATGCAGCATGTTCAATAGGATTGTCTCAAAGTTATGATGTGCTATACAAATATGAAGTTGAGCAAAAAATTCAAGTCAAATAGTTTTCCAAGATATGATATCTGTTTTTTTTTTTTTTCTCTAGCCATGACATGAATGCATCTGGCTGACAAGAACCCCTAAATTATGGTCTCATCACATCAGAGTTTGAAGTTTAGTATAAACCATCAGTGAGCAAAAGACAGAAAAGTAAACTGAACAATGAGATGACAATACATATTAGGATGACGAGAATTTGATAGCCACCATGGCATGGCTTGAAGGTTTTGTGGGCGTCAGCCCCTGTGAACATACATGAGAAGCAGCACAGCTGGAGCCTAATTAATTGTATAACTACAAAAGTGTTGTTATAACTACAAAAGCAAGAAATGCACGAGTCTTTATCCTCCCCTGCTCTTGTGAGGGCACTTGAAGATCAACTACGCCACTATGTTACTTGGGTCCAGGGACGCCTTGAACTGACCTAAGGGTCTTTACCCCAAGTCCCAACAAACCCCATTTAGAATCATGTTATTGTACCATAATTCAGCACAATTCTTTGCCCACCTCACTAGATATCTGAATTATCAATCCCAAATTCTGAGATACATGCTAACGGTGTAAGATCATCAGCGTCACCTGCATCTGAAGATATTTAACACGAGACTAACGTGATAGGACCACCTTCTGTGTATCTGTCCTCCCATCCTTACCTATCCTATCTCCTCTCTGACAGGACTCAGCTCCTGGTTCTTCCACACTATCCTCAGCTCGACTGAAGAATGCACAGCAAGGAGGAATGTGGCACTGCAGACAAGTTCAGGGCTCCATTCTCTCCAGCGCCAGAGATCTGCATTCCAAAGGTGTTGACAAAGGACACCACCGCCCACTGCACGATCTGCACAGCCGTATCTCCACCATGGCTGCAGGTGGTGGTTGGGATCACAGGAGGGAGGGCGCGAAGGATTAGCATGGGGCGCAATAGGGAGAGAGGTGCTCTGCTGCAATGCGGTTGAGTACTTAAGTGAAGGGGAAGGGAGGGGGGACATCTTCAAGAAGATGATTTCATCTCGTAATCTTTTTTGCTACATTAGAAGCAACTGAAGTGCAAGTCTTCAATGGACTAGGTAAGGATGTGAAGCCGCGAGATGAGGTGGGTGCCATACACACTAGGGAACAGGAATACCTCAAGTAGGCTTAAGGTTCTTTACGCCAACCTTGCCCATTCCATTTGGTTCTATCTATGGCCTTGTGCCATAATTTCTGCCATGGAAACATAAAAGAAAAGACTCTAGAAACCTAAACAGATAAGTAGAGGATCTAGTTTGGATGATTTCCACAAAACAAAGCATAGATGATTTCGTGTCCCACGCACAACATCAACAGCTATTGACAGAAATGTATAATGTATAATGCGCCACAGCAGAAAGAAAACTCAAACGACATAAAGCCTATAATAAACACTAAGCAATTGTCTACATAAGAAAAAGTAATAAAAATCATGACAGACATTGGTACACAATGGGGCTGAATCCAGTAGGAGCTCTGTCAAACAGTGTTTTTTACTCTGTGCGACACACAAGGGAGAGGGAGAGGGAGCCATAAGAACAATAATTGCTAAATACCACATCATATAGAAAATAATGGCTACTCTTAGCAAAATGTGAATGGTAGAAATACGGAAAATCTAATAAAATTACTGGAAACATAAGGAGTACAGCTTTCCAACCCTGTAAACTCCCCCAAGAACATTTGGCGTAAGGATTCCATATTACTATTTATGCAGCTACATATATTTGAGAAGACTACAAATAATATCATCGTATGTGAAAATGCATAGGTTTGGTTCCTATCAAGTACACACATTTAGTTTCAACAAACAAGAAACAAATTGACATTTTTACAAGAGAATGCATAGAATAATGTAAAATGTCATGGAATAATCCAGTAGTGATATTTATGTTTATGTTCAGAGCTAATAAAAATATTAAAAAACTGACAGAAGATAATGTGTACTGTTAATGCAGAGCAATTTAATTTTAGCACCTCTGTATATCTCTTAGCTCTCTGAGTCTGGACAAGCTTGCCAAAAAATAAAGGATTCAAACGTCACCCTCATTGTTAAGTTAATTGGATGTTTTACAAGAAAGCTAGGAGCTTATTTAATGCTTACTTTCATTTGCAAACATGAAGGAAAGATTAAATAAATTATTGAGAACAAGTGTTTTGCTAGTAAACTACGTATGCCAAATGTACCCAAAAACTTCAAAACTTTGTGAACTTGCTCATTAACCACATCACATTTGACTCTGATTTCCTTTAGGTTTTTTGATATAGTAGCTGATCTCTCCATTTGATTGTACCTTCCTATCATTTCCTCTTTATGTTCAGGGCCCTGAGATAAACCACAATTTTCTATCAGTATCAACCAATAAAGTACAACTTAAATAGTTCAACAACAGTAGTTAATTATCCAGAATATATACCTTAGTAAAAAGATGAAGGGTGAGCTTCTCCAAAACCGTGAATGTTTGAGAATGCAATTTAACCCATAAAGGTCAGGATCCACACACCATTCATTTAGCACTAGAGTCTTCAAGTTGTTAAAAGTTGGACACTGTCCCAACTCCGGCGAAAATAAGCCTGGACAAAATGCAGACAGTAAAACATCGACTATAACTTATTGTGAAAACAGAGCAGCTTCTCTTTTTAAGAATATATGGGACTTGATAAAACAGACCATGACACAAATAAAAACAGTCAGGTTAATCAAACATGACAATGGGAAAAAAAATGATTAGACAACATAACTACACAAAATAGCAATGGAAAAAAATATAATAGTCAAAGGGCACAACGATAGAAATAATAATAATCGAACAACATAATAAAGGTGTTAAGGGCAGAAGTGTAAGTGTACCCCATTGCAGTCAGACATCAATGTCAAATTCTCAGCATTCGACAATCCTTGCAGAAGAACACATTTGTTGTATTCAGTATGCGATCAGTGTGTCGCCGACTCGTCGTTTACAAGTGTAACAATCCTTATCAACACAATACCAGTTTGGATCTCTCAAAAAAGCCTCCTTTAATGACGGCATGCTATCCAGAACAGGAAGCGAGCGGAAATGCATGTATAGCCTAAGTGAAACAAGGCTTGGTGTACAAATAAGAGCGTGCAATCCCTTATCAAAACTACAGGCATTGAAGGTTAAGTGTTTCAGGGATTTTGAAGAGATCTTCTGCACAGAAACGAAATTAGATCCAGTGAACTCTAGATGCTCTAAATTCGGACAATTCGAGAAATTGCAGAAATTGTTGGTCAACACCACACCGACGAGTGCTAGCGTTGTCAGGGTGCTGAGAGACAAGAGAGAGGTCAAATCTGAAATGAAGGTTCGGATTTCGAGCCGGAGCATCCGAACTTCACAATCTATAATATGGCGGACCCAGAGATTCACACTGAGTTTATTATCAACCGAGTGTTTACCGCATAACTTGAGCTCGCATGTGTGCAGAGAAGAATCACGTTTGCGGAGGAGCAGCACATGGTTGACGAACTCTCGGAATTTCTCCGCGGATGGCCTTTTACTTCTATACCCCTCATGGCCGAACGAGAAGCGCAGGCCTGTGGCGGACTTCCAGAGATGGCGCCAGCGCCGGGCGAGCACGCATGTCCGCATCGCGTCCTCCGCCGGGAGGAACGAGAGGATGTGGTGGAGGGCGTCGTCCGGGAGCGCGCTGATGCGATCGCCGCCTGCATCTGGCGATGCCGCACCGTCTACCTTTCCCCTTTTACTCATTCCTGTTAACAAACGGGGAGTTTGGGATCCAAATGATGAGAAGGAGCGGAAGACATGTAAACGGGGAATGTAGCAAGAAGCAGGAGCAGACCTGCCGGTGCCGGAGGTTGCCAGTGTGGTGGCGCCGGCGCTAGCAGGAAGTGGGGGCTGCGCCCCGGGCTAACTTCTCACCTGCTGGCTGCTGCTTGCTACGCTGCCGCACAGTTGCGGAGTGGAGTCTGGAGTAGCCGAGCGGCGGAGCAGGGGACGTCGGGCCTGGGGCCGGCCGGAGTCCGGGAGACCGCGGCAGCTACTGGCGGCCTGGCCAGGTCACCGGCGGTGGTTGGCGGGGCCGCGGCCGGCAGGGTCAACCACGCGACGGGCGGGCTGGACAGCGGCGGCCGAAGCGGAGGCGGGGGCAGCGGCGCGGAGGCCGGAGTCGCGAGTCGGCCGAATCGGCATCGGGGAGGCCGGAGTCAGGGCTAGGGTTCACTGTTTTTTTTTTTTTTTTTTTTTTTTTTTGAGGCAAGGGTTCAATGTTTCTGGGCTGTATTCCTATCGAAGTTGGCTAATGGGCTGCCAAGCCTTTTTATGCGAAAAATTATTTTCACAACTATTGGGCCTTGCCCCGGGCTGCAGGCCGGACCGGGCCCCAAATCCGCCTGCTTGCAGAGTTGCTGTGCCGCCGACTGCCCTGAGGGAGGGAGATGGACAGTGGTACCTTCCATGTTACCTGTAGCAACACTTTTTAAAAAGGAAAAAAGTCTCTCCAAAAAAAAGAAAAAAAAAAGGGAAAAGCCTGGAGTTTGAAAAAAAAATGTCACGTCGGATATTGTAGCACTTTTTGTTTGTTTTTGTTAATTTTCTACCATGGGTGTGTTTAGAGCCAAAACATTTGGGCAAAGTCCGGCAATTCTAACCAAAATTTGGCACAAAGCAATTAATTGAAAAGATTGTAGCGCGTTCGTTTATTTGTGGTAAATATTATCCTATCATGGTGTAACTAGGCTCAAAAGAATCATCTCGCAATATACATCTAAACCGTGTAATAGTTTATTTTTTTTTACCTACATTTTTTACTCTGGACATGCGTCTTTTTAATGCATTTATTGTTTTCGATGTGATGTGATGAGAGTGGAGGAAATTTTGGAGAGGAACTTGGGGCTCTAAACATAGCACATGACCTAATTAGGCTCAAAAAGATTTGTCTACATCAAAACTTTATAATTAGTTTTTTATTTACCTACATTTAGTGTTTCATGCATGAGGCAAAATATTTGATGTGATAGGTGAATAGTGAATTTTAGAGAGAGAATTGGAGGATCTAAACAGGACTCCCAAACTGGGCAAACCACCTCAGTCAACTTGTTCAAACCAAGTGTTTTACCTCCCTGGACCTATTTTGATGGTGGTTTTATCCTTTTCCCTTTTAATTATTTTGGTTGAATTTTTCAAAATCAAAGTAAATCACATAAAAATTTTGAAATGGAAAATTAAATTTTATTGGACTCCATGTTAGTAGATCTACACAGTGAATATATAATTAATATGACATACTTTAGTCTAAAGTTTTTGCTTTATATTTAGATTTATATGTTTTTTTAATTAGTTAGTATAATTTATAGCTGCAGTTTCTATGGTCCAATTATGGTGAAATTTCTGTAGTGGCCTAATTTTTTTTAATGAGTGAAATGCACCACGGCTACATGAACTTGTCTTCCTTGCAAAAATAGGTCCATGTACTTAGAAATCAGCCATCTAGCCCCTTAAACTTGTAAAACCGTTCACCCTTAAATTCAGTCCGGGTTTTGCATGGCGGTTTTGCATGGTACTGTAGCGATGCTTGACATCAGCGATGACATCAACACTTCTTTTTAATTTGTGAAATTAATATCTTTTTATTCGAGCTCCAAATATAGCAAATAATATATCAATTTTGATTGTCTCGACGAGCTCTTTGCAATGGTGTACTCCGTTTTGTTATTTGAGATAGTTTTATTTTGTGTAAAATTAAATATATAAGCTCTTTGCAATGGTGTATACTCCCTCCGTCCCCCATTAGTTGTCACTCAACTGCTTGGCACTGGAAACAAGACAAACTGTAAAATACCTATATACCCCTATTCACTTTAGCAGCAGTTTTGGATGCATGCGCATAAATACTACCTTTCACTGGTGGACATCAAACACCCACTCACCCAATGAGACAAGCGCACGGACCACGGAGCACTAGCTGTGCAGCTACCACCTCGTAGCGGACGACATGTAATCGAGGGACAAGGAGCTGTAGCCCAAACGACATTTAATTGGGGACGGAGGGAGTATAAGCTAGGCGCCGCGACAATAACCTAAATATGTATATATTACGCCAGACGATCGATCACGCGTGCATGCAAAGCTGCGTCCGCAAGCAATATATACATTATGGGCCTAGTTGGTTGGCTACCAATTTTTGCCAAACCAAAACCATGGCATGACAAAATTAAGTCATCAATTGGTTCATTGTCAAAAAATTGGCACACTATTGTTTATGGCCAAAGTTTTGGTAAATTTCTAGAAAGTTCTTAAACTACATAAAAGAGAAATTTGGCAAACCATGATTTTGGCAGCCAACCAAATGCACACTTAAGTTTTTTGCCCTAGCTTTGGCAACTTGGCCTTTACATGCCATAATTTTGGCTTGCCATCACTTTGGTTGGGCAAAAATTGGTGCCCAACCAATCAGGCTCTATAAACTGAACTATGTGATATGCTTTTTGTAATTTTAATATGCTAGCTGCACCTTTTCCTGCATGCGCAGCGTGATCAATCATCTCGCAAGCAGTATATACATATTTAGGGTAGCATGTTTTGTCCTAAATATGTATATATTGCTTGTGGCGCCTAGCTTATATACATATTTAGGGTAAAATTTCAATAAAACGAAAGTAGTAAATTTCGTGACAATATATACCCTATGTATATTTACGGCCAAAAACCGACAAATATATATATATCCGGAACTAAATCACGACCACATACATATCGATTGCAAGTGAGAATAAAATATCACTCATTTTATAAAATATTTAATTTTACATGAAATAAAGCTATCTCAAATAACAAAACGGAGTACACCATTGCAAAAGAGCTCGTCGAGACGATCAAAATTGATATATTATTTGCCATATTTGGAGCTCGAATAAAAAGATATTAATTTCACAAATTAAAAGAAGTGTTGACGTCATCGGCCGACGTCAAAGATCGCTACTGATAACATGCAAAACCGACATGCAAAAACCGGGTTGGACCGGGGTGAACGGGGTTTGCAAGTTCGAGGGCTAGATGGTTTGGTTTCTAAGTCCATGGACCTATTTAAGACGAGGAGGACAAGTTCATATCCCCAGGTTGCATTTCACTCTTTTTAATTAGTATATTTTTTTAAATCAGATACGGAGCTAGCCAGCATAGAACTGGATACTGCTCCAAATCGAGTTTAGTGGCGTTTCTTAATTATTCCGTTGCCAATCACAGCCAAAACAAAGTTGATTGATATATCATTAAATACTTCATTATATTTTTCATAATATACATACTTGATGTCACAAATATTTGTACTTTTCTCTATATTTTAGTCAAACTTGACATCCTTTATCTTACTACTAAAAAATCTCGGATGTTATCGTCTGCTTTCCGCTAATCGCTTCACCCCGGCACTTCACCGCACGCCTTGCCCCTAATCCCCTCCCGCCCGGCAAAACCGCCCACGCCCGTGCAAACGACGCCCGGATCCCGCCCACGCGCCCCGCCTCTCCACGATGGAACCGCCCCGCTAATCTCCCATGCGGCACACCCTCACCCACGCACGACTCTGCGGCGACGCCCGACCTCCAAACTCCCCAGCGTCGTCGCCGCCGCCGACCGGTCTGTGCGAGGCCAAGCCAACTAGGGAGAAAGCACAGGTGCCGCAGCGTGGTCGGTGGTATAGGCGGCGCGGCGTTCTCGACAGGAGCTTGGAGGAAGCCGACATCAAAGGTTTGACACCTCCTCAACTCTTTCATGTTTCTCATCGTCTCCCTCCCTTCCCACCCACGCGCCGCGGCCATGGCGCAAGGTCGCGGGTGGGCGACGCCGCTGCTCGCCGTCCTAGGCCCGCGAGAACGTGCTTGCCGTCCTAGGCCTCGCCGCCTGTGGAGTCCGCGACCTCACTCGGCGCCCTGGCCACCGACCTCGCCATGCCGCTGCCGCGACAGCGAAGCCGCCTGTCCGCCTCGACAGGCCACTGACGCCGCGACACTCTGACGCCGTTTCCAGGCCGGGTCGCCACTGCCGCTGGTTGTTGCTAAGGGCCGCCTGCGCCTCCAGCGCGGGCGCCGCCACCGATCCGTTTAGTATCGTGTTTCCATGCGCGGGTCGCCGCTGCCGCTGCTTGCTAATGGCCCGCCTGCGCCTCCCGCATGTGAACTTCCGCTGCCGCGCGGATGACGGCGAGGTCACCGGCCGCTGTCGCTGGGTGCGTACTTTTGGGGTCGCGTCCCCAGGAGCAGTGCTGCTGCGTGGGTGCGTTCGGAGACCGGCCGGAGCCGAGTGAATTTCAGTTTTTAATGACACGAATGTTGTATGTCCATACAGTAAGTTTAGTATGGCCATGAATTTTGCCACTTGAATTATCAATCTGTGAATAAATTAAGATTTTTTTTCTATGTTCTTTTGTTTCCTCTCCTTTGCCAAGAAATATGGATACACAATGATTAGTGCTTCCTCAGGTGCATGCAGTTTTCTGATTGTGTGCGTGACATTTGCAGAACTCCAGCGGCCGTCCGGCAATTGAGCAACAGGCCAACGCCGTCCAGCACAAGCAGCTCACACCGTGCGCTCGCTGTCCGGGCGCTGCATCTCGCCCCGGCTTGGTCCAGAGCGGCAGCTCACCTCCCTGGCTGCAGGGACCAGGAAGAGGGAGGACGATGAGACTTATCTGACAATCAGGTTAGTACCTCCTGTATGCCTTTGCCTTTCAGTTATGTCTGAAATAACAAGAGAAGTTAAAGTTTGCCGTGCTATTAAGCTTGTATTGTTATTGGAAAGTTCTCAACTTTGTACTATTCATGACTCGGGGTTCGTATGTCTCAGAGTGTCTTCTGGAATTATATTCATTCTTAATTTTTCTCAGTGTCGAGATGTTCCGTAGTGCATTGTGTTTCTAAATGTCGGTTTACAAAACAAACATTCTGAACATCTCAGTTCAGTAGAGCAATATCAGTTCTGTTTCAACTCACCAGACTATTGGCAAGTTACTATTTGTTTGCGTTTTTAGCAGTAAGAAAAAGCCATCTATGAATCTGTTTAAGTTTCAATTATGCTACATAACAGATATGGCCTGAAATCGCTGATATCCAAGGAAGACAGGAAGGGAATTGAAGGCAGACCATTGTGCATTTAGATTCCACGCTAAGGTTTACTCTTGCTCTTCATTAACTACATTTTATTTATTTAAGACAGTTATTTGGCCAATGCATGTCAATAGTGCTAATACTCTCCTCTATGTGAATTCAGTGCTAATAATCCTATGGTTGAGTAATGTGTGGATAGATGCTCTGCCAAGATGATCTGCTTTGTATGAATTCAGTGCTAATAATCCTTTGCCAAACTATCTGAATAGCCTTTTATCTCCTTTATGTGGATTATTTATATGTTTTAGAGTTTTACACACAGCTGCTGCTACTTTTTTTTTCCAGTGAGTATTATCCAAGGAAATGATTTGCTTCCACATTCCCTCTTCTTTGTGAAGATTACTGCTTACCCACTTCTCTGTATGCGAATTCTTATGCCCTTTAATCTGCTTTGTGAAGATTAATGTTTCCATCATCACGGTTGCAGTATAGGATATTACATTATGGATAATTAAAGTTGATATTTCACATTTAAATCTTTCTTGCGCTTTGTACATATGTTACCATAGTATTTGTGTTCCCGTTGGGCAACGCACGGGCATTTAACTAGTCCCTTCAAAATTCTTAGAATAACTTGTAATTTGGAACGGCGGAAGTAATTATTTCGCTGCCGACCACAACCAAACAAAGAGTGTGATTGATGGTCTGCATTTACCACACTTGGCAACCAACCAAAACAGCAACACTAGTATATATTTTTTCTTTGCCTTTGCATGTCAATTGCTAATTGGGTTCGTCGGATCTTAAAATTGATCTACTAGTACCTTTGCTCCGTGCTCGTTTTCAATTTGTTTTTAGGAGAATCTCGTATTGTCTGATACGAACTGGACCCTTGCTTTCTATGCCTGTGATCATAGCGTTAGCCAAAAGAAGCTTCTCAATGTTAAAGCTTCCCAGGTGAAGTTGGTATGAGAATGTTGCAAATGTTGAAGTTCGTGCGTAGCCTACATTTACTTTTTATTCACAAAATTGCTAGACACAATTTCTGTTTTCGGTGCCCTGCCCAACCATCTGCAGCGGGGCCACACGACGTCGTGCTAGGTCCTGCAATAACCTTCTAATTCTAGGATTCAGCTCTTGTAAGGCATCGACTTTACCACAAATATTGTATCTTACAAGCGTGAATGCAGATCACACGATGCCGAGTTGTGAATCCTCCAGAAATCGTTAATCGTTATTCAGATGAAACTAACTACCAAAACACTGTTGTTGAAACAGAGAACTCATCCATCACCAGCCGTTTCCTCTTAGCTAACGAAAGTAAATAAAACAATAAGAAAAGTCAATCAGTCAATTGAACCAAGTAAATCGACGCAGGCCAAAGCAATAGGTGAAAGAGTGATAAAGATGACATAATTTGCCAAATTCATGACAATCATCGTGTTCACATAAAGTTATACTAACAAGTGGCTCAAAAAAACAATATACTATGTCCCCAGTCACCACAAGATAAAGCCCTACATTTCAGGATAGCCAAGAGATGATAGATCTATTAAGCTCCCAGTTTTTCTCTGCATCACTTGAAAAGGAAATCTGTACACAAAAAGCAAGTTACATGCAAAAATTAAAAATAACACTCCATTACTTGAGGTTGAAACTTAAAATGCCAAATCAGAATAAAGCAAGTAGGAAATGCAGCAGTTCAATATGATTGTCTGCTATAAAATATGAAGTAGAGGAAAACTTTCAAGTCGAATAGTTTTCCAAGGTTTGATATATGTTCTTTTTTCTCTCTGCACTCATACGCCATGACATGAATGCATCTGGTGGACAAGAACCCCTACATTAGTCTCATCACATCAGAGTTTGAAGTCTAGTATAAGCCATCAGTGAGCAAAGGCAGAAAAGTGACATGACAATGTTAGCATGATGAGAATTTGCTAGCCAGCATGGCATGGCCTGAAGGCGTTATGGGCATCAGCACCTATGAGCATACATGAGGCATACACACTACATGGAAACAGGAATGCATCAACTAGGCTTAAGGTTCTTCCCCAGCCATGCCCATTACATTTGGTTCTATGGCCTTGTGCCATAATTTCAGCCATAGAAACAAAAAAGAAGGCTCTAGAAACCTAAACAGATATATAGAGGACCTTGTTTTGATGATTTGCACAAACAAAACAGATGTTTTAGTGCCCCGTGCATAGTGCCATACCAGCACGAGAATATATATAGTATTCAATTCAACATATCATACAAAATATCAATGGCTATCTGCAGAAATGTATAGTGTGCAATGACAGAAGAAAAGGACACTAAGGAATTGCTACATAAGGAAACTAATAAAAATCATGACAGACAGTGGTGCACGATGGGGATGAATCTAGTAGGAACTCTGCCAAACAGTATTTTACTCTGTGCTGACTGAGAGAGAGTGTGTGTGTGTTGGGGTGGGGGGGGGAGAGAGAGAGAGAGAGAGAGAGAGAGAGAGATTAGTTCTATGCATCTTGGATGTGACCATACCCTTTGCTGTGCAAAGATTAGGAAGCCAGCATAAGGTATTAATTGTACGGAAGAATTCAATTCTGATATGGTGTTAAGTTTTAACAAAACAAATATTATAAACAATAGGAGAGGATAATATGCTACTATGTATGCACAATGAAGAGCAATTTAATATGGCACCTCTTTGAATCTCTCTTAAACATCTAGGCAAGGTATCCAAATAATTGGCTCGATAATTTCACCCTCACAAGTCACAGCCACAGATGAAAAACCAAACCATCAGCACGAAATGCAAAGCAAGGGTTTTCCTTTTACAACCAATTTATACTCAAAAACATTTAATGTTTTCTTGTGCAGATATGCAGGAAATTTTTCAGAAATCTCAGAGAGCATTAAGTGTGTTGAGAGATTGAGAAGTTTCTCATCTACCACTTCACATTTCAGCATACAATAGTACAATACATAGACTGTTTTAGTGTGCCATTCAAAGTGCCACAAGAACAGAATTGCTAAATTCACATCATATAAAAAAAATAATGGCTACTCTTAGCAAACTGTGCAATGGTAGAAAGGAGGGAAAAAATGACTGGAAACATGAGTAGTACAGCTTTCCAACCATGTAAACTCCGCAAAGAACATTTAGTGTAAGGATACAAATATTACTATTTATACGGCTACATGTATTTGAGAAAACTACAAATAATATCGTCATATGTGTAAAGGCGTAGCTTTAAATCATAATCAAGTACATGCACTTGGTTTCTACAAACAAGAAAAAAACTTGATATCTTAACAAAGGAATGTATCATCTCACATATCTTGTCAGTAGAGACTAGTATATATGAAGGTTGCACTCAAAACTTTGGAAGCATAGAATAATGTAGAAATCTCATGGAATAATCCACTAGTGATAATTATGTTTATGTTCAGAGCTAATTTAAATATTAAAAAGAACTGACAGAAGATAACATGTACTGTTTATGCCGAGCAATTTAATTTTAGTGGCTCTCTGACAAGATTGCCAAAAAAAGGATTCAAACATGTCACCCTCATTGTTAAGTTAATTGAACGCTTTCCAAGGAAGTTAAAAGTTGATTCGATGCTTGCTTTCATTCGCACACATGAAGGGAAGTTTAAATAAATTATAGAGAACAAGTGTTTTGCTAGTTCGCTTACATTATGCCAAATGTATCCAGAAACTTCAAAACTTTGTGAACTTGCTGGCTAACCACATCACATTTGACTTCAATTTCCTTCAGGTGTTTCAATATAGTAGCTGGTCTCTCCATTTGAGTGTGCCTGCCTATCATTTCCACATTATGTTGAGGTCCCTGTGATAAAACCACAATAATTTATCAGTGTCAACCAATAACACATAAATAGTTCAACAAGGCAATAGTTACATAAAATATTAAATACCTTAGTAAAAAGATGAAGGTTGAGCTTCTCCAGAACCGGTGAGTGCTTGAGAACGAGATTTAGGCAATTGAAGTCAGGATACCACCATTCATTCAGCAATAGAGTCCTCAAGTTGTTAAAAGTTGGGCACCACTCCAAATCCCTGTGGAAAACAACCTAGACAAAATGCAGAAAAAAAAACGATTATTATTTAGTGTGAAAACAGACCCGACTTTAGTTTTTATAAATATATCTAGAACTTGATATAAATACCACAGCAGAAATAAAAATCAGTCAGACCAATCAGACCACACAAGAATAGGAAGAAGTAATAATCAAACAATATAATAAAGGTGTTAACGGAAAGAGTAAACATACCCCATTATAATCACACATCAATGTCAAATTCTCAGCTTCCGACAATCCTTGTAGAAGAAAACATTTGTTCTTATAGTCGGATTCGTCAGGTATGACATTACAAGTGAAACAAACCTGATCATTTTCACAATCCAAATAATGATTTCCGGCAAATGCCTCTTTTAATGATGGCATGCTACCCAAAACTGGAACCGAGGCGAAATGACCATCTAGCCTAAGTGAAACAAGGTTCGGGGTGCAAATAAGAGTGTGCAATCCCATATAACTAAAATAGCAATCGCTGATGTTCAGGTGCTTCAGGGAATTTGACGAGATCTGGGGGACATGTCCAATATAAGAATCAGCAATCTCTAGATGTTCTAGATTCCGACAATTGGAGAAGTTGCAGGGACTATTTAAGCGCACACCGATGAGTGTCTGTGTTTTCAAGTGCTGAATTGCAGGCCAGTCCAAGTGAAATTCGAAAAATTCGTCATGGATTTCTAGCCTGAGCATCTGAACTTGGCGCTCCTCTACAACATGTCGGATCCAGAGATTCAGGTTGATTCCCTCGTCAACCGACCAGTTGTTAGCATTACGGGGCCGTAATCTGAGGTCGCATGTGTGGAGACCAGAATCGCGCTTGCGGAGGAGGAGCAGATGGTTGACGAAGTGTCGGAGACTGTCCACGGACGACGGTGTATCCCCGTGGCTGTACCCGATGCGCAGGCCTGTGGTAGACTTCCAGAGATGTCGCCAGCGCCGGGCGAGCACGCATGTCCGCACGGCGTCCTCCGCCGGGAGGAACGAGAGGACGTGATGGAGGGCGTCGTCCGGGAGAGCGCTGATGCGATCGCCGTCAGCATCCGGCGATGCCGCCGGCGGCGCACCGTCCGCCTTTGCCCTCTTCATGGGAGTCATTCCTGTTAACGAACGGGGGTCGATGTGGGGCGAGAAAATGGTGAGAAGGACCGGATGGATTACAGCGGTTAATGAACGGGGAAGGAGGGAAGAAGCAGGAGCGGACCTGACGGAGGTCGCCGGAGTGGTCACGCCGGCGCTCACAGGAGGCGACCGCCGCCGCCGCTCTGCCGGGAGCTGACGAGGTAACAACACTTCCTTTTTGTAGAAGAGGAAACAGCAGCACTTCCCTACAGCGTGTGCTCTCAGACGGCCCATTAATGATTAGGCCATTTCAAGGGCCCGTTCGGTCCAATCCACAGCAAAGCACCAATTCAATGCATCCCAATCCATTTGGGTTGCTCTCCGTGATCAAAAAGACCCTGCTTTTTTTAACTTCGCTCTGTGGCCTTAACACGATTTTTTTTAGATTTATATCGCCTTCAGTCCATTTTAGAAAGCTAATGGTGTTAGGCTAAGGGGTATAAAGATCGTTTTACCCCTGACAGAAAAATGCAAAGTTATATTTGTCTGTGGTATATTTGGAGTAATATTAAGCAAATAAATTCATAATTATATTTGGAGTAATATACCACAAACAAGTAAAGTCATGGTAGTTTTGAGATTCAAGTAGTACCAGATACGCGTGAAAGACTAATGCCAAAGAAATAAAACAGGCATACATGGCTTTGGATCAGAATAAAGGATTACATATATAGCTTCTTGATATCATCTTATTTATAAACATGTGTTAAGAAACAGACTGAACATGAGCATAAAGTACCTGCATCTGTTAGCAGAAACAAATAAACTCAGATTACATCATGAGCTACAGAGAAGCAGAAGCAGATTTGCATGCAAGTTCTGAATATTCTGCTAACACATCATTCAACTGGCAGCATAATTGCAAATCAAATTGAAGCTCATGCAAGATTGCTGATAACATCACAACACATTACACATCATCAGTAGTATTTACACGATTGCTTATGGTCAATCTCTAATATCTGAACTAAGTGGCCTGTTAGTGCCTTCAACTCCTGGGGTTTTAGGTACCAGTGCAGCTCGCTCTGAAGAGCACTTCTTCCAAGATCTCATAATTATTCGAAGGTGTTCTGCCACTTCTTTCATTGTTGGTCTCTGATCTATTTCCTCACAAATACACTTCAGCGATAGCCGCCCCATCTCTTCAAGCAGAACAATATCTCTACCATGAACTGCAATATCATCATCAAAGAATGCCCTTCCACAGCCATCTGCCAGGCAAGCTGTGCGGAATTGTGTAATGAGGTCATCATGATCGGCGTAAAATACAAAGTTCTTCCTACTAACAAGTGTCAAGAGAAGGACACCAAACTGGTACACATCAGTTTTCACTTTTAGTGACACACAGTGATCGTGAATTGGGTCATTGGAGAACCCGCTTGATGGAAGCTGATGACTACTAATTACATTGTCGCTGGCAATAATGTTACTCTCCTTGATAAACTTCCTTGCCCATGAAAAGCCAGTGAGCTTTGGCATGAAATTATCATCTAGAAGTATCTTGGATGGTACCACATAACCATGTCTAATAATACCAGTTGCTGATGAATGGAGGTATTCTAATGCTTCTGCAATTTTTACTGCAATCTTTGCACGTAAATCTAGTGGGAAGTCCTCATGCCCGTCCAGAACATCAGATAGACTACCTTTAGCAGCATACTCATACATGAAAGCTGGGAAATCAGCATCCAAGCAATATCCCAAAAGTTTGATGATGTTCTTATGAAATATTTGAGATAGGATCATCCCACCATTGATAAACGCTTCTTCAAAGCCCTCAGGTACTTCAGAAAATATTCTCACTGCTACCACTGTATTGTCCTCAAGTGTTCCTTTGTAAACCTTACCTGAAGTGCCTCCACTGAGCAGATAAGAGTAATTATGTGTGACTTCTTTTAGCTCCTCCTGTGTAAGAATTCTCACATTGCTGGGTTCTGATTGAATCTTAGAATTGCTAAGGTTCCTCTTGAAAAAGCTCAAACCCTTCTTAATCTGCATCTTAGAATTATAGGTGGGCATGACTATCTCTTGCCTGTTGTTTCTGCGCCATGAATGGTGTGATGCCAAAATTGATTCTGAATAATTCTCATGTCTGTCCTTTAGTTCTTTTCTCAGAATCCGGCGTTTGACCACATCAGTCATTTGAGGACGCCTAGAAATGATCAGTGATAGGCACTCAATTGCCAATTTCTTCATTTCTTTAAGAATCTTCATGTTGTTCTCGTTTGCTATTGCAGCATCAAATATTTCTCTAAACCCTTTACCACTTGCAGAGCCTTTATTGACATATCCAATGAGGTTAATGTCACCTTTTCTTATCCTTTTTCTAGCTATTAGTTCACAGAGAACTAATCCAAAGCTATAAACATCACTCCTTGGAGTAAGACATCCCTCTTGAATATATATAGGATCCATGTACTCTATACTTCCTTTTACAGTCGTAGTGTACCGAAAGTGATGCCACCAACCAGAAGCCTTGAAACTCCAAAATCCGTTAATTTTGCTGTCAAATTCTCATCTAGAAGTATGTTGGCGGGCTTAATATCACCGTGACAGATAAGGTTGCCAGATGATAAATGCATTGAATGCATGTAGCATAATGCCTCTGCACACCCTATAGCAATACCCAATCTTACATCCAAAGGGATCAAAATTTCGCTGTAGTGGAGTATGTCACTGAGATTTCCTTTGGACATATACTCCATTACAATCATGAGAGTATGTTCCCCAATGCAATAGCCAATGAGCTTCACCACATTCTTGTGGCTAATTTTACTATGGATGCGTACTTCTTCCATAAAGACTGCTCTCAAATCTTCATTGATATATTTCTTCACTGCCACAGGTTCATTGTCATCATCAAGGGTTCCCCTATAAACTTCTCCAAAACCACCTTTTCCGATAAGAGTGCTAAAGTTGTTGGTAATTCTTTTCAACCTCATCTTCCGTAAAAATCTTAATATTGCCATTGATGTCAGCTTCACGCTTTACCTTATCATGGTAGTGTATGAGATTTCCAGTCATAATCTTATTTACTGAAGGTTGTGGTGTATATAACAAAGCACATTTGCCACAATTCTGAGCACCTGTGATTGACAAAAAATAAAAATAAAGATAAATAAAAACTGAAACTAAAAGTAATATCAATAGGACTTTTATTTGAAATGTGTTGACAGGCAGGATGAAGTTAATTTATTCCAATATTCTCTATATAGCACATTTAACTTTTTTAACAGTTGTTTTTCACACTTTACTATCTCTATGGATCATATTTTTTTAGCCATGCAACTGGTGAACAAGAAAGGTTGTCCAGTCTACTGATCTGATAATAGAAGTTTCTAACACTGAAGGATTATGCCATCAGCTGTGGAATCAGTTGTTCTACACTTATCTCTACAACATAAAAAGAACAAAGAGGAGACAATTTTTTGGTGCGACATTTTCTTTGGTCCTGCCATCAGCCACCCCATGCGACCCGAGCGAGAAAAGGGAAACAAATCGCCCATATGAGAAATTTACACGGGCTGCTATAATATCTGTTTAAAAATAAAGAAACAAATGCGATCCCACCTCCCACGCTATTAAATTGGCGAGCCAAAAAGAAACAAATTGCCAATGTCACTCAATACACGCGACGCATGCAATCGCTATTTTTGGAAAGTTGTGGTCACCGGACAAAAATTTTGTTTTCCTTCTACCCTCCCATTCTCCCGTGCATGTATTCCTTCGCATGTATTCCTTCTCTCGTGCCTTCTCCACTCCCGATTCTCCCTTCCGCCGCCGCCCGATCGCGCCGCCACCTTGACGCGACCCTGTCCGTCCCCTCGGCTGCAGCGCCCGGTGCAAAGAAGCGCCGCTGCTGGTGGTGGGCGCCGTCCTTGGCTGCGGCGCTGCCGCCGCCGCCCGGTCGTGGGTGCCAAAGAAGCAACCCGCCCGGTCGTGGGCGTTGTCCTTGGCTGCGCCGGCTGGCGGCTCCACGACACCGACGTGCGTGTTGCGCTCCCTTCCGTGCAGCGCCTTACTGGTATGCCCACCTCCTCTATGTTGTTCTCGCACGTGGCTGAGATCCTCACGGGCGGGGGAAGGTCGCTGGCGGGCGGGAGGAAGCGATGGGAGGAGGTTTGAGAGAAGAGCGATGGAGTCGTGGCAACTAGAGGTGTCGTCGGTGGAGGGAGGGCGCGACGGAGGCGAAAGCGTCGCCGTGAGCCGGGCGGGCGGTGGAAGGGCAACAGGGAGCGGTGGAGCGGGCGTGGGGCTAGATTGACCCGTGGTTTGCAAATTATCCATTACGCATTGGTAATGGAACGTAAGAGGTTTATGGAGATGACGATGACGATGCATGAATTCTAGAAGAGATTTGTGTCCCGCATCTGCGATGCTTAGAAGGATCTTCGCACATTGGTCGACATCACCTTTCCGCACCTAAACGCAAACATAGCGAATAAATACTACATCACCACGAGCTTCGCCATGACTGTCAACAAGTCACGGGGCCAAACTATCCCGAATGTGGGTGTATATCCGCCGCACCGGTGTTCTCTCACGGCCGGTTGTATGTTGTGATGTCTAGAGCCACGCCAAAAGCAAATATCAAGATCCTTGCCCTCCCGCCGATGCGGGCACACGGAAGGAGGAGGCCAAAAAAGATGGAGAAGAAAAATACTAGAAAGAATGGAATAAAAAAAAAATAAAAAGAATGCACCAAGTAAAAAGGTAAGGATAAGAAGACCCTCGCAGCTTGATGAATTTTCACTAAGAATATTGTATGGAAGTTAGTTCTAACGCTAATAGGCGAGGTAATAGAAGATTACTAACACATGCAATGTATTTTTAATTCAATTTATATTGTACAAATATTATTTAACTAATGTCATATTTGTTGATATTCCTAGGTACTTCTAAATGGTCACGGAGGTGTTATATCTAATGTGTACAGGATAGTATAAAGATGCATCAAAACTTACTCATGGATTTATTAGCACATGAAATAAATGAATATCGAAAATTTCTTCCGGCCGATATAAAACATTATCTTAGGTGAATTACCAAAAAAAACCCGTGACATCCATGATTGATTGTGTTACTTTCACAAAATTTGTTTGAATTAAATGTCACTTTAATATCATTATTTAATTTCATAGTATTGTTACTTTATCATGCGATCCATATTTTTTTATATAAAATCTTGTTATCCCGTAGCAACGCACGGGAATTTAACTAGTTTTGATAGAAAAATAGGAAATCTAAAACCATGGTGCGTAGAGCAAATTTTATAACACAAAGCCACAGGTTTGTATTCTTCTGCAGAAAAAAACACATGGGCATGGGCATTTATAATAACAGAAAACCACATATTTTAGCACTCCCCATTTAAGTAAGCACACAAACTAGCATCGAGATGAATTTGATCTGAGCTGCCATATCAGAAGGAAAAATATCATCATGCTAGAGTGGAGTGTGTTGACTCAGTCAATACAATGTAAATGAAGCATCTGGACACAAAAATATCTAGTACACACGTCTTTAAGGGAAAAAAGGTTGATGGAGATGATTAATCCAACAGGGATGTCGGTATCCATGGTTGTACCTGCTGAAGCATTCAACTAGGAGGAGAGGATAAGGATGGATGTTGGACTATCATTATTCAAACACTATGGCTCAATCCTGTAAATTCCCATGTTAAGATACAGACTTCCATAATCCCCAAAGTAATCAAATAAAACCTCAAATGAACAGCAAAAACTCACACACAGATGCTTAATTGTAGGTCAGATAATCCAAGACAAACTCTTTCTAAACTCACCCAGACAAAAGACCCAAAATCCCTTTTATTAGCCTAATCAAGTTCACATGGTCAGAGTTCTCTGCATGCTGATCTCCAGCACAGCAAGTTCACACAGCAAGGTGCAGACTTTGGTCTGCAGCGCCAAGGAGCTGCGCTGGTTAATTTGCCCCCATCTCTATGTGAGAAATACGAAGAAAGCATCCTGTAGCTTTCCATCCTTTCATGTGCCATGGCAGCCTGAGGCCTGCTTCACATATCGCCATATACACGGTATTCTACGAATTTGCTCGAAACAATGCAATAACCCATGCATATCACCCCAAATCCAGTTTCCAAATACGTAGCTGCATACCAATTATTCAGAGCAACACTACATACCTACTACAGAAATGCTGTATATGCCCAAACAAACAGAAGAATTTCTCGCACATAGATCTCCTCTTAACAACGCAGGTTTCATCGTGGAAATAAAACAACAGTGCTGGAAGTAAACATACCGTGCACACCTCAGAGTCAGGCTTCCACCTCCTCAACTCCGGCGACGGCCGCCAGAACAAAAGCGACTTCTTTCCACCTCCTCCCTCAACACCGGGCGACAGCCGCCAGAACAGCGACTTCTTTCAACCTCCTCAACACCGCGACAGCCGCCAGAAGTGACTTCTTTCCACCTCAACACCGGCGACAGCTGCCACAAGTGACTCCTTTCCACCTCCTCCCTCAACACCGGCAACGGCCGCAGAAGTGACTTTCTCCGGCCAGGCAACTAACAGCGAGCAGCTTTATTTTCTTTCTCCCCTCGGTCGAGCTTCACCAGGCAGTGCTACAGCAGCAATGACTATTCCTGTCCCTGCCTGGAGCGAAAAAAGGAACCTTCATAGGTAAGAGAGGGAGATTAGTTATACAAGGCTTGAAACGCGAGAGCTGACCATGACTTTTGGCAGATCGAGCCATCGAGGGAGGCTGTGGCTGGCGGTGGTGCTGACTGCGACGGGGAGCCAACCCACGTGGCACAACCAGTCCCCATTCGCTTCGAGAATGCACCCAGAAGCAGCTGATTGGTTGATTTGTACGTCTTTGGAATCAGTCAAATGTTTGGTTTTGTTTTTGTTTTTCAAGAAGAGGAATTTTCGCGGATGCAGCAGCCGTGATGTGATGCCTGCCTGCCTCCAGATCCGCGCGCCGCAGCGCCAAGGACGCTGGTCAAAGATATAGTGTCGGCAGCAGATTCAGATCGAGATCGAGATCGAGATTGCTACTGCACGGCGACGGCGAGCTGCTGGCATCAAACTAGCAAAAGACATGGGGAAAAAAATAATAAACATATCAAAGGACAAATGATTGTACTAGTACGTACTGCATACTGGGGATTCATTCAGTTTGGAGCACACTGAATGAATGGAACAGATTTCAGAGTTTTCAGAAGGTTTTTCCCTGAAACTTCCCTGAAACCAGACTGAAATCTTGCAGCGCACTACTGTAGCTTACAACTAAAACGTCGTTTGACAGTTAACACTAGGCGAAAGGGAATGGAGGGAGGGAGTAAACTAGATACCCGTGGTTGCTGTCACAACCAAGAGGTAGTACCGGAGGAGAAGGCGGCGCCGGCTGGTGGGGAGGCCGGCGGGCGGCCAGCCATGGATGCGGCGGCGGCGGTGGCCGCGAGGCCGCGAGGCGCGGGTTGCCTTCGTCTCGCCGTTGCTCCGGCGGACTCTGGCCAACGGATGGGCCGCGAAACGCATCAGGACGCAACGGTAGAAAGCGAGAAATGATGGGCCAGGCTTATTAGGTCATTGCATTTATTGGAACTGGCCCAGCCCGGAATAATGTGACGCCCGTCCCGAGATTGCTGCTTTGCTACCCGTATCCCTTTCTTTTATTTTTTCTCTCTTTATTTTTAGCTATAATAAAATACAGTATCAACAGTCTGAACCTATATCCTCGCAAAAAAAAAAAAAAAAAAAATCTGAACTCTGCAGCTTGCATCATCTGGATTCTGAAGGCACCAGCTGGCTGTATTTAAGGCCCGCTCTACCTTGCCTGCCCTCCTTCCTTCCAACCCCTCCTCTCTCTCAACTCCAAACCAACGCCTCCCATAAAGAAACAAAACTTGTATTTTTTATATTTTTTTGCCAGGGTAAAATGTTTTTTTTGCCAGGGTAAAATGTTTTTTACCTCAAACTTAACACCGTTAAGTTTAAAACGGAACGTAAATATCGAACCGAACCACATCGTTTTTCGTGATTTGATCCGATTGAATTTATATTTTCGACAAATTCGAATTCGGTTCAAAAATTCAGAATCGAACGAAAACGGTTTAGGGTTTTTTTCAATGGTTTTCTACTTTACTACTTTTAATTTGGAATATCCTGAATTCGAAATTCGGTTTAAAACCTAATTTGGCCATCCTTAGAAAATTTATTTTTTTTTTTTTCATATGATCTTGGATGAAAATGATTATATGAAAATTGTAGCTCTCGGCGAGATCTATAACTTTCTAGTTTCAAAAAAAAATCATTTGAGGTAGTTACAATGTTCAAAAAAAATTATACAAAGTTTCGACGATAGATTAATCTCGCATACAGGCACTTTTTACTTTAAAAATATCACTAGTATCGTGCCCCGTGCGTTGCTACGGGATAACTAAAATTTATATAAAAAAATACATGGATCGCATGATAAGATAACAATACTGTGAATTAAGCATTGATATTACAAAGTGACATTTAATCCCCAAACACGCAAGTTTTGTGAAATTAACAATATTTTGAGCAAAATGTTCGTAATATAAGTTTCATAGGTTCATGCCCTTGTGTTGCTACGGGATAGCAAAACTACCGCGTGAAAAACACAAAGATCGCATAATATGATAACAAAACTACAAAATTAAATGCCGATGTTAAAGTGAAATTTAATCTAAAAACAAAGTTCGTGGAAATTAATAGTCACAGAAAGCGTGGTGCCGCAAGCTCAACAACATAATAGCCCAAAACCTCAACGGGCCAAGCAGTGGCACAAAGTTTAGGACAACAGACATGTAGAACAGTTTTGCCATATCAGGATTTGACATCGAAGGTGATAATGAGTACAAGCCTTTATGTTGGTATTGTACCACATCAGTTCTTTACGAGGCACGTTGATAATGGAACTTCATCTTTTAGGGAGTTTATAAAAGTGATCCACATGAATTTTTTTTTTTTTTTTTTCTAAATGAGCCGCAGCAGCCTGAAAAACAGATGTACGAGTAAAAATACAGTTCCACTTTCAAACTCTAGAGGCACCTTGCATTGATTCCTTCCAAACACGGTTCACTTCAAGTAGGGGATCACGTGAGTAGCATTAAGAATCTTTCAACTACAATAGCAGCTTGTATCCAAACAGAATAAAAAAAGAGTAGGCTGATCTAAAGACTGGATTAAGTAAACCATCTAGTTCAATCCACCATCAAGAAAATTTTGCCGCGCCTTTGAGGAACAAATTTTTTTTTTTACCAAATGATCTTACCATCGAATAACCAAGAGCTCTTTCCGATATTACATTGTGATAGGACTTTTCTTCCAACAACTATGATACAACAGTTTTCTGGACCATAAATAAAGCAATAGTTTGTTATATCTCAAAATTGCTTATATTCTGTATTTAACTGTGAGTTTGATCTTCTAGGATTCTAACTAACTATGGCAGTTTTAGGTAGTCAAGATGAATAAAGGATCTGTACAGTCATAGTTCTAACTAACTATGCAATTTTCTTGTACCTCTTAGAACCAACCATGTGCTTCATGCAGCAATCAAAAGGCAATCCAATTAATTATCATAAATATTCATGCGTAGTTCTCTGTAGTGTATTACAAGCATAATCAAGAATGGAGAAAATACATTTTTTATCACAACTCAATGAAGTGCCTATCACAATGCTCACTGCATTTCTGAACAATACATGAAGCAGTTTTCTTCCACAATCATCGCTCACCTCGTCGGCCATTTTGGAAATAAGCTCCAAAAGAACATTGCTCACCTCTTTATTTTTTAGTTGATCAGGTAATGCATAATGCATATGGAATTAAATAGTTTAGAGGTTTTGGGTGACTAACGCATATGCATAAGCAGAGTGGAGGTTTTGCTATGCAAACATAAACAAAATGATGGCAACTGGTTGTCTAGTATTCTTTAGAAAAAGAGATTTATGACTTTATGAGAGGGTAATAATCTTCTAACCTTGCAACACCTTTCTTGGCAGGAGCAATGATTTTCCCTTCACACTATTAAGCTTTGAAAGTGCCATATCCATTCCGTGAACAAAGAAAAAAAAAATAGCTACAGTGAAGAGTTAATCTGGTGCAGCATCCAATTCAATAGTCGAAATGTATCTGCCCTTTATAATTCCTAATAGAGTGAAATGCACTGTGGGTACCGAACTCTCATAGCCGTGTCAAATAGGTCCATGGACTTAAAACCAGCCATCTAGCCCCTTAAACTTGCGAACCCGTTCACCCCAGGTCCAACCCGGTTTTGCATGGCTTGCATGGCGGTTTTGCATGTGATGCTGACGTTATCGATGACATCATCACTCTTTTTAATTTGCAAAATTGATATCTTTTTTATCGGGAGCTCCAAATATAGCAAATAATATATTAATTTTAATCGCCTCGACGAGCTCTTTTGCAATGGTATACTCCGTTTTGTTATTCGAGATAGTTTTATTTCATGTAAAATTAAAGGTGTGTTTGGCACTCCTCCGGCCCCCGTTTTATAGCTCTCCTCCACGAACTCCACCGTAGAGTTTGTGGAACAGTGATACTTGTTTGGCACACAGCTCTGCTCCAGCTTTTGGGAATGGATTGTTTTTATACAAGTGGTCTATTATACCACTGATTAGAATTGCATACTCGGCCATGCAAGATAATTACATACTCAATTTTAAGCTTGCAATTGCATAGTATACATGTATATACACTAGGAACCAAGGCATTCAGAGTAGTCATGTGTTCTATCGTGCATAGTATTTTGGGGTAAGTAAGCAACAATGATTATTTCTAGAATTTCACGGATGCAACACCAAAGCTCGACCAATCAAAAATTCAATGGCTCAAGGTCAATGGAAAGAACTGCTACACTGCACTTCGTCTACGCACCAAATGCTAGTGCTCGTTTAGAAAAACACGCAAGCGAATAAAGAGACGGACTCCTAACAGAGGGCCTACGCTGTGCCGCTAGAAGATGCACGGCAACGGAAGGCGGATGCCATTACCGCTAATCGAACTACCTAGACGCTTTCGACGATCAGGCGGCGTCGGCTAGCGCGGGCGCCTCGATTGCCTCGGTCTCTCTCCTGCGAGGATCAGCCACACGCCTCCTTATGAAAGGGGACTTGCCGAGTACTCGAAAGTATATTTTGCATGTGAATGCGACGTTGCACTACTCACCAGGATCTACTTTCTAACTTTGCAAGCGTACATGTAGAACTAATGCATCTATCAACCTCAGTCATTTTATATTTAACTCGTTTTATAAAAATTAAATATAGAAAATAATATTTCACTCTTTTTTATAGAAATATTTAATTTTACACAGAATAAAATTATCTTAAAGAACAAAACAGAGTACACCATTGCAAAGAGCTCGCCGAGACGATCAAAATTGATATATTATTTGCTATATTTGGAGCTCCCAAAAAAAAAAAGATATCAATTTCGCAAATTAAAAGGAGTGCCGATGTCATCGCCGACGTCAAGATCACATGCAAAACCGCCATGCAAGCCATGCAAAACCGAATGGACCTGGGTTAAACGGGTTCGCAAGTTTGAGGGGCTAGATGGCTGGTTTCTAAGTCCATGGACCTATTTGACACACGCCTGCAAAGTTCAGTGCCCACGGTGCATTTCACTCTTCCCAATATGACACTGCTCACTAAAATATTGATGCTTATGAATCTCGGACAAATTGGTTCACTACAAATCTGCATGAACTCAAGTCTGACGCAAGGGACAACATTCAATACCTGAGTTCTTGGACCAAAGATAAAAGATACTGAACTGCTTACTGAAGCATGCATCTTCCACTTTCCAATGCTGCCTAAACAAATTTGAAACAGACAACTACATATGGAACTAAAATGATTGAAATCGCACGAAAATCTCTGAACAACAGATTTCAGAAACTTTATGTTTCAGTTATAGCAGCATAATTAAGCAATATAGAACACTGAAGATGCTGAATCAAAGATAGGGCCGGGAAGGGGAGGGCATGTACCTTGAGCAAGGAGAGCAGCAACACCTTGAAGGACATGTTAGAAAACGCACCTGGGGCCATTAAGAAAACACATACAGTCATAAGCCTAAACTGAAACAAAAAAAAGAATGTATCTCCTTTATGAACCTAAACTGTAAGAAGACAATATATGCTTCTGCAGCTTTATGAGCTTAAACTGAAAACACAAATGAAGGATCAAGGATGTAAAAATAGCCAAATCAAAAGACTCCCCCCTCTGCCATGCGTGCATTGCCCTTGAGTGTCTCACAGCCAATTGTTCGAAGGGGGAAAAATTAAAAAAAAAAAAGGAAAAGAAGAAGTGTCTCACAGCCAAACTGAACTGATGCCCCTCATTATTGCCCAGAAACACAAGAAGAGCCAGATTGATCCAATTCCAAGCAAATGGCAGCAACCAATGCAATCAGTGGCGTGGCAGCAACCAATGCAATGGCGCAGCCTAGGTAGTAGCTGGCTAATCATCACTTAATTAGCATCCAATTCCAACAAAGAGGACGGAGGGCGAGATGACGGCGGTGGCGAACCTGTCGCCGAAGGTGCTGGAGCCGACAGTGAAGCCGCTGGCGGCGGCGTGCTACGACAACAACCTGGTTAACTTGCAGGGCATGTTCCTTTCTCCCTGCCGCTGCTCCTCGAGCAGGCGCCCCTCATCCCGTCCCTCTCCACCGCCCGCCCACCTCATCCGCCGCCGCCTCGCCGTCACCCACCCACATGTTCGTCGGCATCTTCCTGGGGCCCTCTGCGTGCTAGGCCGCAGCGTGGCACCTACATACTCGAGCGCGTGTCACTGGTGGCGCTAGCGCTCATCCTCTCCCTCTTCTCCATGTGGGCGTGAAGACCGACCTCAGCCTCAATCGGCACGGCCGCCACGGCTGTCGCCATCATGGGCGCCCGTTGTCCCGCTTCGCCGTCCTCTGCCCGTCTTCCACGCGCTCCAACCCACGATGCCCGAGGACTGCGGGGCTCCTCGCTCATCACCGGCTTCGCCATCCCACCTCTCCCTCTCCTCGTTCCTGCCGGCCCAGCGCTCTCGACCTCGATCTCCTCAACAGGCCTCGGCGCATCCGCGATCGGGCCCCTCATCACCGATGTCACCTCGTGGTTCATCCACGCTGTTCGCCCGCGGTCATTCTCATCAGCGATAATAGGTCATTTGGCGGTTCCGCGGCCAAGACCGACCTCGTTCGCCAGCGTTCGTGCTTGCCCGTCGGCTTCATGGCGCCCGCGGCGCTCCTCTCCAGGAGCTCTCCCGTGGTCGTGGTCATCTCCAGCTTTGCCGTCTTTGGTAGCCGAGCGCCATCGAAGTTCATGTATATGATCGGGGCCATGATGCGGGCTGGCGCTCCCGGCGGCATGCCCATCCGCGCCACCATGACGGTGTGTGTGGCGGCGGGAGGGGGTATAGATGTCCAACGGGCCGGCCGTGCCGCCCGCGGGCCGCCTTCGGGCCGGGCGGGCCGGCGGCCTGGGCCACCGCGAACTACGGGCTGCACGGGCCCGTGCCAACTACGGGTTCGGGCTGCGCCCTCGGCCCTTGGCCCGATCCGTAGGCCATCGGGCGGCCCATGGGCGAAGTCGGTCGGCGCCGGGCGGGGCCCAGCCGGTGATGTAAAAATACCCCCAATCATAGTCAAAAAAGCGATTCAGGTTCACGGTTTCAACACATGTTCACAGTTGTATTCAACAAGGTTAACAGTTGTATTCACAGATTCAAAGTTCAAAGTTTTTCACATATTCAAAGTTCAAAGTTGAACTGAAATATGGCAACAGATTCAATCATTCAAAGTTAAACACAGATTGACAACAGATTTTCAAACTTCAACGTAAATATGAGTTTGTGCAATGTTGCCTCATTAAAAACCTTTCTAGGTAAACCCACCCTTGTGGGAGAAACCCTAGAAAGAAAAAAAAGTACAAACAAACTCATATTTTTCATTTGTTCATATATTATAGTTCATAGATCACATCACGCATTCACGGTTGTATTACAATAGCCAACATTTGGCGGGCAAGTGAAAAGATGAAAGTGCAAAGAGCAAAATGAAGAGTATCTGCCTATCTCTCATATCTTTCACTCACTCTCGACTCTCGGGTTTCCAACTTCAAAGTTTGCGGCATAAGGAAAACAAAGATCGGATTACGGACATGACAAAAGAAAATGTTAGTTCACAGCTCAAAAACAATATCACATAACTAACAGTTTCAGTTTCACAATGGAATTGTACCTCTTAGCAAATGATTCATCTCGCCTAGCTGGTGCCGCCACCTCTCCCTCTGCCGCCGCCACTCTCCTCTGCTTGTACGGTCCGCCGGTGGATTTAACCGATCCTCTCCCACTCCCATTTGCGGTTCGGTATCTTCTTCTTCGGGAATTTCATCACCAATCTCCGGGTCTTGAAGTGCTCAACCGGTTCTTTGTCCACAACTGTATCTTTGGGCCTTTCTTCTAGCTTGTTCCAGTCTTTGATGCGGTCAGCATCTCCACATGCTCGAGGCGAGAAAGGCTTAACGCCGGTCTTCTAGTATTCTACCGCAAGCTAAAACATGATTCGGAGGACCACGGTAAAGCGAGGGACAGCCATGATATCATGAGCCACAATAGACATTATGGGATAGGATTGTTTGTGATCACGCCACCAAAGAAGTATGTCAAAGTTGGGGTCACCCCATGGCACGTGGTCACCGGCCCGTAAGCTGGCAAGCTCATTTACAGCACCGGATGAAGTAGATGTAGTAGAGGAGGAACTGTCAAAGATCCTCCCCCCCCTGCTACGAGTAATCGGGGGACGGGGAACCACGTGTCTCTCGAGCCCTTCTTGTATCGCACTAGATCCATACTTCTCCTAATACTTGCCAAACAACCGTCGACTCATCTTTCACATCACCATAACATAAACCGTAATCGATCCGGTTGCCTTACCAAGTAGATCTAAGGTTATCAGGAACCCTTTCATCTTACCTCTAGGATCAAGAATGGTTGCAAAAGAATAAAGCAAAGGAATCTTATCCCAATATTTAAGGAATTTCATTTTCATAGGCCTTGCAACATTTTTAAAATGTTCATTATTCTCGGCTTGTTTCAAATGTTCAAAGAATGTCAATCAATTGATGCAAAGCAAGTGGAGCAAGAGGATAGTATACATTTAAAAGAATAACAAAGTGGACTCATAAAATACTTTCAAGAAATTAAACATATGTTTAGCAACATACCAATGATTCACAGTCAATAACTCAGAACCATAATTAGAGTTAATGAACACAAGAAACACTTCTTTGTATGGTAACAAATGCTCAAGCATCAAGTAAGTAGAATTCCATCTAACATCCATGTCCAAGCCAAATTTCTAGGTGTCATACCTCTAGCAATACAGAAATCTACGTTACACGGATACGGATACGTGTATCGGATACAATACGTATCCGATACGCGGATACACTATTCTCCAAAAAACAAAGGTGACACGGGGGATACGCCTAAGATTTTTTTAATAATATTAATAATAACATGATTTAATATAAAACATAGTTCATAAATTAAAATATCGCTTAAAGTCATCCATAAATCACGAGGACACTTTGGTTCATAGGACATTATTCTTCTTCTCTTTTGCTGGTCATTAACTTCAATTGGACACGATCATCACACAACGCCATCTACATGGTGAGCGTAAGTACGTAACTATAACTACAAGGATCATTGATTGATGGGACTAAAGCTATGGCTAGAGGAGATCACCGAGGCGAGGAGAGGGTTGCATCCGCTGCGGCCTTGAACGACTGGCCGCCGTCCGCCGATTGCGGCTCGCCGCCGTTGGCGATCGCCGCCGCCGCCGTCATCGCTTGATCCACAAGTCTAATGGAAGGAAGTGCGAGGCGGAGCGGCATAATACAAAGGCGACAGCGCGCATATAATCTGGCGGCCACCGGCCCTCGGCAGGGAAAACGATGCGTCGTGTGGAAGAGTGAAATTTGGGCCATTTAGCTTCATGGGCCCGTATCCAAATCGGCCACGTGTATCGGATCGAGTATCGGTCAAAGACGTATCAATCTTCTTAATGCGGCTTGGATCGTATCCATGGCGTATCCATGGCGTATCGTATCGCGGAGTATCGGATACGCGATACGCACCCCCCGAAATATCCAAGATCGTGAGCGAAATCTTTGAATCTAGCAATCCTAATATTAGAAGAATTTAAAAAATTTATTACAGTTCTCAAATCATCAAGCCAATCTTCTGATTTGCCAAGCCATCTTTCACAATAAGATTAATCACATGAGTAGTAACAAATACGATACACATGGAAATACTTAACTTTATTAGGATTATCACGAGTAGGTGTAGGATAAGAACCCGGATAACCAAACAAAACTAGACCCAAGATATCATAAGCCTTAGAATTAGCACTAGCATTATCAAGAGTCACAAAGCAAAGACTTTATCGGTCAAACCAAACTCATCAACCACATTAGCTATAGAATCGGCAATGTTTTCACCCAAGTATGGTTGCAATCAATCGACCTAAAACCAACTACTTTTTTTCAATCTCCCATTCTTTATTAACATAATGGCAAACAATAGAGATGTAGTCCTCCTTAGCATTACCGGACCGGATGTCGGATGTCAAAAAAAAAGGATGATGCAAAGGCAACACATCTTTCATAAGCATGTCACGTTGTTCACCATACAATTTAGCCATATCTCTAGTCGGTGGTCTGCTTTAGAAACCTCTTTAAACAAAGGGTTATGAGCATTCTTAAAGTAATCAATCCAAGCTTGTGTCGCACCTATGCCTAATGGAAGGTCAAGCCTAGCAATCAAGCGGCACAATTCAATGCGAGCAACCATAGGATCATACTTCCAATTAGCTAAACCATTAGCATTCAAAGCTAGCCTAGACTAAACCATATCGAATGGTTCTTCAACCGCATACATTTTTCATGTGACGTCTTAAATGACCCGGTACCATTAGCGGTATAGCGAGTACCTAGTAGAACAATGTTTGAGATAGCCGCAACGCGAACGACCCGGCGGCCCCTCACCATCCTTGATCTCATCAAAAGTACAGCCACACATCAGATTTGTTCTTACCGGGATTGTGTTGGAGTGTCATCGGCGTCCCCGCCATCGACATCAACGTCGGCGGCGGGAATGCCGAACATGGCGGCGGCATCCTCCGTGGGTCGCCATCGTCCCCGACCTCCGTGTCGTCGTTCGAGCCGGCCCGGGTCATGGACATCGCCCGTCGACGCCGCCCGGACGCCGATCAACAGCGCCCGGACCCTCGCGTTGCCAGTCCACTCCGCCACGCGCCACACCCGGCCCGACTGGACCGGACGGACGTGCATCACCCAAGATCGTCCCTCAACGTCCGCTTGGGAGGCCGGCCATGTCCACTTCGGCGAGGAGGAGGGAGGACTCGGCGTCGGGGCACTAACCTGCGAGACGGATCCGGTCTTGCAGAAATGCGAGGTCACCGGGAGGACACGTACAAAAGGTGAGGTTGGACGGGGAGGGGAGGAAGAAAAAAAGGATGGAGCTTGAACCGCAACTCACATGGCGACGGAAAGAACGGGGGGCGGGGAAGAGAAAGGAGAGGAGGGAGAGTAAAGGAAAAAGTCACCGGCTCGCCTGGGCGGGGAGGTTGGATCCACCGCATCGAGCATCGACGGGTGGAGTGCGGTGAAGCGACCGAAGAAAGTCACAGGCTCGACGGCGAGGGAGGTTGGATCCGCCCGGCGAGGACACACGGATCCGCCGGCGGGACACCGTGATCCGGCCGGGCGAGGTCCACTCCACCGGCACCCAGCCGTCGGCGCGGAGTGAGGTGAAGCGAGGACAAGACACACCGTGATCCGCCGGGCGAGGACAAAGACACACCGTGATCTGCCGGGCGGGGAGGAAGAAAGGAGCGCCCGGCGAGGACGCCGGATCCAGGCGCGGCGGGGTGGTGGAGCGAGGCAAGGCGAGGTTGGAGGATGCGGTGTGGCTCGTGGTGTTTGGAGAGAATGGGGAGGGTGGGGAATGGAATTAGGGTTACGGGGTGGTCGGGCGTTTAGATACGGCCTTAGCGAGCGGGCGAAGAACTGCGCGCAGCCGTGAGCCGGGCCGGCACGTGCGTTAAGGCGGCCCAGGCCCATGGCCCGCCCGCCTGGCCGGGCCGCGCCGTGCCCCGCCGACAAGACGGACCGGCCGGCGAGTGCCGGGCCATTTAAGCCGGGCCACGGACCGGGTCAAGGGTCATGGGCCAAATGGCCAACTTTAGGGAGGGGGGAGGAGGGCCAATCCGCGGAGGGCATCGACCCACGGAGATTGGGGATGATCTTCTATTTTACCGTGTGCTCGCATGGGGGATCAAGAGGCGAGGCCATGTTGGTGATGGCGGTGATTGCGCTTTTCGTATTTGGCATATTTGGCATGCGGTGATTGGGAGGATTAGGAGCGGGAGGGGGTCGCATGAGGGGAGGGCAGCGGACAAACCAAAGATTATCGCATCATTAGAAAGTCTTACTTTTCGTTCTTTTTATCTTTGTAGAGATATCTTTCTTATATGGTGTCAAATGGATATACTTTTTATATGAAAGTTGGTGGACCTCGATAATTTTTATGCACTTGGTCTTGCACTTGTTGATTGTTATGCTGCATGCACGGGTCAATATTCCGTATTTAATTTCTATATCTTGACCGTATTCGACATAAGTCCGCTTTCAATTGGTTTTTTTTCGAAGTTCCGTAAGTTTGCGTTCGTTTTTGTGTCGGCATTACGTTTTGGCTTTTCGTTTTTGTTTTCATATTCAAATATAAAAGTAGAAAATGGTTGAGGAGTTTTTCGAACGAAGTTTGACCGTTTTCATCCTTAAACACCGTTACATGCCAAGAATGGGCAGGAGGCCAAATAGCTAAGAAAAATTATTTTGAGGCCATAGAGCCAAATTCAAAAAAAAAAAAAGACCAAATAGCTAAGTGTAGTTTTTTAGGGCGTAGAGCTAATTCTCCCAATAAAATACAAGTATGGATGCAAAGTGCCAAAAAAATACCCCACAAAATTAGCACCAATACCTAGCTTTTGTAAAAAAATTTTGATTGAGAATATGTTTCAAATAGTTTTGTTTGTTTTTATATTATATACTAGTATATACCGCCCGCGCGTTGCTACGAGATAATTAATTCTTTTTACTAAAAACAAATGGATCACATGATAAGTTAACAATATTATTAAATAATATAGCGACATTAAACCGACATTTAATTCAAAAGCATAAAGTTCGCACAAAATTGTCCAACTCTCCGAACAGAGTTGAATCCCAACAACCTAGGCGACGCGGGGGCGGCCGGCAGCGAGAGATCACACCCCCCGGGCCACTCCTCCCGGCTCGGTGGGGCGGGTCGGCCAGCGTGGGCAGCATAGGGTAGTTGCGCGAGAAGCACGCTGCGTCGCAGTAGTCCCCCCGCTCTTGGCCGTGGATGTTGTGCGGCTTGCCCAATGAGAAGGCGAGGGAGTGCCGCCAATCTCCCGGTGCATGCTATCCAAGTCCATTCGAGTTGGAGATGAGCCTGTCCTCGCTCGGCGTGTCGATGCCGAGAGGCAAGAACCCACCACGGGCGGGCTCAAGGACCGCATGTGCACCTCTCCTCGCGGCGTCCGCCAAAGGGGAGACGACGACCGCTCGAGGTAGTGGTGCACACTGGGCCGAAGTCGTCCGCGACCACAACGCTCCGGTGATGACGCCCAGCGGAGGGCGGCTTCAACTTCACAAATGAGGTCCGGACGCTTTGCGTCGAAATTTGGATGAAGCTCGCAGCCATAGTAGTGCCAAGGGATGAGGCCCCGCTGGAACTTCGAGCCCGACACAAGGCGTCAACCTCGAACGTGAATTTAGAAGCCTGAGTCGGGCACGGGATGACGACGTCGGCGCCGGGCGGGGACTCGCCGACGGCCGCTTTCGCTGGGCGGTCGCGGGTGCTCATGGACGGGCGTGGGAGAACACCGAGTTGGGCGGAAAGTGATGCGCTCGAAAACGTAGGAGTGGCTGTGACGGCGAGAAGTAGATGTGCTCGAGCGTAGGGTGGCGAGAGACCGGCGGGCGTCTACCTTCGCTGTCAGCGGTTGGAAAAAGAGCGAGGAGCGGGTGCGCCCAGCGGTAGGGAGCGTCAGGCCGCGGTAGGGGAGGGACCGTCGATGACGCCCGTTAGGGTGGGGCGGTGCCTGTCGACGCCCGGCGTGGCTCAAGGATCGGCTCGGGTGGCGGCGACAGGTAGGGAGCGGGGTGTGGCGGTTAAAGGAAAGCGATGCCGCCGCGTGACCTTGGCGGAGGAGAGGAAACCGTGAGCTCGTTAGCGAATTTCTCGCGGGGTTCGAATTTTTTGCGACATGATGGCTGCGGTGGGTGGAGGAAGGGATCCCGCGTGATCATCGGAGGAATTGCCGGGCGGGAAACGAAGGATCACATGGGCGAGACTTGGATCGTAGGGGCGGAGGCGGCCCGAGCGAAAGAGTTTTTTACTGCACGATAGAAAAAAAAATCTTATTTTCATCCTTTTTTATATTGTAAAGATTAGATCACCTGTGATGTTTACACCGATAAAAGCGTAACAATTATCACACTTACAAAATCTCAAGCGTGATTAGAGGAGAACAAGAGGAGATTGCATGCGGCGTGGCCGCGTGGGTGATGGCATGGCGGATGAGCGTTACTTTCTTTTCTTTTTAGTTGATTGAATGATTTTTGTGGTACAAAAGGAAAGAAAGTGGTAGAAAAAGAAAAAGGAAGGAGAAATCACGTGCATTGGTTGCCTTGTGTGGGGGGTTGACTTTCCTTTTTTTTTTTTGCCTTCGCATGGCCGATGGAGGGAGTGGAGTATTTGGATCTCATGCGCAGGCAAGTACCAAAACCAATGTCGCACCAAAAGGAAGTTTTACTATTGTTCTTTTTATGTCGTAAATAATAACTTTCCTTCTTTTGTTACTGCATCGTATGCATTAATTCTATTTTTGTATGAGGTAACCAAGGAATGAGAGCCCCCACCGAATTGATTCCATTGATACCAAATTACCAATATGGAATTTGCTTTAGCGGCAGAGTTTTACATAAAGGAGGTTGTGATAATAACGTACTACATTGTGCATAAATTGCACCAAACATCAAGCATTAATTAGTTAATTCTATATATAACTATATCATTGACTAGTTCCTTGATTATCATCGCCTGTCTTTTCTCTTCAACTCTATGTACGTGGATATTTATGTGAACCTATATATTGTAATATAATAACCCCTGATGTCAACCAAATGCTGCAACCTCTATCATCTGAAGGCACCAGCTGGCTTCTGTATTTAAGGCCTGGCCTTCCTTCCTTCCAACCCCCGGCCTCCTCTCTCAACTCCAACCCAACGCTTCCCATAAATCCAACCAACAGTCCACCACTCTCCCTCTGTGTCCGCCACGCGGCCACGCCAAGGTACAGAGCAAGAAATTAAAGCCGCACTGCAGGTTAGTTGCATCGATCCATGGCGCCACAACCACGGCGAACCGCCCTACCGCTGCTGGTGCTGGTGTCTCTCCTCCTGCTCCTCTCCGTTGTCACCAGCCACGCCGCCGCAGCGAGAGTTGTGGCAGCGGCGAGCTCCAGGAACCAAGAGGAGTATAGAGAAGTGAGTAGCGCCATACCATGTTATTAGCATTTCATTTTCCTCTGTATAGTAGCATGCATGTACAATATTGTGCTCGATCACACATTTAACTTAACCAATATGTGTATAATTAATTATATATAACTTAGGTGTATGAGGAGAAGGCGGTGATGAACTTCGCGGCGGGCGACGATGAGCGGTGTGGCGGCGCCGGAGGGGGAGAAGGAGAGGACGACGTTGAGGAGTGCCTGATGAGGAGGACACTGGTGGCGCACACGGACTACATCTACACCCAGGGAGGAGGCCACAACTAGTAGCGTAGCAGCAGGAATGAAGCAGCTAGCACACCTCAGATCAATGCTAGCTCGATCCAGTACGCATGCAGAGTCGGTTCGTTCCTTTTGCAATCCGGCCGGCCGGATCATCATCGTTGTAGCCCATCGAGATGCCAATCTTCGATCAATCCATTGTCGATTACATTGATATGAACGCCGTATGTATGTAAAGCTTTTTCTTTGAACTGGTTCAGTTGATTATATATTGGTGTTGTTGTCGACTGATATTATGTACTGTACGAGCTTTCCTTCTGTTAATTTCTTGATTGATTCGTTGTTGTTTGTCTGGGGCAGACAAGAACGAAATTGCTGCTTAATTCGTTGTTAATTTCTTGATTAGTTGTTGACCCTTGACTCTTGACTTGAGTAGGAAGACGGCAAGGGATCTTCTAGTTGGTCTTGTACAACAACACACATGGGAATGTTTAATTTGGTCCCACTCCAGTCCAGGCCTCCCAGCGACTGCATGTTTATTGACTCTCCGGCCGGCGAGTCCCTAGATATATCAACGCGTTTATAAATTTACTGGGCAGACTACTGAATTTTATATATAAATTTATTAGGCGGTTAGGCAGGTGATTTGTTGAGTAGTCGTCCCAAGTTTTTCAGGGACTCTTCTGAACATGCATGGAGATAGATTGAAGTCGAACAAGCTCAGAAGCTAATTCCAGTTTCGATACGAAATGATTGTGTATGTACCAATGAGTGGTAGGATAGTTCATAAGTTTGGCAATGGAATAACCAACCATGGAAGAACAACCATCAATCAAGCACATTTTCTCAAAAAAAAAAAAAAAAAAAATCAGGCATGCATATCCTCCCGGATCAAACGTCATAAAGATATCTTCTCAGCATCAATCAATCTGATGCCACAAACAAGCTGTCATGGATTCAAATGCAGGCAAGAAAGTAGCAGCAACAGTACAATCCTGTGACTCGATCTTGTTCCATATGCCATGTTCATAGTACGAGTTGACTTATGACCTCACGAGTGGACAACGAGGTAGACCCCAGACCCTGACGTCTATGCCTCACCTAATTCATTTCCTTTCATTTCATTCTATTTTATTGTTGATAGATCGCTGGATCGATCATGCGCATGCATCTAATTATTCAGCGTCCAGTTTCTCGTTAAACTACATACAGATCAAAAGTGCGCTCCGGCCAATAATGGTTTCTCTTCGCCGCCACAAGATTTAAAATTGGTCATTACGTACAAATTGAATAAAACTAGGAAAAGATGCTCCCTTCTGCCAGAATTTCTGGTGCTCGGCCAAATCAGGCCTAATTTCTGGTTACTCTCGTTTACTATGTCACTTTTGAATTTGGACAACCAAATCTTATCCAAAACAACCAGTAATATTTTATTATAGAGTTCAAAATAAAATGATATCGGTCAAACTGCCATAAAAGCAGTTTCATAGTAGTGTGAATTTGTTGTGCTCTGTATATAAATAATAACATTGCTATGGGCCAAAGTTATATCTTGTAACTGCGGTAATTTCCAAATAGTACTTGGCCCCACTATGACATAGCGAAGTTGGTTCTCACCAGGGGTATCAGAGCACTGAGTCAAACCATAGAACAACCTAGACTGTACACACTATACAACTTTCACTAATACTGCATGTTTGGATCAGTAATTTCCAACCTGAAAAGTGAAAAGGTAGGACCCGTGGAAACCCATGATTTTCACGACAGAAGTGTCGCAAATTCTGAAAAAGTGGGAGTGGATCACACAATCCCCATGAAACCACATATTGGACATCAACCAAGATCATTGTATCCAATCATTATAATGGAATAGGAACCACAAATTAAGCAGGATGATCAAGCCTGCTGGTGATGTCAGGCTGCATCATCATCTTCCTCCAGATCACTGAAAGATACATCTTCATCATCTGCTATTGGAATTTTTTGTGTTTCCTGGGTCACCACCAGTCTCCTCTTCCAGCCATTCATCCCCGTCGTCATCTTCGATGCCACCATCCTCAACATTAATGTCAACTTTTGATTGGTCACTGATGTCAGCCAGTGGTTGTTTATGCTGATCATCTTTAGGGGGAGAGTTGTCTGTCAATGGTATTTCAGACATTTGCACATTCTGTTCTTCTTTTGCTCCATCTTCTGTAGAGAGATTGCGTGTACTTTCTTCCATCCTTGGCGTCAATGGTATTTCAGACATTTGCACATTCAGTTCTTCTTTTGCTGCATCGTCTGTAGAGAGATTTGCGTGTGCTATCTTCCATCCTAGATGGCGTGACCACAGTGGTGTCTTTCCATATGGGCACTAGCTGTACAGGTACACTGCTGGTGGTATTATCTGAAGAAACAGCTCCAGTCTCGCTGATTGTATCATTTGATAGAATATCCTTTTTGATTGGTTGTGGCTTGCCGTAGTCTATGTTGCTAAAAGATGTGAGCATCGGAGTCATCTTGGCCCTTCAATACACCCAAAACCTCTACAGGAGAACCTAAAAACACCATCTTCATTGCTGAAAGGCACAGGTACGGTGTCTCCATAGCTGCCTTGTAACTTTGTCCTATACTGCAAATCGTGTGACAACTTGTCTCTAGCTTCCAAAATCTGTGCCAAGGCAAACAGAAACTGATCAGAAGTCTGCTAACAAACAATGTCTTGAGCTGGAAGATATCAGCTTATCTTTTGTGTAGTCAGCACAAATAAAAAGGTCTGTTGATACATCATAACTAGTAAGAAAGCAAAATCATCAGCAGAAACTACTAAAGCATTGAGAGCCAATGGAAAATGATGTTCTGTCAACATATCTGCCTCTCAAGACTCATGCATGCATCTGAGGGCTAAAAAGTGTAATGAATTATTCAAACATAGGAGCTAATCATCTTCGTCATATTGCACTTTATGTCCCATGGGCCATGGCTTTTGTTGAGTCAATATTCACTTGATGGCTAATTCTGACATTTGCTATTTGACATGTTTACTCTATTCATCACTTTAGAATATGTCACTTCAGAGTTCAATTCTGGGAACAAATTTGGACTAAGGAAGAAACTGAGTCAATAGAAATACGTTAACAAATAAAACTGGACAAAGCACTCAGTTATTATAGAAAATTAGTAGAATATAACGAATCACTTGAGGTGTACAGAACAAGCTAGTCCCATTCGAAACAAGGGATGTATTTGGATGAGTAACCCATCATGACTTGCAAGAAAGTAAATTTAATAGAAACTACTAAAGCATCAGAAACATTAGACTTTCTGTTAATTTATCAATATCTAAAGCATGTATGCCTGGGAGGATAACAATCCCAATGAATTGATTTAACTATAAATTCTATGGTGAATCAATTCCAAACGGTTGCCTAGTGCAATGTGATTTAACTCCACTCCCTTGGAAGAGCAAAGGCAGCAAAAAAATGCAAATTAGTTTCACTTTTAGGCAGGAGGAAGGGAATGTGGGAAGGTTTCACTAGCTTAGATGACATGAACGAGGTGCTGGATTCTTCTGATTATAATCCACCGCATTTGTGACACTTACACTCGATAAGTAAAGGCTTTGTGATCTCATCCAACAAAAAGGATAGGTTACATGGCAGGCACAGAAGCACAAATGTCGAGAGTGAACATAAGTATGCTGCATGAGGTTATGATTAACCACTATATTTTTATGATTGTCGAAAGTCAAAGAAATCAATGTTTTGAAATCAAATTCCAGAGTGAGGTCAAAGTGTCAAACTAATGATCAAGTTTCAGATGAAACATTAGGTAGTGCAAGGAGGGAACAACATAAATATGGCAATGACCATATGGACCATTTTACTCAAACAGTACAACATTTCATTTGAAGAATGCAAGTTCCTAGCCTTGTAGAGATCGCTCACTCATTCTGAAACTGTAACTATGATGCGAAGTTTTTTTTTCCATAAAAAACACAAATTTCTTATATACATCTAGACCATATTCTCATGCATACTATCGCAATTCTCAAAGCGAGCATGATTTCCTTACCAGGACACAAAACCTTAGGTGCAAAAATATGTCAAAGCAAAGTGCAAAAGAAATCACAAGCACTTAAGTTTCTTGCCACCACAATCTTCCATGATTCCAAATACAATGTAGCAATATCAACATGTGAAACACAATACAGTCTCAATTTAACAACTAATCTAATCCTATCTGATTCACATTCCTTCACTCACCCCAGCTAACAAATTTTAGGCTATTAGTGGTCCACAGGGTGAACTTATTACTGAATTGTTAAAGACAACTAGCTAAGTTAACTAGCATCAAGAAACATCCTGAGTTACTAAGTGAATTTGTATTACAAACTCATTGAAGTGCTGAACTAGATGTCAAGGAAAATCACCTGTGGATTGGATAAAATCTCAGCATCATCCTTCCTGAGCTTAGGATGCAGCAGCACGAAGTATATCTTCCAGAAGCAGCCCTCGCTCATATGACTGGGACAGAGCTCGATTCTCAGGTCAGCCAGCTCGGGCGCCAAGCTTTCCACGGCCAGGGCGTGATCTTGCTGCGCATCAGTCATGTCAAAATCTGCGCTCCAATTCAACAATGCAGCTGATAATTACTTCATCTTAACTGAGGCCAATAAAGAAGAACTTCTGGGGAGGCAAGAAAGGAAGGAGAGCACGAACCATCGGAGTCGGCGTCGTCGGGTAGGAGGGGGAAGTCGAGCCACAGCTCGGGCCGCGAGGCGGCGTCCCGCGCGAACGCGACCACCTCTTCGGTGACCCCCGCTGCCGCCTCCGCCCAGTCCGCGTCGCCGTCAGGGGGCAGCAGCGAGGACGCGATCTTGGCGAGATCCGCTACGGCCTGGCGGCCCGGGAGCCGCGCGATGCCGGCGCGGAACCGGCCCGCGATCTCGGCCGGGTCCGGACGCCGCAGGGCGCCTCCGCCACCAGGCGCCGCGGGAGCAAGGAAGGAGGCGAGGCCCTGGAAGCGGTTCGCGAGCGCGCCGGTGAGCTCGGAGAGGTCCTCGCGGACGCGCGCGGGGGAGAGGTTGACCCCGGCGAGGCCGAGGGGCCCGGGTCGGTTGCTTCGGGTTCGTCCTCCGTAGCGAGGAGGGAGTTGGCGATGGTGCGCGCGAGCCACGCCATTGCCGCCGGCGAGGTCGGCGGCGGCGGCCGTGCGGGAGCGGGCGATTGGAGCGGAGGGGAACTGGGGAAGGTTGCCCTGTGTCGTGGAGGTGTTGTTCTGTCACTGTCGAGTGGGCCCGGTACTTGAGGATTACTCCTACTTCGGCAGGACATGAGTGTTATAAAACATGTATGTACTGACGAGATTAATCTTCTTTGTTAATCCGTCTATGTATAATTCAGATTTTTTTCGTTCACATATTTGTTCCATATTTCGTGTCTTTGAGACTACAAGAGGCCAATAATTTAATTGGCGTTTTTGCCTGCTAGGCAATGGCTGGTGGCCGACAATTGTAGCATATACTACATGTATTGCATCCTTCTGCCAGCGTAACCAATATATATGAACAAATAATCAAAATATGTACCATATAAATCAACAAGTATTTTGATCTATTAGCTTCTAGCTAATATAGATCAGTTTCAATTATGTGTTGGTTGCTCAAGTAGTTCTTTCTTTGTAGGAAGTCAACAGCGAGTTGACGAGTAGGAGCACTTCTAGGCAGATAGCAACATGCTGGTCGTTGATGGCCTGCTTATAGAAAAGTGATTGTTTGCGTGTACGGTCTTAGCTAAGCCGTGCACTACGATGCAAGTTCGTGTGCTTGTGCTGCTTGTAAAAAATACATGTCTTGGATGTGCGAGATCGGTGAAAACTAGATCGGCTCAATTCATACCTTTGGGTATGTACTTCGAGTAAAAAATGTATACGTCTTGCATGTTGAGTTAAACGATTGTCCAACTTCGATATACCAAACAAATGAATCTGCGAGATATGATTTTCGTACCTTTGTTCTTGAATTCGAGCGGTTTAAGTCGCCGTGCGATAGACGGCTAGTTCAGGGGGGACTGCCGGCGTGGCGATGAGTCGATGCAGTGCAGATTTGTAGCATCGCAGGTAGCAGATCCGTCCGCTAACAACATCGGGGATGTCGACGCCGCCGGCGTAGTCGATGGCGAGCACAAGACGCGGCGTCGGTCTTAGAAGACGTTTGGCGGCTTCAACGGCGATATATCGGCGAAGAGCTTGTCGTCGATAACGTGTTATAAAAACATGTCGTCGATTCCAGTATTCCTATAAAATCGAGGGGATCTTAAAAACGCGGAAGGTGTCATCGAAAAGGAGAAGGAAATGAGAAGGAGGAATCCTAATCCTAGTCCATTTATATGTGGGCTCTTAGAAACTCTTAGCCCCCTCGGCCGACTATATATATATGGTATATGAGCTCTCTAAATCCTGCGAGACCTTAGACTTCACTTTTGAGAGACTCATATTTATTTTTCTAGCATATGTTTTTTTTTTTGGGATGAATGAATGCTTGGTATAAATTCTGAAAATTTGCATATACCATAATCACGAAAAATGCTAGGGCGCTTCTAAGAATATTTTGAGTAACCATCCACTTTTTTTTTTTTTGCACCTTGCTAGTCGTTTACATGTAGTAAACTTATATGCACATGGTCCAAGTTATGGTATTTTGCATGCCTTAAAAAGAAGAAGAAATATCACGAAATTACTCAGAAAGTAAAAAGTATTTGTTACGGTCATTATTAAATTCATGTAGAATATTTTTACTACCATTGAAGTGTAGTAAACTCGGTATATATATTTCGAATTACTCTCTAGAATGAGTATATGGGTGATAGAAGTAACAAATGCATTGTGGGACTTATTGCATGAGTAAAATCCCAAATTATGATTATAGACTATCATATTGCATTGAAAGTCAAATTTTGAAGCTTGTATGCTTACTTATTTGCTCTATAAACAATAGCTCGGAGCTTTGTATATGTCTAGAAGACAAGATGGTAAATAAGATTATATCAATCTACATTCTTGAAGAAGTATCTCTTAGCGTAGAGAATATCAAAGAGCAATGTAATACTTGAAGTATTTGAATTTACCATAAAAAGCTACTCATAAAAATTGAGTTAGAATTTTTAGACAGCTTTATGAACGAGGATATTATTGATTGCAATAATTTTAAATATATGGCTTGCATAAGTTACACTCCTTGAAGGCTTATTATTCTATATCATAACTATTCAATATAAAGCATGAAACTCTTTGCATGTCAACTCTAGAAGTTATGACACATAAAATGGATATTATTTGGAACATATAAAGTTTCTCTTGAAGAAGAACTAAATTATGTGCTTATAGACTTGTCTTTTAAATTTCATATCGAAGTATTGATAGAAGTGGTGGTGGTGCATTAAATTTTTAGTTCTGTTGAATTACGTGGTCAATGGTTAATTTGTTAGCTTTGAAGACTAATACGAAATATTTATTATTCTTAGTTGCATTTTTTACTTGAAGTAATATGTGTGAACTTCTCATGGAATAAATTAGATTTATATGTTTTCACATATAAACAAATTGCCTATTGCCTATCAAAATAAATTTTGTATTATTTTTATCGACAAAAGAAGCCTTAATTAGCCAAGAAGGTTATAGTTCTTTGTGCATCACTACCATGTAGGTAGATGAGAAACTGAATTTTCTAAAAGCACATGAATAGTTGGACTATCTTGGCATATTAAGCGGTCTTAGAAGGATCGATTTAGCCAAGAAATTGTATAATCCTAAGTATTTAATTTTTTATCTTGAGAACTAGAAATTATATTCTACCCCGAGTCCTATGGTGTACACTGAATAGTACATTGGATATGTGATTTTCATGTCATAATCATTGAATACTAGAAGTATGATTTGGATTCTATGGATGCATTAGAATTGATATTCATAGATAATGCTTGAAGCAATTACTACTTGAGCTAGTTATGGCATGAAAAGGGGAGTAATTTTGGATAAAGGCATAAGAAAATGTGGATAATATATATTTTATAGGCATAGCCATCCTAAATCAATTTCAAAGTGCATGCATCGGGACTTGAAGTTACTGCGTCCCTTCGGCCGAAGTTAACTTTCTCTCTTGCACTAGTTGCAAGTAAGCTTGTAGCCTTGCATTTTGTTGTTATCTATTATGTTAGACTGAATTCTAACGTTTCACATTATAAGCGCATATGTATCTCATTGAGCTACAAGTATCTTTACTCTTGCATGAATATTAGCACGCAGCGGCTATAATTGTGGCTAGTAGCTATCTTTTGTGCTTCCCTCATAATCAAATTGGCTAGCTAGCATGCTATGTCTATATGGTTCCCGTTGAACTAAGGAATGCTTTGCTTTTCGATGCATTGTATGCATAAGCAATAGATTGATCTAGGCCGAAGCGACCTAAGATGGGGGAGTGAGTTATGAAATTCTCAATGGAGACTAACTCATTTGATGGGATGAATTATTGTGGAACTAAGATAGTGGATAACACAATTATGATGATTTAGGATTTATGAAGAAAAGGCATCAAGGGATTTTTGCATTAATGGCAATTAGAAAATTCTAGAAGAAAATTCCATGTGAATTTGTATGTTGCGTATTTTATACATTTGAAGTATATGGTCCATTTTTGTTGTATGAGTACTTGGATCATTTTCTTAGGCTAAATAATAAAGAAGATAGAGAATGAAATAGTTTTTCTAAACTATGTTTTGTGCATATCGGGGAGATCATCCCTAAATTTATAGGAATGTCGAACATTCTTAAATGCAATTTATTCTAGCTCACTGCATAATGAATAATAACCCCCATGTTGAAATATGTGCGTGAATATTTCCTATAAAATTTCATAGCATACACAAATGGGCCTCCACTTGTAGTTGGAGATATATGAATTTGAATTGTTTTTAAGCCCATGATAGGGGATATCTTTTGAAGTATGCTATTAAAGATCTAATATTGGCATTAGGGGAGAAAGCCTATATTATAAAATGCCAAATATTATTTTCATAGAAGGAAAATGATCTTAAGAAAATATTCCTTGAAGCTTGAAGCGGGAATAGTACCACGCACCAAGTCATACAATAGTTTGACTAATGCTCTTGTGAAGCTGAAGCCGAGCACATGCGGATATTTTTGAAATGAGAGGAGTAACTTAAAGTTATAAACTAGAAGTTATATTTACTAGTAGTAAACTATGTATACTAAGATAAATCTATGGGGGCCTTTGTGGGTTCTAGTTTAGTGTATACTTGTTAAATAAAAAAAATGAAACTCCTCCATTATCATGAAGAGAACGCCTCACGAAGAAGGTCAAGCACCTCATGAAGAGGATCATCACGAAGATGAGACCCAACACAATAAGCTAGCGCACCTCACTAGTGTTGGATATGTAGAACAATATACCATCTCTTGTTTGGGAAATGACAGAGATAAAATATTCTCACATTGTGAGAGTATTGGAAGAAGAGAAAATAGTTGTCGACAACACTACCTCTTTAATTGCGAATGTTTCTCTTGTGAGAACAGGATCAGGAAAATAAAGTCCATGGCAAAATCGCTTGTAGCGATTATATCGGGTCAATGAAGAAAGCAATTGAGGTTGAATCTCCTATTAAGAAGAACTGAATGTTCTGCTATATCTCTACGGCAAATGAAACGAATGAATATCGAATATGCAGTTAATTAGTGGATTAAAAAAATCCATATAATTCTCGAAGAATATAAATTGCAACTTGTAGAAATCTCATACTAAGTATTGAAGTCTAAGGTATATATTCTGAATGAATATTCAAGTCTCAAGAAGAGCATGTCCTAGAAGGATTACAATCATTGAATGATTTTATAGTGAATAACGCTATGCAATTGTGTATATCACTTATCTCTCATAAAGTAGAGAATGTATCTCATAGAAGAGAATTATTGATTCACTAAGAATGAAAGTATATCCTTGAAGGAATTAATCCATGAAAGATTTACCAATCAATTCTTGAACAAACACCATTCATCCTGAAGTGAATATATAGACCGAGAGAAATAAAATGAGGGATCTTAAACACCATAAAGGTGTCATCAAAACACTTAGAAAATGTATGAAAAGCTAGCATGAAGTTAATGATATCCTCTAAGACATAGAAGGTATGAGAATAATGGTGGTTTTGGCAATTGAATTATCCCCTAAATGCCAAATGCAAAATTTGGATTTGTACAATCAAAATCTTAAAGATTTATAGAATACAATTTGAAAATCCACTAAGGATTAATTATAAGTATTCAAACTCTAGTATAAGTTTGATACACTATCTTAAAGATATTGAATATTAATTTATTTACCCCATAACCCTCACGAAAGGATTTATTACTCGAAGGATAATATTTATTTGTTTTGCACAACTAATAGGTGGTCATTATGCATGAAGCATATTGCTCCCATATAATTCAAAGAAGAATTATGAGCCAACTTTAGAAAGACATAGTATTATGGTACTGCATACCATTAGTTTGCACACATTTATGAAAAGTGTGGTTTGAACAATGAAGTTCAAAAGTTTGGCTTTTACGAGGGGAGCATATTTTTCTTGAATCTGCCTTTAAGGTAAACCACTAGAATTACAAAGATCATGTAGATCATATTTGCTAAAACACTGAAGTTTATGTAAAGATTATGAAGATCAATATCTATTCATGAAGAATAGTATATCTGAAGAAGAATATATGACCAAGAAGGTTAAATGTTGTACTCTTTTTTCCCTATGTGAGTTTTTTACTCGAAGGTTTCTCACACAAGGTTTTTAATGAGACAACATGTGGAATGCAATTAACTAATGCGATGTACTCTTTTCTCCAAGAACCGTTTTTTTCCCACTTTGGGTTTTTCGGATGGAGTTTTTGATGAGGCATATGCATATTGTAGTATCGCCCAAGGGGAGTGTTGTAAAACACACGGACTTGGTCCTAGAAGGAAAGGAGAATGAGGAATCCTAATCCTAGTCCGTTCGTATGTGGGCTCTTACCGAAACTCTTAGACCTTATTTTGGACTATATATATGTGGGAGCTCTATGTTGTAATTACCAATATTGAGATGAATAAAGAATAGTCTTCCTATCTTGTGTCTACTTGTTCTACTTATTTCATCTACTACGTGATCATGAGAGACGGAGAGGGGAAGGTCCTAACCGCTGACGACATGTTTCATAACACGTTAGGTTCGAGATTTTTTGGCGCAGACTCGAAATAGTTTGGCATTTAGTTAGCGATATTAATCCCGGTGCTCACCCCGATCCGGGATTAAAGATCATTTTGGCGCGGGCCTTACGCCCTCGGGCTGAAATTTTTGGGCCTATAGTCCCGGTCTTTATGGACAACTGGGACTAAGTTGTAAAACACACGGACTCTATCCTAGAAGGAAAGGAGAAGGAGGAATCCTAATCCTAGTCTGTTTATATGTGGGCTCTTACCGAAACTCTTAGCCCCTGGCTGGACTATATATATGTGGGAGCTCTATGTTGTAATCACCAATATTCAGATGAATAAAGAATAGTCTCCCTATCTTGTGTCTACTTGTTCTACTTCTTTCATCTCTTGTGTGATCATGAGAGACGGAGAGGGAAGGTCCTAACCGCTGACGACATGTTTTATAACAATGAGGACACGTGAATTCTGAATTCAACATTCGACGAAGCAAAGTGTAAACCTCCAATATAAGCCTATAATATGGATTTTGTATATAATAATTTCTTAAATTTTCACATATATAAAAGTCACTAGTAAAATTGAATTGATTGAGCGGTTGCCAATCACCATTTTTTTTAACGAAGTTTATATGGAATATATATAATATAACTAAATTATCTCGAAGTTGGTGGACCATGAAACGTCGAGCTTGCAATTAAAGTTATCTTGCATTGATAGTGACTTGCAACCTTCTTGAAAAAGGGATATGTTCGTTTTAGTTGCAAGCGGCGAAAACATCTTTGTTTTTCAAACAAAAAAAAGGACACACAAGAAACTAAGGACTAGTGTTGAGACTCCATACCTCGATTGATTGTTGTAGTTTTATTGAAACATACTCCCTCTTAATCGAAAGAATAGATTTCTAGAATTGTTAAGTCAAATTTGTTGAACTTTTGACTGAATTTCTAGAAAAAAATATTATGATTTAGGTTATTATTAACTTAGTACCGTTAGATTTATCATAGAAAATATATTTTCATATGGTGCTCATTTTATACCATAGATGGTATTACTGTTGTTTATAAAGTTAGTCAAACTTAAAAAAGCTTGACCGACATGGATTCTAGGAATTGATTTATCGGAAACGGAGGGAGCGGATGTTTGACTGAAGCTACAAGTTATACAACACGACCATTTGCCAATTGCAAACTCAAACAACAATGGCCGCTCTTGATTTCATGAAGCAAATATGTGACTTGGAGTCTAGTAACATATGTGGCGGGGCTCGTGTGTGATGTGTCCTTCGAGGTGGCAGGAACGTGGTTTTAAGTCTAACACGGATGTGGTGAGGTCTCAAGTAATACTCCCTCCATCTCAAAATAGATGTCACTATGGGATGCGTGTTTGGTCAAACTTTCTCAACTTTGACTAAGTTTGTAGAAAATACGTGCAACATTTAAATCTCCAAATAAATTTGTTAAAAAAACTAGACTTAGAGATCTTTCCGATGATACTAATTACTTAGCATAAACATTTATATATTTTAATATATAATTACCGGCATTTTGAAAACATTGACTTCTGAAGCGAGAATGACATCTATTTTGAGACGGAGGGAGTATGTGTTTTGTAGTTATTTTACAAGGCAACCTTAGAAGTGTCTAGATGTGGTGAAATTTTCTAATTTGATTAGTGTATGGTGTTGTAGTGGTACCAACGAAGAGTCATCTTTTCAGTGTGTTTTTTTACAACAAAGGGCTACAACTTAAGTCTTCAACAACTTGCACGTGGTGTAATCGGCTTAATGCCACATCGGCTGCTGGTTCTAGATATTCGTGACTATATTAATACCCAGTGGACCTATGGTTGTTGGTGGCTCCAGGGTTTGGCACGGGCTTTGTAAGGTCCTAGATGGCTAGAGGGGGGTGAATAGCCTATAAAAATTTTCTACAAGCTCAATTAAACAAACCTATTAGTATAAAACACGGCGTAAAGCGGTTTGCACTAGCTCTAGTGGGCTTGCAAGCCTTCTAGTGACAAGACTAAATATTTCTATGATCTCTAAACACACAAAGTCTATGTCACTACTCTAGCTAATGAACAATCCTAATATGGTCCTTATGCTAGCAAGAACAACTACACAAGGCAAGTGCTAGCTCTCTACTCAAAATGAACTAGGAAAGTAAAGCAAGAGTGAGAGGCTTGTTATACCGACGTGTAGAGGATGTCAACCAATCACGAGAAAGAAGATGAACTATCAATCACACGAAGGTGATGATCCACACACCGAGACAATGAACAAGTCGATTTGTTCACCCGGAGTTCGCTTGTACACCGACAAGTTACTCTCCGGTTGTGCCGACCAACACAAGGATGGTGTTCGAGCTAGGCGGTGCCCTTGCTAGCCTCAACACACCACTCAACAAGTGTGGTACCCAAGACACGAGCAATGTATTCCTTGCACTTTGTCTTCCCGACGAGGAGTGCGTAATCCTCTCACAAATCAACCGGAGGTGGCCAAGAAACAATCACCTCTTCTTGCCAACAACTCCACCAATCCACCAATCCGGCTAGGAGCGGTGCCTCCAAGAGAAACGGGAAATCCACCGTCTCACAACGATCCCCAAGTGCCTCTAGATGCAAGAACTCGATGCAATGCACTTGGACCAACTCTTCTCTCAAGAATGAAGCTCAAATCAAGAATGAGAGAGGAGGGAGACTTGCTTGCTTGCTCAAAGGTGTTAGGAATGATTCAAAATGTCCAAGAGAGAGAGCAAGGAGCAGCCATGGGGGTATATATAGGCCACACCACTAAATATGGTGGAAAGGGTGAAAGCCACACTTTCGCGGCCCGACCGACGACTGACCGACTCACCGGTGAGTCCGGTCGGTGGATCCGGCCACAACCGCATAAGCCAAACCGACCGTGAACCCCGCCTCCGTGAGTCCGGGCCGGTGGATCCGTCACAACCGACAAGCCAAACCGGCCCGGCTGAACCCCGCTCCGTAGTGTCCGGCCGGCGCGATCCGGCCGATCGCGTCCGGCCAAGACCGGATGCTTCCGGTCGGTGCCCGTCCGGTCGCCGTCGACCACCGAGCCGAAACATGCTCTCTGGAATTCGACCCGGACCGGACCGGCCGGGGGCCCGGTCAAATTCCGTGTCTTCTTCCGGCCACCGCGTCCGGTCCGCGTCACGAGCTGCGAATTTTTCGTCGTTTTCGTCGCCCGTTCTTTCGCCTTTGCTCCAAACCGACTTCCGTCACTTGTTTCTTGTTGCCAACACGTCGAAGAACACCTCGACACCAAGTGTTAGCATTTTCGAAAACATTTTCGGACAAGTGCGGAGTTAGCTCTTTAGGTTAGAATGCATGCATATGAATTTTGAACCTAAAGGCACATGAGGATCGATATGCGAAAGTTTTCCCTCTTTATAGTACGGCTTATCGATCCTATAATCACCCACACCCTCTATGGTGTCTTGGGTGTGAAATCAAAAGCCCTATGGTTATACCTTTGCCTTGGGGACAATTGATCTCGAAACTCCACCGAAGTTGCATGCTTGATCATCTTTTTTGGATCACCTCGATCCCTCATCCATGATCACCATACACCAACTCCGGCACGACCAATCTCCAATCTAGTCAAACACTTAGCAACGAGAGATTAGTCCTTAGGTGTCACTAATTATCCAAAACCAAACAAGAGATCTTGAGGCTTCTATTTTGGTAGTTTGTTGTTTTAGTGGCTTGAGGTGGTTTAGAGTTTGTGATGACTTGAGGGTGCACAATGCGTATTGTTGTTTATTTGATCAGACATTGAGTAAGGATTATTACTGTTGTTTTTCTTATAGGTAGTTGTCTTCCATTTTTGTCTATAACTAACATGAAAACAATTAATATTAATATTGATTAAAATTGTCTATCTTCTACTTCCACGAGGTTCCATCTACTTCAAGTTGTTTACTTTTCAATTGAAATCCGTCGCCAAAGTAATGTCCACTAAAGCATCAAGTTTTCATCAACTATATAAACACAACCCTGTGAATTCCGCTCACCTTGTGCTTAACGACGAGCAAATCATGAAAAAATCTCTAAACATATTGATGGAGAAAAAGAATGACATAAGAACACAATGGAGTCATCCTAGGAATAAGTGTGAAAATTAAAGATTACGAGCCACATGAATTTGGCGTTGAAGAAGAAAACATCAATGCCGCCTCATTCAGTAATTTCTAGAAAAATGGTTCCCATAAAAGGCAGTTCGCTAGTTTGTATAATATTGGTTTAGACTTTAGAGGTACAGAACGAGCCATTTCAAGCTATAAACATTACTGCCCCATCCCTATTTAAGTGTCGTTGTTTGAATTATTCCGATCAAACCCTATCAAGTTTAACTAAGTTTGTATAAAAAAATATTGTCAACATTTATACCTCTAAATATATTTATTATAAAATAGATCCAACCATCTATTTAATTAATGTACCAAAATGTACTAGTTATGTAATGTAAATACGAATGTCTTATCTTGTACATTTAGTTAAGTAAAGTAAAGTAAACAAGTACGCTTGATTTCTCAGAAATTGAGATCGATGGATAAAACTGGAGAGCAGAGTATATTTTGCACTAATAAACACAACACATACATACCAGCCGACTCCAATCCGTGTTTGAAAGTGTCGCATGTGGACCCTTCTCAACAGATCTCCACACACTCGGTTTCTCCCCCCACCGCATCGCACACCGCCGCCGCCGCATTTCGCTGAGCCGCCGGCGCTGGAAGTAGAACCCTCCCCGACCTCGCAGCTAGGAATCCCCCTCCTCTCCTACCACGGTTCCATGGGCCAGACCCCGCTGCCGGCAGGAGCGTGGAGCCTCCTTCTCCCCGATAGATCTAGCGGGCCAAGCGCTGGAGTGACTGAGCGAGCGACGGTGAAGGGCGTCGATCGGTGCGGTCCAGTCTCGCCTGCTTCCTCGACTCCCCGTTGACGGCTCCTCAACTGGACTGCCCCCCCCAAATCCTTGCTCAGATCCCCTGATTTCTCGGCATTCCTAACCCTAGCCCCCTCCTCTGTTTGTATAAGCTTGTAACTGGTATGATATGCTATTTACCTTATTCTGGGCAGATTCACATCGTTTTTTTTTTGCTGGCCCGTCGAACTACATTCTAATGCGTATTGTGTCGCTTGCAGGCTTTGAGGAGCAGCAGAGGAGACCGCGAGGTGGACATCGTTGCACGCACCAGGAGTAAGTGTGCCCCCTTTCTCATTTGGTTCCTTGAAGTGTTGATGCTAGCTAGCTATGCAGTTCGTGTATTCTACTGGGCTCTTCATTGTGTGGTGCTCTGCGTATTAGTTTATTCCACCGGGGAAGATTGAATGTGTTACCACAAGTACAAAACAAAATGAATTTGAAGCATGAATGGAATAGGCAATCTCAGCTACATGTGGCTACGAATCTATGGTTGCATTTAGTTGTAGAAATGATGCACGTGAGGTACCCACTCTACACAACCTTCCAGGTGTTGCTAATAGCGTGAGTTGGTAATGGTTAGGCTTATATTATATCTCAGCCCCTGCAGAGCCAAATAGATTATATATACTAATAATCTAAGTAGAAGAAATTTGCAAGAATATCGTGTGGGGATGATTTTCTTCATGTGTGCAGTTGCTGCTTGTGGTACCATGTCCACTGGTGAGAAGTATTTGGGAGATTGCACTGTGCCCAGTTTCTTGATGCACTACTTAAAACCAATTTCCTGCACTGCAAAAGCTCCTCAATTAGTAGGAGCATCCAGCCACCAAGTTTTTCCACTTGTTGGACCTTCTTAGTTAACACTAGTCAACCAGAAGCACACCCTCCGATCTTTATACCAAGAATTGAGGCATGGGAGGAGGGAAGGGAAGCTGCAGCTGTGGGTGCTGATCGTATCTTGCTGCACTAGCTGACAAGGAAAGTACAGCTGAGAGGGAGAAGATTGTAGTTAGAGGTTGACATATGGGTCCCACCATGTTTTTGCAATTTAATTTCAACAGTAGAGTATTGCCCTATTGGGTTGACATCTCATCCTCAAAGCAGCACATATTAGTTTCACCCTGGATTAAAACAAGAGTGCAGCAGCCTCGAGTGGTTAAAATGTCCAGGGTTGACTAGTGATGATTGAGGACTAGCTTTTTCTTTCCTCGTCAAAAGAATGTGCCACAGAATGCCTATTCCGTTCATGTTTCATTTTGTTTTTGCTTGTGATAACTCATTTCATTTGCATATTATTCTCACAGTGTAGTCCTTTAGCTTACGCTGCTTCTCCTGTATGTATTCCTTTGTTATGCAGAAACTGTATCCGTGCACAACACCTGCTAGATTGAATGCCTCTGATACTTCATCCAGAAACAGGGATGTTTGACCTACCGGTCGAAAAGTGCAAAATTGTATATTCTCAAGGACAAGTTGACAAGTTTCAAGATGCAAGAAGGGAGAGAGCATTCGGAGATGTTCCATAGGCTACAAGTGATTGTGAATGATCTAAAGAGTTTGGGTGAAAAAAAAGTAAATGATGAAGATGTGTCTTATCGGTTCCTAAGATGCTTGCCTCCAAGGTTCAAAACATTGGTCACCATGATTAGGATAGGTGGTTTGAAGGATGTAACCCCTAACCAAGTACTAGGCGATGTTTATGAAAGAAGAGACATACCATATGAAGGACAAGTTGAACAAAAAGTTGACAAGTTTCAAGATGCAAGAAGGAGAAAGCATTCCGAGATGTTCCATAGGCTACAAGTGATTGTGAATGATCTAAAAAGAATTTGGGTGAAAAAAAAGTAAATGAAGAATATGTGTCTCATAAGTTCCTGAGATGCTTGCCTCCAAGGTTTAAAGCATTGGTCACCATGATTAGGATAGGTGGCTTGAAGGATGTAACCCCTAACCAAGTACTAGGTGATGTCATGAGAGAAGAGACATACCATATGAAGGACAGGTTGAACAAAAAAGTTGACAAGTTTCAAGATGCAAGAAGGAGAAAGCATTCGAGATGTTCAATAGGCTACAAGTGATTGTGAATGATCTAAAGAGTTTGGGTGAAAAAGTAAATGATGAAGATGTGTCTTATCGGTTCCTAAGATGCTTGCCTCCAAGGTTCAAAACATTGGTCACCCTCATTGTGAGAGGTGGTTTGAAGGGTGTAACCCCTCACCAAGTACTAGGTGATGTTATGACAGAAGAGACATACCATGTGGAAAGGGGGGGGGGTGATCAAGAGGGTGAGAAGAAGAAGAGTGTGCCATTGAGCCACCACATCATCACCCAAGAGTAAGGGCAAGAAAATGAAAGAAGACTCAAATGAAGATGAATGGTCGAGCTCAAATGATGAAGATGATGAAGAAATGGCTCTTTTCTAAGAAGGTTTGAAAAATTCATGAAGAAGGGTTATGATGCTAGAAGAAGGAATTTGTCATCAAAGGAAAGGAAAAAAGATGCTTCAAGTGCAAAAGCAAGGATCATCTCATTGCGGATTGTGCTTACAATAGTGATGATGAGAAGAATGTCAAGAAAGAAAAGGACAAGGAAAGCAAGAAGATGATATTGAAGAAGAAGGGTCACTCATATTGTGTTACATGGGATAGTGATGCTTCTTCAAGTGACGATGATGAGAGGAAGACATCCAAGAAGAAGGCACTTGCAAGTATCGCTATCAACACGAAGCCCTCCTACATGATGCTTCCATTTCCAAGGGGGGTAGTGAGGATTGAGGAGTAGCTGATCCTTTCCTCGACAAAAGAATGTAGCTGAAGTTGCCTATTCCGTTCATGCTTCAAATTCATTTTGTTTTGTACTTGTGGTAACACATTCATTTGCACATTATTCTCACAGTGTAGTCCTTTAGCTTAAATTGCTTCTCCTCTATGCATTCCTTTGTTCTGCAGTATCCGTGCTCAACACCTACTAGATTAAATGCCCCTGATGAAGCAAGTTCTTCCAGGAATAGGGATGTTTGCCTGTGATGGTGAGTAGAGTGACCCTAACAGGATCAGTGACCTACCGGACAAGTTGCTGCTCCATGTCATGTACTTCCTAACACTGCTGTCACGGAGGCTGAACCTCTGGGCATCTTTGACGGGCTCAATCGATGTGGCCAAGTTCAGCAGCATGGTAAATTTTTAGAACTTTGTTGACCATTTGGTCTTGTATCGAAGCTCTTTGCCGAACTAGTGCCACTGGATGCGTTTTTGGATTTCTGCCATCTGCAACAAATTCAATGATTCCCTTGAATACTCTGACATCCATCCATGGATTCGCCATGCCCTTGAAATTATAGTCCTTGGCCATTTTTCGGGGAGATGAATACTTTGTCCAGAACCTCTCTATCTCCTGCCCAATGTTAGAAGATCTAGAGTTGTGTCATCCATGTTGCCATGTTTTTGTCAACCAAATTGAAGAGTTTGACCATTTCCAGTACACGAAATGATATCTGTGGAGAGTTTCAGTATCTTGTGATAGATATGCCAAACCTAGTCTTCCTGAGACTAGAAGAGATAACTAGAGGAATTATTTACTACTCGGATGTGTCATCATTGAAAGCAGCCTCGGTTTAATTTTTTTCCATCTCCTTCAAGAACCCTCAGGGCTCAGGTTCCTGAAGTATTCTTAGTGCTCTGTCAAATGCCATGGTCTTGAATTGGTGTCTCCATCTGTCTTTCAAGATGTATGCCTCCTATTTTGGATTTACTTTTGCTCCAAAGTACCTTTTTTGTGCATCTTTTGAAACTTTTCTGGACCTGTTTTCAGGTGGTGCCAAAGGTATTACAGCGATCTTCAAAGGTGTGAGACATTCACCGACTTGAAATGGTTGCATCTTGGCGGCACTCGCCTGGTATAGAAAAAGTTGTCCTGCAACTTGACGAGGCAAGCTAAACTTCCCTTCCCTCTTCAATGAGTTATCTGCTTATTAATTGAATCTAATAATGGTTTCTTTCATCAACGAGGGTGGAGATGATGTCTATGAGAGGCTTCCAAATGTTGATGCTGAAATAGATCCTCCTTGTGTGAAAAAATTTAGAAAAATCAGAATCTACTGCCAGACACAGAATGATAAATTCAGGTTTAGGATGGTACATCTTAAACCTGAATGTTGATGCACATCTTATCCACAAGCATCTTTGTCCTCTCCCAAGTCCCAAATATCAAAATCAAGCTCCTTTCCATTCAGGTTTAGGATGGTAAATTCCTTAAAATCCACCTTTTACGTTTACAGAATTGTGAAATTTACCCTTTGAATGCTTAAAATTGAATTAGCTATTTATGTACTGAGGAAATTGACAAACATTGTTGTAGGTGACATGCTCTTGGTGACCTGGTAGGTATCTGGCCATGGATTAGAGCTTCTGGCACTTGGGAGTTGCATTGATGACAATACTTGATATCTGGCAATTGCAACTGCCTGTAGCAAACTAATGTCTTTCTTTAGCGTTTTGCTTGCTACCATTATGCTTTTGCTGAACTTTTTGGCGTAAAACATTTCTTCATGAGGACCGTAGCACTTGTCTGGTAAACTATGCTGTGATTCTGCGTTTGGTAAAATAGTCCATGCTATTCTTGCAGCTCTTAATTTTTGGGTGGTGCTTGTGAAGTGGAAACGAAATGTGCATTGTGTTGTCAGCATGAATCTGGATCTCGGATAGTGTTCTTGCTACGATCAAAGGTTGGGGAAATTTGTGCTCTGATTAGCTTTTGTTATATTATTGATTGAATTATGGTTCTCTCGATCTATTTGACTGTCTGGGCTGAAGCCTGAAAGGGACAGGCAGGTTATGGATGGTGCCGTCTGTTGTTGCAGTTGCAGGCGATCTTTCCTTGGTCGATGTAGCCATAAAATAAAAATACAGGAACAGTAATAGCTGTGCATGTTCAGTAAGTATTACCCAATTTCATGGACTAGTACTAGGTCCAAATAAGTGTGTCATCGTTGGTGCACGTGCCACAAATCTGACTCGGTTTGTAAAAATACGTGCAACATTTGTGTTTCCAAATAATTTTATTAAAAAATAGATTTAAATACCTTATAATAATACTAATTATATATCATAAGTATTAATATTTTTAATATAAAACTAGTTTAGGTTGCTTCTTGGGAAGTGCAAACGACACTTATTTGTGAACGGAGAGAGTACTTTTCAATTGAAAATCTGCCACCGAAATCATTCATGAATATCCACCAAAACAACCCTGGCAATGCCAATTCGATCTATATGCTCAGCGACGAGCAAATGATGCGAAAAATTTTTTCCAAACATATTGATGGCAAAATAGAATGACATTAGAACATAATGGAGGCACCATAGGAATCATTGTGAAAATTAAAGATCCAGAACCACGCGAATTTGGTGTTGAGGAAGAAAACGTAAAGACCTCCTTCAACTCCTTGAAATGTTTCTTAGAAATGGTTCGCTAATTTATATAACCTTGATCAAGCCAAAATGGTTCCTATTTAAGTTTCTTTTTAAAAAGAGCTTCCTATTTAAGTGTCGCCATGCGCATATTGGTTTGACTAAGTTTATAGAAATATTAGCAACATTTATATATTCGAATATATTTATTATGGAAATAAATCCAACAATCTATTCAATAGTAGCAATTGCTCCTTCCTTTCCAAATTATAGATCACTTTGGCTTTTGTAGATATATTAATTTTGCTATGTACCTAGTTATATACTATGTCTAGATAAATAGTAAAACAAAAAAAATCTAGAAAAGCCAGAACTACAATTTAGAACGGAGGGAGTATATATTATACATATTAATATTTTACTAGCAAAACATGTCCGTGCGGCGCGTAAACGGGAAAAAAACAATGAATTTTTATAAATCAGACTACATTTTTAGTCCCTAATTTTTTTAAGTGGGCATAGGAAATTCATAACCATTTGTTTAAGGGTAAGAATTGAATCAACTCGTTACATGCATGTGATGGAGTTCATGGCAAAGAATTATTGAGTTTTTTTTGTCAAATTAGATATCACACGTAATTACAGCGTGGAGAAAATAAGAAATCGTTACTTCAGAAGCTGAAATCAAGAGGCGACGTAATGACAGCATATAGAAAAATAAGAATTTCTAACTCTATAAACCGAATAAAGAGGTGAATGAAGAGGATATTAGCTCAGGAAATTCGAGAGAAGATAATACGGACGTGGCACCTCGTACTCTACATCGTGTTCCACATCTTTCTACTGCATCCACATGCATATCCTTCCGGCTGTCCAGTCATCCATCCTTCCGGCTGTCCGGTGGTGGCCACAGCAGACCGGTCGGCAACGCACAAGCGCCCACCACATTGGCGCCCACCACGGCCGTTTGCCGCTACACCTATCTCGCACGACGACGGCTGAAGTAGTGGTGCCCAGATCCACGTGACGGCATCCTAGCAACCGCGACGCCTCCTACCCGCGGGCTAGCATCGTGGGCTTTTTTGCGGCCAGCGAGCGCAAAGGCGGTGGCACGGGCTGCCTGAAGGACGACGACGTCCCCTTGATTTTCTCCACTGTGTAACGCCGCCGCCGGTCCTCGCCGCGTGGGAGCCGGAACGCGCGCGAAGTCCACGACGGCCGTCGCGTGCCGGACGAAGCTTCGCCCCGACGACGCGACCTGCGCGCCCCATAAACGACCGCATGCATCGCCGAGGCCATCGCCTTTTGTTTTGATTTTATAATTACTTCTCTTTCAAAACGGCAGATATTTCCTTTACGTCATCGTCATCCTATCCTATTTGATTTGCATGCTGAGTCCATCTCGAAATCCTTTCTCTCCTCATGTGTTCGTATTTGATTTCGCAAATGCTGAGTCGTGTTGGTTTTGATTTTGGCTCTCTACTCTCGCGGGCGTGTTGGGACAGACAGAGGCAACCAGGACTCTGACAAACGGGCGACGTGTTGTGTTTTAGTCCTAATCCAATAGAATTTGCTTTGTTCCTAAAGGGTGATTAGGGAAGCCGAGAGAGCAGAAGACAAAAAGGCCGGCCGGGGAGAGGCTGGGAAGCCGTAACCGTACGTGATTAGGGAAGTTGACTTGTACGATACTTTCCATATGATCCCTGTGCAATTCTATTCCCGTTAGGACTCTCGACCTGGAAAGCCGTAACCGTACGTGATTAGGGAAGTTGATAGAGCGGAAGAAAAAAAAGGCCGGGCAGAGGGACAGAGACGGAAGGAAAAAAAGTGAAAGGAAACAGGTGGAAGAAAATTTTGGCGGAAATTTTCTCTCTTTATTAGTAGTATAGATTTCATATTATATATTTAGTAAAAGTTAAGTGCATTTGATTTTCAGGAGTTGAGATAAAACGGAGAGAGGAGTATACTGGGTCAAAACGTGTCTCTCTCTGGTTTGAAAAGACTCGCACCGCCGCATCGCACTCGCATTTCGCCGCCGCCGGCAGGAACCCCTCCCCGACCTCGCCCTCTCCTACGGTCCTACCGCGCTGCCATGGGCCAGACCCCGCTGCCGGCAGGATCATGGAGCCGCCTTCTCCCCCGATAGATCTAGCGGGCCAGCCGCCGGAGTGATCGGCGCCGGTGAAGGGCGTCGGGTGCGGTCCAGTCTCGCCTGCATTCTCGACCTCCGTCGCCGGCTCCTCAACCAACCGGGCCGCCCCCAAATCCCTTGCTGAGACCTCCTGATTTCTACGGCATTCCAAACCCTAGCCCTCCTAAGTCCTCAGCCGGTATGCTATTTTTTGTGGTCGGATCCACATTTTTTTGTTGGCCCGTTGAACTACATTCTAATGTGTATTCTATCGATTACAGGCTTGAGGAGCAGCAGATCGAGGAGACCCCGAGAGGTGCACATCGTTGCACGCACGAGGAGTAAGTGTGCCCAGTCTCCCCTTCTCATTTGGTTCAAGTGCTGATGCTATGCAGCTAGCCGTGTATTCTTCTGGGCTGTGCATTGTGTGGTGCCTGCATACTAGTTTATATGGCTAGGGATCTATGGTTGTGTTGTTTATTAAGATGTTGGTTGTCACGTGAGGTACCCACTGTACACAACCGAGATTTAGTAATGTTAGGTTTATATATTATATCTCTGCCCCTGCATAGCCACATATACTTCTCGGAGAAAAAAAAAAGCCATTATTGGAAGAATTTGTGGTTTTGCCCTCCATGTGTGCCCAGTCTCCCTTTCTCATTTGGTTCTATTAAGTGTTGATGGCTTGATGCTACGCAGTCGTGTATTCTACATGACTCTTCCTTGTGTTGTGCTCTTTGTATTAGTTTATATGTGGCTGGGGGATCTGTATGGTTGGTTGCATTGTTTATTAAGATTATGGCTGTGAGATACCCATTGTATACAACCTTCTAGGTGTTGCTCCTAGCATGATTTGGTAATGTTAGGCTTATATAGCAGCCCCTGCAGAGCAACATGGACTATGCTTCTCTGAGACAAAATTCATTGCAGGATCTTTGTATGTTTTTCTCTTCATGTGTGATACAGTTGCTGGTGGTCGTACCACATCCACTGGTGAGATGTATTTGGGAGATTGCACTGTGCCCAGTCTCTTGATCCACCACTTAAACCGATTCCCTGCACCGAGCTGGAAAAACCTACTTAATCAGTTGGAGCATCCAGCCACCAAGTTTCCTCTGATTGGATCTTCTTCGTTAACTACACTTGTCAACTAGCATCACAGCCTCTGATCTTTATACCAAGAATCTCAATGAAATTGAGGTATTGGTGCGTCTATGGGTGCTGATGGTATCTTGCTGCACTATGGCTGAGAAGGAAAATACAGCTGAGAGTGGGAAGATTGTATTTCGAGATTGGCATACGGCCCCACTTTCTTTTACAATTTTATTTGAACATTATGTGCCTTTGCCTATTGGGTTGACATCACATCCTACAAATAGCCCGTTTTAGTTCCACCCTGGATTAGAACCAGAGTGCAAGGGCCTCGAGTGGTTAAAATGTCCAGCTGTGACTAGTGAGGACTAGCTTTTTCTTTCCTCAAAAGAATGTAGCTGAGATTGCCTATTCTATTCATGATTCAGTTTCATTTTCTTTTTCTGCTTGCTATAACACATTTCATTTGCATATCGTTCTCATAGTGTAGTCTTTTTAGCTTACGATTCTTTTATCTGCAGAAACAATATCCATGCACAAGACCTGCTAGATTGAATGCCCCTGATAAAGCAAGTTCTTCCAGAAACAGTTGCCTGTGACTCTCAGTGAGGAGAGTGGCCCTGACAGGATTAGTGACCTACGGACGATTTGCTGCTTCACGTCATGTACTTCCTAACACTGCAGGAGGCAGTGCAAACAAGTCTGCTGTCACGGAGGTGGCAGAACCTCTGGGCATCATTGATGTGGCTCTACATTGATGCAGCCAAGTTCAGCAGCATGCGAACTTTCAAGAACTTCATTGACAATTTGGTCATGTACGAAACTCTTTGCCAGAGCCAGTTCCACTGGATGTGTTTTTTATTTCTGCCATCTGCAACTGCTCCGATGATTCCCTTGAATATTCTGACATCCATCCATGGATTTGCCATGCCCTTGATAGCAGTGCCTGGGCTCTAGGCATACTGAAGCATTCTGGCCCCAAGCCCCTTTGTATAGAGGGTTATCCCTTCCCATTCACCTCGGTGGACTTGAAAATTTTAGGCCTCTCCCATTTTTCAGTAGATGACTGCTTTGTCCAGAACCTCACCAACTGCTGCCCACTGTTAGATGATCTAGAGTTTACAAGTTGTGCCATCCATGTCACCATGTTTTCGATCAACAAAATTGAAGAGCTTGACCATTGCCGGTACACATAATCATAAAGATTACCCTGGAGGGGTTTCAGTATCTTGTGATAGATATGCCAAAACCTAGTCACCCTGAGACTAGAAGAGATACCTAGAAGAATCATTCACCACCGCAGATGTGTCATCAGTGAGAACCGCCAAAATTTACTTTTTTTTCACTCTCTTTCCAGAACCCTCAGGTTCCCTGCAGTATTATTAGTTCCCTGAAAAATGCCATGGACTTGACGTTGGTATCTCCATCTGTCTTTGAAAATGTATGCCACCTACTATAGACTTACTTTTGCTCCGATGTACCATTTTTGTGTATCCTTTGAAACTTTCCCGGACCTGTTTTCAGGTGGTGCCAAAGGTATTACAGCGTGATCTTCAAAGGTGCGAGACATTCAGCAACTTGAAACGGTTGCACCTTGGCGAGTGGTTTCTGCATGGTGGGTGCTATCCACTAATATGGTTTCTTCAGCACTCGCCTGGCATAGGAAAAGTTGTCCTGCAACTTGACCAGGCAAGATATACTACCCCCTCCCTCTTCAATGTGGTTTCTGCTTATTATATGAATTTAGTAATGGTTTCTTTCATCTATCAGAGTGGACATGATGACTATGAGAGTCTTCCAAATGCTGATGCTGATGCTGAAATAGATCCTCCCTGTGTGGAAGCAGTACAAACGTTTAGTTGTGAAAAACTTAGAAAAATCACAATCCACTGTGACCCACAGGATGATCAAAGAGCCCAGATCATATCGCGCATCTTATCAGCGCATCTTTGTCCTCTCCCTAAGATCAAAATCAAGCCCATTAAAATTCAGGTTTAGGATGGTAAGTTCCTTAAAAATCCACCTTGCAGAATCGTGACATTTACACCTTGCTTGCTTAAAATTGAATTGGCTATTTATGTCCTCAGGAAATTGACAAACATCATTGTTATGTTTATATCTTGTTGCAGGTGATGTGCTTTTTTGGTGACCTGGTGGCTATTTGGCTATGGATTAGTTGCATCGATGACAGCACTTGTGATTTGGCAATTGCATCTGCCTTTACTGTACCAGACCAATGTCTTCTTTCAGTATTTTGCTTGCTACCCTTATGCTTTCACTGACCTTTTTGGCGTAAAACCTTTCTTCGCGGTATTCTGGTAAACCATGATGCGATTCTGCCTGCTTTTGGCCAAATGGTCCGTGCCGTTCTTCCATCCTGATTTTCGGGTCGTGCTTGTGAAGGGGGAAAGAAATGTGCATCGAGATTTGGATATCTTGTCACCGTGAGTTTGGATCGCAGATGATCTTTTCGCTTAGGGATTGAAGGTTGGGGAAATTTGTGCTCTGTTTTTGTTTGGGTTTTTGAACTATGGTTCTAAACCATGATGTGAGTATGCAGTTCATGCCGGGATGTGCAGACTACAGAAGTACAGATCATGCCGTTACTTGTTGCACTTGCAGGTGACTTATTCCTTGGTCGATACTGACTGACTTCAGTAGCTGGGCATATTCAGTAGTGGTAGTATTACCCAATTCCATACTAGTTGCCCAGCTATACGCTGTCGGCTCTGCTGTCCTGTTGTGTCTGGATATCATCACGGTCACGGACCGCCCCTACTGCACTTTTTCCATATCTGAAACTGAACGGTTGAACTTGAATGTTTCTTTCATGCAAATTGCAAGACGTTTTGCGCTCAGTCTCGGCGACAGGCCTAACAATGAATTGCCCTTCGTTTACTCCGTATGATCTTGCAGTCTCCAGTCTCCATACTCAAATCAAATGAGCATCTAAGGTTCAGTTTTTCTCTATGTCCAGCATGAATCTCAAAGAACATTCACATTTGACGTTGTCGACGCACGTTTGAAGCCGGCAATGCCTGGCCTATGGCTGGCTATACTTGTGTGGTCGATGTCGATGACCATATATACATTATTATACAATACACCAACGTATCTCTATAAACTATGCTCCAAAGAGATGATGATAGCCTTCTGTTTCTTTCTTTTTGTTTGTGACTACAGTAATAAAATAACCAAAAGCACATTTAGATGATAGCCTTGACAAGTACAGCACTGCATTGTTGACGTTTCAACACGTCTCGTGGCGGCTAAGCCCCGACCTCGCAATATCTAATATCTTGCCCAGAAGTACTCCACTCGACCGGTCTCCTGTCCCGTCACTATCTCATTGGATAATACTAACCATGTCCTGCAATTTGCCTCAATCTCAGCTAAAATTTCAAGAAAATCGTTTCAGTTTCTTCGCGTTCACAGTAGTCCTCTAGTACTGTAGTATAGGGAGAGGAGCTTTCTGCATTTCCCCACGTTTTGAACTAGGCCTCTGCTGTGAGGACGTTGACTTGTTCCAAACAACCTCTGAAAACCGATGAACTTTTCCATGTGGACCAAAAAAAAAAAGTTCAACTCTGCAGCTTCATCACCACCGAATGCCATTGCTGTACAATCAGAAGCCTAACATCACAACAAAAATAAAGCCCCCATTTTGACTTTGACCGTGACCTGTCTGCTGTCCCCCATAAAGCTGCCGGCCTCGAGCTGAAACCAAGAAGCTACCGTCGCAGGCTGCTCGTGGAAGCAATGGCGGCCACGTCCCATGATGCTCTCACGACCACCACCGCCGCCATGCTCCTCTTCCTCTTCTCCATCATCCTCTCCGGCGTGCCGCTGCGAGTCCAGGCGCAGCAGCCCTACGGCAGCCAGATCGCCGACTGCCCCAACACCCACAACTCCTCCGGCCTGCTCGGCTACTTCTGCGACACCACCGCGCCGCCGTCGTGCCCGACCTTCCTCACCTTCACCGCCCGAGCGCCCTACTCCAACCTCACCTCCATCGGGGCGCTCCTCGGCGCCGACCCCGCCACCCTCTTGGCACCACCGCCCACCGAATCCACCAAAACCGCCAACGCGACAACGCTCCCGGCGGGCACCCGGGTGCTGGTCCCGGCGACGTGCGCGTGCACGGCGACGACGACGCCAGGTGGGGCCCGGTTCTACCAGCGGAACGCGACGACGACGTACGTCGCCGTCTCCGGCGACACGCTGCTCATCATCGCCAACAACACGTTCCAGGGCCTGACGTCGTGCCAGGCGCTGGAGGCGCAGGCGCTCCGCGGCGCGCCGCCGCAGAGCCTGGACGCCGGGCAGTCGCTGTCCCCCGTGCCGCTCCGCTGCGCGTGCCCGACCGCCGCGCAGGCCGCGGCGGGTGCCAGGTTCCTCGTCACCTACCTCGTCGACGTCACCGACGACGTGTCCACCGTCGCCGACCGGTTCGGGGTCGACGCGCAGACCGTCGCCGACGCCAACCAGCTGCAGCCGCCCTTCACCATATTCCCCTACACCACCCCTGCTCATCCCGGTTTCCACACAGCCGAACGTGTCGCGCATCCAGACGCCGCCGGCGCCTCCCCCCGCCTCCGCCGGTGGTGCTAGCGCCGCCTGTGACGGGGAAGAAGAGCGGGAGCCGTGTCGGGGGTCTACATTGGCGTTGCTGTCGCCGTGGTGGTTGCCGTCGCTGCGATTGCATCTGCCGGAGCTTTCCTCGCTCTGAGGGCGAGGAGGAGACGAGCCGGCGCCGTTCTTGCCACCGCCGGTGAAGTGATGGCGGCCAGGAAGAAGGATGGTAAAGCAGCGGCAGGGAAGATAGCCAAGCGACGTCGTCGGGTTTCACCGTCACCGGCGGCGAGTTCTCGCTGTCCACCAGCGAGGCGTTCTCGAGCATTTCCGTGACGGACATCAAGTCGTCGCTCAAGGTGTACACCTACGCGGAGCTCAAGGCGGCCACCGACGACTTCAGCCCGGGCAACCACATCGGCGGGTCGGTGTACCGCGCGGCGTTCAACGGCGACGCCGCGGCGGTGGAGGTGGTGGACCGGAACGTGTCGACGGAGGTGGAGCTGATGCGGAAGATCAACCACCTCAACCTCATCCGCCTCATCGGCCTGTGCCACCACCGCGGGCGGTGGTACCTCGTCACCGAGTACGCCGAGCACGGCGCGCTCCGGGACCGCCTCCTCGCGTCCGCCACGGGGGCGGCGGCGCCGCTGACGTGGGCGCAGCGGGTGCAGGTGGCGCTCGACGTCGCCGAGGGGCTCCGGTACCTGCACGAGTACGCGCGGCCGGCGTGGGTGCACATGGACGTGAGCAGCAGCAGCGTCCTCCTTGCCGGCGACGGGCCCCGCGCCAAGCTCCGAGGCTTCGGCGCCGCGAGGGCCATCACGGGCGCCACCACCGCCGGCGCCGACGGCGAGGAGGCGCTGTTCACGATGACGAGCCGGATCGCGGGGACGCGCGGGTACATGGCGCCGGAGTACCTGGAGCACGGCGTGGTGTCGCCCAAGGCGGACGTGTACTCGCTCGGCGTGGTGCTGCTGGAGCTCGTCACGGGCAGGGACGCCGAGGACCTGGTGGGCGTCGACGGCGTGGGGACCCGTTCGTGGCGCTGCACGAGCTCGCCGAGGAGCTCGACGGCGGCGGCGGCGACGCCGTGCTGCAGCGGCTGGAGGAGCTCGTGGACCCGGCGCTGCCGGCGGGGAGCTGCCCGCAGGACGCCGTGGTCATGCTGGTCAGGCTCATCGAGAGGTGCGTCAGGCAGGACCCGGCAAGCCGGCCCACCACCGGGGAGGTGGCGCAGCGCCTCCTCAGGCTGTCCGGGGGTCTCGGTGCTCAGCTGGCGGAACTCGCCGGAGTCGCCGCGCAGCTCCGGCAGCGGAAAAGGCCTCATGTACTAGCAGAGGATCGATAGTCAGTAGTACCAGAGAGAAATCTTATGGTACTTTCACTTTTGAGTTGAATTTTGTTCACCACGAAGAGAAAAACACAGTGTACACATGTATGTATATTTGGTTGTCATGCGCAAAATGTAGATATATATATGGGCCAAATCAGTTTCAAACTTCAAAAATACAACAAAGTTGTGTTTCTGGTATTTTTGTCTTAAACCAAGTATTTGAAAGCTCACAATTTATTGGCATATAAACAAAGATTAGTCATGATTAATGAACACAAAATGCATAAAGAGTCTTTGGAAAAACGAACTTGTCCTGAGACGATAGAGCCTGTGACCCGTATGTCTGTGGCCCGGGATAGTGTGGGAGAAAATCGATTAGGCCTGGTTCGGAAGCAGGTTAGTGGACGCATACGGTGAGTACCGAGTAGGATCAACACAAGCATAGTTGCAAGCACAGGCTGAAATAGATCGGTCTCTCCAACCTCGCAAAGATCCTAGGAATTAATCCGCATGCATATATATTCCACAGACGCGCACTCATGCATCACCATTCACGCATACTTTTTTCATAGTGCCTTGAATAGTAGCAAGAATTACTTTTGCTAATTAAAAGTGAAGTGCATTTTTATCCACCATATATCAGAAGTGCACCGCATAGTGGTAAAGGTAGAAAGTGCCGGACACACTCACATGAAGTGCTCTTGCATTATTTTAATTCCCATTTTGAATAGTACCCGTTATTTTGAATAGTATCACGAATTTGAATAGTAACGCTTGGCGTGAATTTAAATAGTGTTGTGAATAGTAACTCGAAACTTTTATTTTTGAATTTTTGAATTTCCGTTGGAAGCTCGAAGTTTCAGCGTATTTCTGTCGCTCCAAAACAAGTGTTACTATTCAAATTCGTGACACTATTCAAAATAACGGACACTATTCAAATTGGTGAATTCAAACAATGCAAGAGCACTCCACGAGAGTGGGTCTGCACGCTTTGCCACTACGCGGTGTCCTCTGATATATGGTGGATGAGGATGCACTTTTAATTAGCAAAAGCATTTCTTTCTACTATGCTTGGTACTATGCAAGGAAAGTATACAGGAAAGATGGATGCACGTATGAGTGAGCGCGTGATTATTATGAACTTGATTAGTAGATATGCAAACTCTCTGACTAGGTATTATAGATAGTGCGTGAATATTTATGAGTGCGCGCCTGCAGGATATATATCGCGGGGAATAATTCCACGTGGATCTTTTGCGAGGTTGGTGAGATGTCTCTATGCTAGGGGCCCTAGAGGAAAACAGTATTGTGTGTTGTTCTCGTGTTAGCCACGGTAGTGGCGTTTGTAGAGAACCCTCCCTGTTGCCCCGAGATAAGTGTTCCCGGGTGGAACGCCTAGAGAGCGATAGAGGCGAGACCTGTATGTCCGTGGCGGGATAGTGTGGAGAAGACCGGTTAGGCCTGGTTACGAAGCGAGGTTAGTGGCGATACGGTGAGTACGGTAGGATCAACACAAGCATAGTTGCAAGCATTGGGCTGAAATAGATCGGTCGCGCCAACCTCGCAAAGATCCCGTGAATTAATCCGCACGCATATATATTCCATGAGCCAGCGCGCTTACAAATATTCGTGCATCACCATTCACGCATACTTTCTTCATAGTGCCTTGAATAGTAGCAAGAATTACTTTTGCTAATTAAAAGTGAAGCGTTTTTATCGACCATATATCGAAGTCCACCGCATAGTGGTAAAGGTAGAAAGTGCCGACACACTCACGTGAAGTGCTCTTGCATTATTTTAATTCCCATTTTGAATAGTACCCCGTTATTTTGAATAGTATCACGAATTTGAATAGTAACGCGTGAACTTGAATAGTATTGTGAATAGTAACTCGAAATTTTTATTTTTGAATTTTAAATTTCCGTTCGAAACTCGAAGTTTCCGCGTATTTCCGTTGCTCCAAAAAACAAGCGTTACTATTCAAATTCGTGACACTACTCAAAATAACGGACACTATTCAAATTGGTGAATTAAAACAATGCAAGAGCACTCCACGAGAGTGGGTCTGCACACTTTGCCACTACGCGGTGTCCCTCTGATATATGGTGGATGAGGATGCACTTTTAATTAGCAAAAGCATTTCTTTCTATTATGCTTGGTACTATGCAAGGAAAGTATGCGGAAAAGATGGATGCACGTATGAGTGAGTGCGTGATTATTATGAACTTGATTAGTAGATATTATGCAAACTCTCTGACTAGGTATTATAGATAGTGCGTGAATATTTATGAGTGCGCGTCTGCGGGATATATATGCGTGAGAATAATTCACAGGATCTTCGCGAGGTTGGCGAGACTGATCTTTTCTCATCCGCAGCTTCAACACCACTCTCCACCACCACTCCACTGAAGACCACCATGAAGACCACTAGCTCAGAAGCTCTGCTCTGAGGTAGTCCACCATAATTAGATTTAGAATCACCCCTCTCTACTTCAGTTGTATAAATCCCCCAGTATTGTAAAGAATAAGGAAGAACCAACGAACTTCATGTGCTTGTAAGGTAATCAGGTCTGTGCTATGTGCTTTGGGTTTCTCGAAAGGGAAAGTCGTATGTAAGTTTGCTCTTTTGAAATGGATTGAGTCTTTTCTGTGTTTAATCCCCGCTGTCCTTAAAGCTCGTTCGTATGGGGAGATATCTCTATGCTAGGGACCCTAGAGGAGAAACCTATGCGTGTGTTGTTCTAGTGTTAGCCCTGGTAGTGGCGTTTGTAGAGAACCCTGTTGCCGTAGAGAAGTGTTCCCTTCGGGTGGAACTGCCTTGGGATACGATAGAGCTTGAAACCCATATGTCCGTGGAACGGAATAGTGTGGGAGAAGACCGGTTAGTCCTGGTTCTGAAGCGGGTTAGTGACGCATATGGTGAGTACCGAGTAGAATCAACACAAGCATAGTTGCACGCATAGGCAGAAAAGATCGGTCTCGCCAACCTTGTAAAGATCCTGTGAATTATTCTCAAGCATATATATCCGCAGACGCGCACTCACAAATATTCACGCACTATCTATAATACCTTTGCATAATATCTACTAATCAAGTTCATAATAATCACTCACTCACTCACTCATACGTGCATCCATCTTTCCCCGCATACTTTCCTTGCATAGGAGAAAGAATTGCTTTTGCTAATTAAAAGTGCATCCTCATCCACCATATATCAGAGGGACACCGCACATGACATGCACAAAAAATATTTCATATGTGCAAGAGAAGAAAAGGCATCGGACCGAGCAAAGGGAATGTATGATGAATTCTCTTTGCAACAACGGTCGGAGATAAGCGTGGAGGCGTTAGCGAAGGCTCCTCTCGTTCTATAAAAAGGAGAAGCTCGGCGCATGCATTCGACACCAGCTCAAACATCCAACACCCTCTCATCTATAGCTTCAACACCACTCTCCACCACCACTCCACTGAAGACCACCATGAAGACCACTAGCTCAGAAGCTCTGCTTTGAGTTAGTCCACCATAATTAGATTTAGAATCACCCCTCTCTACTTCCATTGTATAAATCCACCGGTATTGTAAAGAATAAGGAAGAACCAGTGAACTTCCAGCGCTTGTAAGGTAATCAAATTTGTGCTAAGTGCTTGGGGTTTCCTGAAAGGGAAAGCCGTATGTAAACTTACTCTGTTGAAGTGGATTGAGCCTTTTCTGTGTTTAATCCCTGCTGTCCTTTAAAGCTCGTTCGTTTGGGGAGATGTCTCTATGATAGGGACCCTATAGGAGAAACCTCTGCATGTGTTGTTCTCGTGTTAGCCCTGGTAGTGGCGTTTGTAGAGAACCCTATTGCCACAAAGAAGTGTTCCCTTCGGGTGGAACTGCCTGGGGAGACGATATAGCGTGAGACCCGTATGTCCGTGGCCCGGGATTGTGTGGGAGAAGACCGGTTAGGCCTGGTTCTGAAGCAGGTTAGTGACGAAAACGGTTAGTACCGAGTAGGATCAACACAAGCATAGTTGCAAGCACAAAATTTTGGAATAGATCGGTCTCGCCAACCTCGCCAAAGATCACGTGAATTAATCTCCACGCATATATATTCGCAGGACGCACACTCACAAATATTCACGCACTTTCGTGCATTCACCATTCACGCATACTTTTCTTCATAGTGCCTTGAATAGTAGCAAGAATTACTTTTTGCTAATTAAAAGTGAAGTGCATTTTTATCTACCATATATGAGAACTGCACCGCATAGTGGTAAAGGTAGAAAGTGCCACACACACACTCACGTGAAGTGCTCTTGCACTATTTTAATTCCCATTTTGAATAGTAGCCGTTATTTTGAATAGTATCGAATTTGAATAGTAACGCCTGAATTTGAATAGTGTTGTGAATAGTAACTAAAAATTTTTATTTTTGAATTTCCGTTCGAAGCTTTCGAGTTTCAAATTCACGCGTTACTATTCAAATTTGTGATACTATTCAAAATAACCGGTACTATTCAACATGGGAATTAAAAATACTGCAAGAGCACTTCACGAGAGTGTGTCTGGCACTTTCTACCTTTTACCACTATGCGGTGCACTTTTTGATATATGGTGGATGAAAAATGCACTTCACTTTTAATTAGCAAAAAGTAATTCTTGCTACTATTCAAGGCACTATGAAGAAAGTATTCATGAATGGTGAATGCACGAGTACGTGAATATTTGTGAGTGCGCGTCTGCGGAATATATATGCGTGCGGATTAATTCGCAAGATCTTTGTGAGGTTGGCGAGACCGATCTATTTCCTTTGTGCTTGCAACTATGCTTGTGTTGATCCTACTTGGTACTCACCGTATGCGTCACTAACACGCTCGCAACCGGGCCTAACCGGTCTTCTCCCACACTATCGGGTCACGGACATACGGGTCTCACGCCTATCGTCTCCCTCAGGCAGTTCCACCGGAAGGGAACACTTCTCATGCGGCAACGGGGTTCTCTACAAACGCCACTACCTCAGGGGCTAACACGAGAACAACACACCTGACGAGGTTTCTCCTCTAGGGTCCCTAGTATAGAGACATCTCCCCATACCTAACAGAAGCTTTAAAGGACATAAAGGGGATTAAACACGAGAAAAGGCTCAATCCATTTCAACAGAGAGCAAGCTTACATACGGCTTTTCCCTTTGGAAACCCCAAGCACTTAGCACAAACCCGATTACCTTACAAGCGTAGAAAGTTCATGGGTTCTTCCTTATTCTTTACAATACCCGGTGGATTAATACAATGTAAGTAGAGAGGGGTGATTCTAACTCTTATTATGGTGGACTAACTCAAAGCGAGCTTCTGAGCTAGTGGTCTTCATAATGGTCTTAGTGGAGTGGTGGTGGAGAGTGGTGTTGAAGCTGCGGATGAGAGGGTGTGTTCGTGCTGGTGTCGAATGCATGCGCCCGAGCTTCTCCTTTTATAGAACGGAGGAGCCTTCACTTAACGTCTTCATGCTATCTCGACATTTATTCTGCGGTAGACTTACTGTACATTCCCTTTTGCTCTGTCTGACGACTTGTCTTCTCTTGCACATATGGAATATTTTCTGTGCATGTGTGTGTGTTGTGCATTCCTAGCATAAGAACATTCGAGGGAAAAAAAAAATAGAAACTTTCTTTTTATGTCTCCGTGACCACTAACGCGTAAGCCACGTCAAACCAACACAAATCAATTAACATCCAAATAGAATGGATTCGAATTTACCTTAGGGCTCATTTGGATCCTTTGTTTTAGAGGAACTAAAATCTACTTAATAAATTATGCTATTTGGCTTGGAATTTGAGATTCAACAACTTTACTCAAGTTCACAAATAAGTCTATCTAAAATTCATAGTGTGGAAGACGAGAAATTGGTTCTATAGATCACCATACTATCTTTATACTCTCAAACTTAAGTAAAGTTATAGTATAAATTATATAGCCTATCTCAAATATGTGTCAAAACTACAATGAATTCAATTGCAGGATCCAATCGGGCTTTAGTTTAGGTCATTTGAAGAATTGAAATCTACTTAATAAATTAAGCTACTTGGCTTGGAATTTGATATTCCACCACTTTTCAAAGTTGTTGTATAAGCCCATCTCAAATTATGAGGTGGGAGATGGAAATTGATTCTATATATCACAGTCATATATTTTACGCTTTTGCAGCTTATAACACTTTCTTCAACTCAACATATAAGTATTTCTCTCGTATAGCTAGCCAACAATGACATACAAATACAATCCATATTCAACAAAGGTTCCCCACATTTGGATTCCTGTTATCTTTGTACAACTTAAGAACTCATGGGGATATGAGTTCTATAGAAAACTCATATCTTACGTGTTTTCCTACCTTATCACTATGTTTCAATGTCCTTGAATTCTAAAAAAAAAAAAAAAAATCTAAACTTCTCGTGTACATATCGTAAAATTGTAACAAAACATATCCATCCGAGTGGTATAGTCATTCATGGCTTGTAGACTTGTTGGAATAGATAGATAAATGTCAATCATGAATATTTTTTTCAAAACAAGTTCACTTTAGCAATAGTCAACCAATGGAACAACAATATAGATAAGCCCAGGAAGCTACAATAACAGCAATCCATTGTCGTCTAGTCCGGTTAGGATACCTGGCTTTCACCCAGGCGACCCGGGTTCAAATCCCGGCAATGGAATCTTTTTTTTTTTTTCCGGTCCCTTTCCTGAATTGTTTTTTTTTTTCTCTATCTTGATCCTGACCGTCCATTACTAATCAGACGGCGATGCTGCCCCGCCATAGGGTTCAACGGACGGACCCATCCCCAACCCAGCGGCGCATCCCTTTCCTCCCTGCGAGATACACGCCGCCGCTGCCGCCGGCGATGGCCGCCTCCGCCGACGACGTCGCCCCATCAACCGCCTCCGCCTACCTCGACCCCTCCCTACTGGTTCGCTCTCGCTCCCTCACTTCTCCTCCTACCCTCCTCCCTCCTGACCGAGCAGCTGAAGAAGCAGCAGCAGCAAGCAAATCTCTGACGCGGCAATGGACGCCGGCCTGGCCGTGCGTCCGGTCGCTCGTTCGCAGGGACGCGCGGTTCGGCAAGGAGGAGCACTACGAGTGGTTCAAGGACTTCTCGCACTTCCGGCACCTCCTGGCGCCGCTGCTCTCCCCACCGTCGCTCTCGGTGCTCGAGGTCGGGTGCGGCAACTCGCGGCTCGGCGAGGAGCTCCTGCGGGAGGGCGTCGCGGGCGGCATCACCTGCGTCGACCTCTCCCCGTCGCCGTCCAGCGGATGCGCGACCGCCTCGCCGCTCAGGGAACCAAAGGTGGGTGGGTGGGTGTATCTTATCTACTGGCCTTTGTTTCATTTCCTCGCCAGTAGAAGAAAGAAGAGAAGCTCAAGCTCAGCGCGATTTGGGTTGAGATTTTGGTCTTTTTCTTCTTATTCTTGTTGTATTGCAGGCGTGGATGTTGTGGTGGCGGACATGCTTGACCTGCCGTTTGAGCAAAGAGAGCTTTGACCTTGTGATTGAGAAGGGCACCATGGTATGGAATGTTCATGAGCTTTCTTCTGTTCTGTGTACTGCAACAAGTAATTCCTGCATAATTGGGCAAATACTGATTAAAATGGATGAACATTTTTTAATATTGAACCTCAAGGATCATTGGCTGTTAAGCATCTATTGTGTGCACATAGTGTTTTCAAGTCATATAAATATTAAAGACTGGCCAATTCCATGAAAAATCAGTTTGAAGGGTACATTTCTTGGTTTGCCCGACGCTTTTGTGTGCTAATCATATTACTGTATATTGGAAGATAACCAGACAGCTATTTTAGCACCATTGTTCACACGTTAAGCCGTTGATAAGAACAAGAGAGGCTTGCATTTAGTTAGCACGCGTGCAAAATCTCAACATGTACTGCCGGTAGGGTTAAAATTAAAACTTGGAGGATGGCTTATTGTCTAAGCGTTGAAATGAACAGATTCGTCTTTATATGCAATACAAGCCTTTTATAACTTCTATTTAACAACAGTACAGCGATATATGTTACATTCGTGAAATGGTTTCAAAGAAGAACTTCTGCTGAAATAAAATATATATCCAGACAGGCAAGAAGACCTGGTCCGACATTCATGTCTTCCGTTAATCATAATTGGAAACAACCCACAGCATGATGTATTCCATTGATTCTAATGGTTATTGCTATTGTTTTACATGATGTTGTTTCTTACACTTAATGGAAGACCATCCTTTTCTGCAGGATGTACTGTTTGTGGACAGTGGCGATCCATGGGACCCCAATCCTACAACAGTGGATAACGTGATGAAAATGCTTAAATGTATCCATAGGGTTTTGAAGCCAGAAGGTGTCTTTGTATCAATTACCTTCGGACAGGTTAGGGAGATTTACCAACAATCTTCTGTGTCACAGTTCTTTTGTTTTTTCCACCTTCTGCTTTGGTCTGAAGATATTTGGTTTACCTATTTACAGTATATAAATGTGTGCATTACATGGGAATGGGGTTTCCTTTTGAATGGAACCACTTTTCTCTCAGAACTATCTTTCCGCACCATTGCATTGTGAAATAGTTAAGACTGTCTTTCCTAGGGTTTAATTAAATAAGTAAAGATGCAAAAGGATCTGAACTGAAGGTGGAATTGATGTCATATTATTTTCTTGTATATATTAATTAATAATCTAATGTTCTCAATGAAATACTACTTTTCATATGTCAGCCACACTTTCGGCGGCGATTTTTTGAAGCCCCTGAGTTTACATGGTCTGTTGAGTACAGTACCTTTGGTGATGGCTTCCATTATTTCTTCTACACTCTTAAGAAGGTTAATTATGGGCACTTGCTTTGATCTCACTCCATCTTATCCAGTATAGCTTGATTATTTACCTCATACAAATTATGATTCTTCCACTATACAAGTTTCTTTCATTGCTGCAACTACTTTGGCCCTAGAGAAAAGCTGTATCCTTAATTATTTCCCTTTTCTTAACCTCTAGGGCAGAGGTCACTGGAGTCCAGCAGTTACCAAAATACATTACCTGCCGCTCCAAGAATAAATATGGTCCACGAGGAGCTCGAGAGCGAGGATTTTATATTCCTCACAAACCTTGATTAGCTGTTACTGAGTGACAGCGTAACAAGCAACCGCGCTAACACACATCAAAAGGGCGCCCAGCGTCGGTGAACCTGCAGTGATGTCAAATGGGAATGATGCCTGTAAAATGTGTGATTTAGGATAGCATTAAATTTTGGGGCTTGTTTGGTAATGCAGTAATACTGCAGGCCTGAGATATATGTATGATCTGTTTAAACATTATGACATTCCTTTTTGAAATCTATTGTTTAGACTTTTGAACATATGGAATGAAACTGCATTATTTCTGCTGTTATTATATGAAATCCATAAATGAGAGTACTTGTTATTAGGTCAATTCTTTTCTTTTCAAAGTTCATGTTTTTTCCATTTTTTTTTCAAAATTCATGGTGGTGTTAGATGCTGGAACTTTCACCTCACTCCAGCATTTAATTTGTAGTTTTTTTTTTTTATCTCATTTAATTTGTAATGTCGCAAACAAAAAAAAAAAAAAAAAATTTGAAGGCGCCTCTTTTATTTGTGATGAGAAGAAATTAACCACGACTCTATGGGCCCTCGCCCAGGCCATGGGCACCTTCCGGGCCGAATCGGCTGTGTTTTCGGGCTGGGTCCGTACTGGGCCGGGCCTTGTGGGCCCATATAGCCATCCCTACGACCCACCCGCGACAGAGCAGAGAGCACCCCCACCCAGCACACAGACCTCCGTGTCGCCGGCGCCCGGCGAGATGGCTTCGTCGGCGGCGTACCCGGACGCGGACGAGAACCTGGAGGCCATCATCACCCGCATCGAGCAGAAGTCCCGAAAGATCGAGACCCTCCTCAAGCAGTACGCCCCCTTCCCTCTCCTCTCCACCTCCTCCCCTGCTTTTGGTTCGCCTGCTCATTTCTCCGCGGCGTGGGTGGGTGCGGGGGCAGGTCGAAGCCGGTGGAGGCCCTGAAGACGGCGCTCGAGGGGTCGCCGCTCAAGACCCGCGACGAGCGATGCAAGGTTGGGGTCTTGATGTTTCTTACTCAGTATGGCTCGTCTCAGTTTTTCTTCCCGGGATTCGATCTGGGGTTTCTTGACTGTTGATTGATGCCGGTTGCCCGCAGTCGGCGAATTGGATCGTGGTGCACCGCGCGATGATGGCGATCAGGGATGTCGATGGCATGTTCAATTCCCTGGATCCCGAGTACTACGACATCCTCATGAAGTAAGGGATACATACAGCTCTCCCGTGTTCCTCCTCCCTTTCCATCACTTTGCTTCCCAGATCTAAATTTATACTAGTCAAAGAAGGTCAGTGGTTTGCAATTCGAGTCACCAATTCCTTCTAGAACTAGATATCAATCACTGTATTGTAAATTTTGTTGCATTGATCCACGATGATTGTGTATTGGTATTGCTACAAAACATTAGTTTTTCTTTGACATCAGTTTTGTGGTGGGCTCTGGGCTGACCGTTGATGGTAACAGTTATGCTGTACCTGTACCCAACATTATTGATTTTTTGATCCTGCCACGGTTTTTTTAATTTGTCGTTCTGCTCTGCGGTGGCCGTTCGGGAAATTTTGTTTTGCCCTCGGAGTCAGATGCTGCTTAATGAAATTACATGAGAGAAAACACAATTGGAATCTTGGAGTGGAGCCTAGAACATTTCAATTATTTTATATGACTGTTACGATTTCTAGTAAAAAACAATTGCATTCTAGAATGCATGCGGTCAATCTGTTTTATCCTTGGTAACACTATCTTTATGTTTGTTTGGATGGACCATTTATTAGTACTTCAGTGTAAAAATCATTATAATTCCACTGGCCTAATTTGGAATAGGACTTGCTGATAATGCGTTGGGCTGGATAACACACCGTTTTATGAAATCTGTTATATAAACTTCAGTTGACCACTGACAAAATGACAGTGAGTTGTATGGCTCAGTACCAGAATAAGCTTTGGGTTATTGGGTACTATGGGCTGGCACTTCTATGTGTGCCGTTTCTTGTTTAATATTGCTCATGACATGATCAAATGAACATGGGTATGTATGCTGATCAACATTCCTACACTTGTCCACTTTATCACATCATTCTTATCTCGATTTCACATTATTAAAGGTTGTGTGCCACTCACCTTAGAACTGTGGTTAAATTAAGTTAGCTGTCCACCATTTTCGTCACATGTAGCTCTTTATTTCTGTCTTGGAATTGTTGCCTCCTATGATTTCTGATTCCTTTTATGTTCATCTGAAGATTATTTGTCTCTAAATACCATTGTCGTGCAGGTATCTTTATAGAGGTTTATCTACAGGGGATAGGCCAACATGTGACCAATGCCTCAAAATTCATGAAAAACTTACTGAGAAGGCAGGCCTAGGCTGTATATTGCGGTCCCTCGCTGATACTGTAAACACTGTATGAGCTTTGTCTCTGCTGATGAGGGTGGATATAACAAGCTCTTCCTTCTCTCTATGATAAATCACATCAGGCAAACTAGATGTAATTGTTTCTTTTTGACACCAATTATTACACTTCCAACTTATGGCTATCTTCTTAATCATAAATGTGTATTATCTGGCTATCAGACCCCTTTATGTCTAATTGTGCCCTCCTCAGTGCTCAGATTCTTAATGTATTAAGTGCTTAGAATGGTTATTATTTCTTTCCCAAATGGATTCCAATACTAGCAAACAGAAAAGGGCATGTCCTGTGATAAATGCTGGAAGTGAAATTATTTTATTCTATGTATGGTGCTAGAATAACATCAAGCAATCATCTCAAAATGTTACTAGCATTAGCATTCTCATCTTGGTAAAGTAAGTAGAACACTAGCTAAAACCATTGTTCTGCCAGAAACCTTGAAGCCTTATATATCAAGTAGTTAAAACTCTGAAAAATATTTGTCATACACAAGTACTAATAGTACTAGTGAAAATAGTACTGCATTGCATTCCATGTTAATGACTTGTAGAAATAATGAACAGATTTGCATGCATATCTAGATTATATACTCCATGTCAATAACTTGTATAAATAGCCAAACTGCATTATATCAGTGAAACAGCTGGCAACTGAGTGATTCATATGAAAAGATTCATCTAAAAACAAAAAGGTTCACCCAATGAAATGCACGTTTGCACATGAGGGCAATATAGCACCGATAATAATAGAATCATATGATCTTCTAAAAACTATATATGATCATAATGTTTGTGTTTTTTGAATAAATGACCACATAAATTTGCATATACAGATTTAAAAGGTGTTTGTGATAGCATCAAAAGCTAAATGATAGAAGTAGAACACAACATCAAATTTAAGCAAATAAATGAGTATCAAATTATGTACTCAAGTGAAACCATGCATTTTATTATATCCTTCAGTACTATTAATATATCTCTAAATAAACTGGACCATCACAAGGATTTTTTCTCCTGATGAAACAAACGGCTTATTACGGAAACATAGGATCGACTACCCGATCACATCATTCGATCAACCGACATTACAAGTGCAAGAAACCAGCATTGAGAATGAAACCTATGATGGCCATGAACGACATTACAACACACAGCTAGAACATGATGGGATCTGCACAGCAACCAGCAGAGATCCCCATGAGCCCATCCATGGCCTGCCCCGGCATGTCGTCGAGCAGCCAGTCCTCGAGCAGCGAGAAGGTAGCGGCGCCACTGGCTCCCATCACCGGTGCCACCACCATCTCCAACGTTGACGACTTGTTAACGTCACTGCCACCGGTCATCACCATCTGTTCCTGGCAAACGATGGAGGTGTCTTGTTCTTCCTGGAACTCTTGCATAGCGATCTTGCAGTTAGCTGTCGCTGCTGCTGCTGGTGATGGCCTCATCATCCATGTCTGGAAGAGGCTGGAGACGCTGCCGGTGGCAGTAGTCTCATTGTTGCTAGGTGCGCCGCTGCAGGCGGTGTTGGGGTAGCTGTTCATGGGCTGCTGCTGCATTCCTTGGAGGCTGTGGTGGCTGCTGCTGCTAGAGCTGTAGTAGTTTGGGCTGCAGGTGACTGCATTGGAGGAGGCAGTGGTGGTTTGGAAGGAGTCGGCTGCCGGTTGTTGCAGCCTCTTCACCTTCTTCTTGAGGTGTGTGTTCCAGTAGTTCTTGATGTCGTTGTCGGTTCTTTGAGGGAGGTAGGAGGCTATGGCTGCCCACCTGCATGAAAGCACAAGTGATATATATGAGACACCGAACTACATGAAGCAATAGGTTATGCTGTTTATGGTTTTAATTTGCTTGACCTACTTCAAGCTTGTTTGTGACTCAGTGAAATGGAAGTTGAATCGATTTTAATTTCAAAGCTGGTGATGGATATGAAGTTGATCAGTTCAAGAAAGTTATAACTTTTTTTGGTGCTTACAGAAAAAAATTTTGAAAACAAGAAATCATTTTTTAGGAATAATGGTGATTACTTGTTGCCAAGCAAGGCCTGGAGGTGGATGATGATCCCTTCCTCATGAGGAGTGAAGTTCCCACGTTTGATCCCAGGCCTGAGGTAGTTGGTCCACCGAAGCCTGCAGCTCTTGCTGCACCTCATCAACCCTAAACAAAACAAAACAAAAATCATGTAACATCATATCAGAGAATCAAACACACTTCTCTCTCTCAAAGTAAACCAAACCCAAGCACTGGACAAAACTCTCAACATGTGTATATGGACATCAAGTTCGGCGATCATCCAACCTGTGTTCTCTGGCACGGACCGCCAGTTCCCGGGGCCGTGCTGCTGGATGTAGGAGACGAGGACGATGTCCTCCTCCGGCGTCCATGGCCCTTTCTTGACGCCGACGCCGTTGTCGCAGCACGGTGGCCTCCCCATGATGCCTGCTGCCGTCTCCTACCTCGGACGACCGATATACGTACCAAGCAAACAAGCAGGTAGCTAGCTACTACGGCTAGAGCTAGTAGATATAGTAGGCAAGCAAGTAGTTGAAGAACAAGAAGAGATGGGACTGAAGCTGTGGCTGCTGCCTACACAGCTAGCCACGGCGGCCCTGTACAATGGCCTCCCTGCACACAAGAACCCTCTGCTGATATGAGAATGAGATGGGTCTCCTTTTATTCTAGGACACTAGGACACGCCAGCAGGGAGAGCTGCTTTATCTCCTACCTGTCCCCTTGCACAGGTGCCCTATCTCGCTAAGGTAGCCGCATGTGAGTGCTTATATACTGCATGACCTCATATAAGCTCGCCGGCCACTCACTCGCCTGTGCTGCAAACGCTTTTGATCTCGCACTGTTGCTTTCAATGCAAAAGTCAGCCAGGTGATCACATGAATCGGCCGGCGTCTCTCTTTGCGATGCTTTTGCGTGTGTGTATGCAAGCCCAAGAACACGGCTCGCTGGAGGACTCCTTTATCTGCTGTGGCGCTCATGAAGGGAGTAATTGCTTGCGTTTCTGTGTCGCCTCTCCAGATTTCTTGGGCATTGATGAGGACCGTGTGTGTGATTGTGTGTGCGCACCTGGCACATGCAGGTTGGCTCTGCTCTCTTCTAGATTCAGAGGGCCTCTCTCAAGAATCTGCAGGAAAATCAAATCATTTGCTATGCACATTATCGAAATTGAAACCTCTTCTTCGTGTCCCTTAGATGGGATTTGGATGGAAGCGGAGTAGAGAATTACCCGTACCGTTTTCACTCCTAATTGGGGATCCCGCGCAAGTATTGACCATCACTATCGCACAGAGGGACTCTACCGAGCACCAGACTTTCTACCGAGAGCCCAATGTCTAGCGCTCGGTAGAGTCTCCCTCTACCGAGAGCCGCTCTTGGAGACAACAAGCTCTCGGTAGAGCTCCCTCTACCGAGAGTCCAATCCTCGGTAACTCGGGGTGCTCGGCAGAGTCTCCCTCCACCGAGAACCAGCCCTCCGCAAATCGCCACCCTCGGTAGAGTTGACTCCCCCGCGTCTGACAGCGTGACGCGCCTCTGCCGTCAGCTCTACCGATAGCGGGAGGTTGACGCTCGGTAGAATATGGTCAATTCACCGGCGGGGCTTAGGCGCTCGGTAGAATATGGTCACTCTACCGAGCGCCCTCCTCCATGCCCTCGATAAAGATGTTTTGCCGAGAGCCTTACCCATGGCTCTCGGCAAATTGACCATATTTTTTTTTGTTTTTGTTTTTTCATTCCACCTTGACAACAGAATTTAAAATAAGTCACATATATATCACATCCATACAAACTTGCATAATTTAAACTGTGTATAATTTAAAACAAGTCACATATATATCACATCCATACAAACTTGCACAATTTAAAACGTGCATAATTTAAAACAAGTCACTGCAATCAATAATGTTCTACTACAACTACAAGTTCACTACAAGTTCTACTACAACTTCACTACAAGTTTACTGCTGCGGTCTTGTCGAAATAACCGGTGAAGTGTAGGTCACCGATGTTGAAACCACAGATCTCCAAAATGTGCAACAACATTCTAACTAATACATCCTCCTTTGCTTCACAACTTCTGACGACATGGTGTGCGATGACGTTTAAGCGAGCTCGGTAGAGAGGGTTTCACTATTTTTTAAAACTAAACTCTACAGAGCCCCCCTGACCGAGCTTTCGGTAGATATAGTTTTAAAGTTTTTTTTTAAATAAAAGTTCATCGAGCGGGTTGGGGGGCCCTCGGTGAAGTGGACATCAACGGAGGCAACGCCGTCGGCGTCCTTACTTGCTTTGGAGAGAGGGGGGGGGGAGGAGGGGGTGGCTCTTGGTGAACTTGGCGTCGGCGGTGGCAAATGGTGGCGAGAGGGGGTGTAGCCCCGGTCGAGGATCCACCGAGCCCCGGTTTGAGCTCTCGGTAGAAGTCAATTCCGTGCAAAATTCCACCGAGGGGCTTCTACACCGAGCTGCCCTTGGTAGAGCCTCTACCGAGCACTATGGGCCCTTTCTTGGCGTTTTCGGGCGCTCGGTAGAGGGCCACCCTCCAATAGTGCATCTTTCCTGATCATTGGTAGATTTAAAACCCTAGACACAACATGGAGGATACATCATACATTGATTGCATGAATATTTCCCCTTTACTGAGCGTTTCTGGCACTTTCGGTAGAGGGCCAGCCTCCAGTAGTGCATCTTTCCTGATCATTGGTAGACTTAAAACCCTAGACACAACATGGAGGATACATCACACATTGATTGCATGAATATTTCAGACGGCCAGAGGCAGAGCCAGAAAATGTGATTTTTCACACCCTTTTATAAGGACTTAGGGGACACATTTTCTTAAAGTATCTAGTTAGAATTAGCTCTTGGAACAACATCTAAAAATAGTTTCAAATTGTTAAAGTTTCACACCTTATTTATTATTTTTTCCACCAAATTAGAAACATTTTTTTCATATTTCAGAGATGTGGTATGTTTATTTAATTTAATGGAAATTCAATATATGTACAACCAAAATCACCCCTATAATATTTTATATGTCAATAACCATTAATTACAATATTTTTTTATTCATATATCGTATTAATTGTACACATATGCACAATAAAGTTAAGCAGTCGGTGCCGACCAGGCAGCATCTTCTGCCGAAACATAGTACTCGGATCGTCTCCCAGCCGTTGTCGCACATTCTGACCTCAACTATGTGTGTGTTAAATCTAATTTACTCAATGTCGAGACAGAAAATCTCATGCATAACAAAGATCTAGCTAGTTGAAACACATATAAAACCATCAGACTTGTTTTGGCTTTTTTTCGTTTGGAACACTACTACATAATTCTTAACCGTGCAGTGTTTTTTTTTTTTTCGTGGTGGGCAAGTGAATCTGCCGCAGTTGCAAGGTCACGGTTAATCGATCTATTTTTTTTTTCATAGCAGTGGAGTTCCCGGCCTCTTATTCTTATCTCTCTCTGTCCGTGAGCGGACGCAGCTTTCAAGTGGCATGAAGAGACGGACATGGACCCATTGGCTAGCTGGTCCAACCATGATCGAAACGAAACCATCATGTATCCAGCTTTGTGACAACGAAAAAGCAAGCGATGGAGCCAAGTGTGATCGAAATGGCGCGCGTGAATAGATGAAGTCGCGCCGTGATTGACCTCAGGCTAAGGGTTTACATACGTAAGAATTCGATGACAAGTCAATGTTTCCCGTACGTACGCACACGTACGTACGACCATACGAGTGGACGAGCTCGCACACGGGAGCCAACGTCAAAAGTACAAACAACCGCGGCAACAGTCAAAAAGTGCACTCAAAGTATGTTTCCCCAGAAAAACCATACGCTCATATGCACGTGTGTTCTCAATTCCTCACCCTTACATGAACGTACTCCCAATATCTAGGAACACCTCAAAAAGATTAACCTGGATCAACAAGTCTCGAGATCTCGAGATTGATAAAGTTGACATAGACATCTTACCATAGACAGACATTTCACCTATCATTGAAAAGAACAGTGCCACTAAATCCTGTAATAGACCTAGAAAAATCAAAGCACCGTTATCAAGTCGAGATCTTGAATCCAGATAAACAACTTCAACTATAAGAAACTAGCCAACTCGGCTATGCTCACTTCACGCACTTGTACCACTTGACACAAATGGAAAACAACAATTGTCCTGTGGATAACAAAAACAATTTTACTACGCCAGAACTGATAATCACTGCTGGCTTAGATAGAGGATGATTGACAGTGATAGGACCGGTTTGGTGACCCGACAATGATAATGGACTATCACTACCGAGTCAAAACATCACCGGTCAGTAATATATCCACGACCATCACTGCAGGGTTGGCTCATGAAGCGACATCAACCATTAATTTCTTCCCTCTTTCTAGTCTGACTATCTATCCTAAATCCAATCATGTGCTCTTTTTGCGTCTTAATTGGCAAAAGAAAATGGCCCTAGCTTTTCATACCTTGCCTTGAGCCCATTTTGTTTTTCTCTTTCTTATATTTCAAGTTAAAGCAGATGATCGCCATCTTTTTTTTCGTCTCCATCACATGAGTTCCAGCTATCTATTTTGGACTTGGACAATCCTATCTCATTCTACACACTTAGAACATAGGATTAGTCCAATCAAGGGCGGCGCCAGGGGTATTCCCCTGTATTCCATGGAATACCCAAGATTTTGATAACAAGAAAAATAAATATACATAGTATACATGTACATCCCATCGTCGATTGGACCAAGCCCACAAGGCCACAAGCAATGGCCCTAGTAAGCAGCGTTTCTCCCTTCACTGATTGTTTAGCAACTCACATTCTGTATCCCAATCTAGCGACAACAATGGTTTGAGCGGCGGCGCATCTGCATGTGAAAGGGTGGATGCTGCTCACTACACCACAGCCCAATTAGACGACTGACTAATGGTCGGTAAAAATGTCGAAATAGCGTTGGACGGTCGGTCGCTATATATTAATATTGCGACTGAAGGTTGGTCGCTATTTTGATTTTGATTTAGCGTCATATGGTCGGTCAGCATAGCTCATTTATTGGGTCGGTCAGTCGGTCGGTATAATGAATGGGCCTACCCGCCCAAAATTTAGCCCATTTGCGCCAAAAATTTCCCCTCCAAGTGGCGCCAAAAATTCCCCTCCAAGTAGCCCATTGGTGGTCGACTCTCGCCGGCGGCCGGCAACCAAGTGCCTCAAGTTCCCTCAAAACCCTTGCCCCAGGATAATATTCCATTTTCACCTCTAATTTAGAATGGATCACAATCTTCTTCTTTTTTTTGATGCAAATGGATCACAATCTTAATTGATGAAATTTAGAGGGAAGCACTATGTCTATGTGTTTACTGCAATGTAAAGATTTTTTTGTCCATGCTATTGCGTGCTACATTGTTTAGTTTCGTGATGATGAAATTCTAGAAATATTGTTTTTTGTACATTTTGTTTGTAAACTGCAATGTACATGAAGAAGAAGTGTCCTAGCACTAGCATATTTGTATTGTGGGATAAAGCTAGTACTTGTGTATATATTTCCATTGTAAAAAAATTCCATGTGGAATACACAGCCGTGAGATCCTGGCTCCGCCACTAAGTCCAATAGGTTCCATCCCGTTATCCAAAACCAAGCTAGGGCTTTCAACTACCCATTCTCACTGTGACAATCTATTCAATCTTCCATTCAGAATTGGTACTCATGAAAGTCACGACCTTGTCCACGATTCGCTCCACCCTTCTCTATTCCTCGACCACTCATTCAACGCCAATCCTCAAGTGGCTCTGGTATGTTGTTCAGTCATTCTCAAATGGAATTTTCCAAGGAACAACATCGACCCCTCTTATGTATCTGGATATATGCTCCTTGTTTCCGAGTGCATGGGTCAACAAGTCCCTCTCCCAGTTCGATTCGAACCTTGGGTAGCCTCCTCATGCATTGCGACAACACTATTTATGAGCTCTTGCATTGATTGGATACCCCTTGGTGTGAGTGATCTATCATTGTTGTTAGATGCCCTTCTCGCTAAAATGAACCTCTTGGATCGAGGCTCCGAATTGACTATTATAGGGGTAACATTGTGCCCGACCATCTCTTTCTCTTGCTTGAATTTTTCCTAGTAGTGTAATAGTTTGACAACTTCTCCCACAATTTGGTTTTATCCCATTGGTATACTTGTTCAACTCACCCTTGAAATTCTTCTATGAAGTGGACATGATATGAAGTCCACGTTGCTTGGCCAATACCATGTCACAATGCAACCTTCGCCGAATGAGATAACCTCTCCAAGCTTTCCCAAGCTGAATTGTAAGTTACTGAAGACAATTAAACGTCGGTATCAAGCTCCTGCGGATGGCTCCAAGATATGAAAAGCATTATGATGAATCAAACGATACTACGAGAAAAGAAAGAAACTATGGGTCCATCATACAAGAATCAAGGTCATCTTAAATTTAAATATACAAGAGAGCTAACAGGGATCTGTTTTAAAAAAAATCTACATAACCCCCAAGTATAGGGGGTGGACTACTTAACCCCTATAAAACTAGTTGTTTTACCCCCTCAAACTTTGCAAAACCGGTTAAATAACTCGCTAAGGTGGTTTTGGAGGGTGGTTTTGTATTTATCTTTTTTTTTTATTTAGACTAAATTTTTCAAAAATCACAATAGATCACAGAACAATCCTAAAATGGAAATTTTAATTTTGTTAGACTCCACATGTGTTGATCTACATGGTGAATATATAATATGTTATGCTTTCTTTCATCATTTTTGTTGTAGATTTAGATCTATGCTTTTATATAATTAAATTGAATAATTCATAACTACAATTTCAGGGTCCAATTGAGGTGATTTTTTGTGGTGGGCTAACTATATTATTCTTGAACTATAGTAAAAATTTCATACTCATTATATCATGTTGAACTTAATTATAAATTTATTTATGTTCATGTTTGTCAAATATAAATAAATCTATAACTAATTTATATATGATCCAATGAGTATGAAATTTTTATTGCAGTTCAAGCATACAATAATTACCTTAACATAAAACAATTTCACTACAATTGGACCATGGTAAATATGAATTATTCTCATTAATTACAAAAAATTATAAATCTAAATGTACAAAAAAAAACATTATACTATAGCATACCATATTATATGTTCACTATACAGATATACTCATTTGGAGTCCAACAAAATTAGATTTTCTATTTTATGATTTTTTGTGATTTATTATGATGTTATAAAGATTCAGCCGAAATAAATAAAAAAAAAGGGAAAGACAAAACCGTTTTTTTCTTTTTTTTTTGTTTTGGGAGGGGGGGTTGTTATGTGACCGGTTTTGCAAAGTTTGTGGGTAGAATAACTGGGTTTAAAGTTTTGGGGTTAAGTAATCCACCACCCATACTTGGGGTGGGGTGGGGTGGGGGAGGTAGACTTTTTTCCTTACCTAATACCATGTCACAATGCAACCTCCACTAAACCAGATAACCTCTCCAAGCTTTCCCATATTGAACCGTAAGTTACTAGAGACAATTAAATGTTGATGTCAAGGTCCTGGCAGATGGCTCCAAGATATGAAAAGCATTAGATGAATCAAAGGATAATATAGAAAGAAAGAAACTATGGGTCCATAATATAAGAAACAAGGTCATCTCAAATTTAAATATACAAGAGAACTAACAAGGTAATGTTTAAAGACTTGGAAAGTGATTTTGTCGCTAACAGAACTCACCAAGGCTATTTTATTTGGTTTGGCTAAAATTGCGCAACTACAAGATAGTAAAAACTCAAACTACGGGGGATAGCATGCGCCCCTGAGCATTCGCACCCCAAACCTCGTACCCCCCACACTCAGGGGCCTGTTACCCTATGAGTGAGCTGGTGTCACAAACATGTGCTTTGGGTAACATGGGGGTAAACGAGGTTGAAACTGTGTTTTTACCCCTGTTTTGTATTGAAATTGTGGTGTTGCCCCTATTTTGTATTGAAATTGTGGGGCAAAATCATAATTGGACTTCTAGACAAGGGCAAGAACACAATTTTCCCTTTTCTTTAACCTCTGGCAAAGCAGTTTGCTCCCGTGGGGAGATCGAACCTAGGCCGCAAGGGCACTGCAAAAAAAAAGCAATACAAAGATGAAAATAACTCTAACTCAGATTTGAAATTCTTGTGAATAGATAAAGTTAAGACCCATCGAGAGAAAATAATTATGGTCAATCAAAAACAATAAACAAAACTGTTTGCAAAAAATGATATTTTATTAATACTACAATAAGCAAACTAGCTATTCACGCTATTAGTTTTTTTTCTAAAAAAGAAGTATCCACGCTATTTGCACACGGACCAACTTAGTACTTGTTAATCTAATCTAACCTGCAAATACGAAATAGGCATAATCGTGACGCCATTATTTCTCAGCTGGAGTAGGCCACGTAGATCTTCATCTCGGAAATGTCGAAGCCGTTGAACTTGGAGCCAGCGCCCGTGGAGTAAGCTCCGATGTCGTCTAAGACGAGCCAGTCGCCGACGTTCATCTCCGGCAGCTGGTACCCGGTGACCACTCGGTCCTGGGAGTCGCACGTCGGCCTGAACACCGTCGACGCGTCGCGTCTTATCCTCGCCGCCGCCCGCCAGCGGTCTCGGTCGCGGCACCTTGTGGTCCATGAGCACGTTGTTGAGCGAGCCGTAGAGCCCGTCGTCGATCCAGTACTCGCGCCAGCGCCGCTTCCCGGCGACGGCGGGCGGCGGGTGAAAGCCGTCTCGGCGAAGAACCGCCGGGCTCGGCGATCACCTCGGCGAACGGCAGGTCGGTGAAGACGTCCGCCAGTCGCGCCCGTTGATGGCGGCGCGGCCTCGCCGAGTGTGGCGCCGGCCTTGTTGAACGCCGCCCGATGTCGAGGGGCGGCGCATGGGCGGCATGCCGCCCGGCGAGATGGCGGCGCGCGGGCATTTTCGATGGCGCCGCGGTACACGCCGGCGCGGGACGGGGCTCCCGGCGTGGAAGCGAGACGCCCGACGGCGATGCGCGCCAGCCGCGCCTGCTGCTGGGCGGCAGCGAGGGAGGCCACCTGCGTCGCGCGGCGTCGCGCGCCGCGTGTCGATCAGGTCGCCGCCGCCTGCGCCGCCCGTGGTACGCCCGTCGGGGCCCTTGAGGCGGAGCAGGAGCTGGCATTTGGGGTGGTGGCGCGCGACCTTGGCCACCTCGGCCTCGGTGTCGTAGGTGGCGAAGCACGGCGCCGGCCTACGCCGCGTACTTTCGAGGTGCGGCTTGGCCTTGCGGGTTGGCGTAGACTGTTGAACCGAATGGATCACAAATCCTACTACTAAAAAGAATAAAACACAGACTCTACCGGCGGAGCGACATGCGTCGCCCCAGCCGCTACGCCCGGTGCTCCCCCACATGCTTGGCTAGGACAACCCCGCAGTTGCATGCTAAGAAAAGGAAGCTGTAACACCCTAGGTGTTAAGCATATTGAAAGCATGAGCATTTGCATATCATGATCATCATTTCATGCATGTGCAAGTTGATAATAGCATTTACTTTAAATTGCTCTCATTTCATGCTTGTTTGATCTAGCTACTATGGGATCTTAGCTATAATGATGTTTTGGACCTAGATTGTGCCTAGATATATTTTTGACATAATTTAGGACCATGTTTGAGCTTGTGTTTCAATTTAGAAATTTTTTATAAATTAGCCCTAGAGTGTCAAACCTCTTTGACCCATTTTGAAACTCCTTTCAAAAGTGCTTGATAGAAGTGTTTCTAGCGAAAAGTTTCTATAGATGAAATGTAGTACTTTTTATGTAGAACAAATGATCTTTTATGAGTTTCTTGTGAAAAGGTATGGAAAATGATTCAAATAGTGCCCGTTTGGGTCAAATTTGAGTCAAATTCAAACTCTGTTTTGACTAGTTTGATTTGACCTTGCTGTTTTTAATTTTTAGTTTCAAATCTAGGCTGAATTAGAAAAAGTTCATATTGAGTTTTTGTAGCTTATGAAATTCTCTACAAAGTTGATGTTTTGACTTTTTCCAAATTCTGCACGAATCTCGACGCACAGGCAAAAACAGTCGCTGAGTCAAAAGCAGAGTAGGGGGACCTATCGGCCGGCTCCCGGCCGACACCGCCCGTGGCGACGTGGGCGCGGCGCGAACGCCCGATGTGCGGGCGGTACGGGTCGCGGCGCCCGCATAAATAGGACGCCAGCGCCGTGCCCTAACCCTAGCACCACTCCGGCGCCGCCACCCCTCCACCGCAGCGGGAAAGCGGCGCGCCGCACTCGCCCGATAAATAGGGGCGACGCGCGCCGTCCGCTGAGCTCGCCGCCCGCGATTCGTCGCCGTCGTCGCGCAAACCGCGCAAACCACGTCCCTAGCTCCGCTCCATCATGCGCCACAGCGAAACCATCGTCGAATCGGTAAAACCGTGGTGAGGACCCCTTTTCCCCGTCGCCCGGCGCCCGCCCGGCGAAGCCCGCCATGGCGCCCGTTGGGGGCAAGCGGTTGTTTGAGCTTCGTTAATCGTGTTTAGCTTCGTTCTTTTCGGCGTCCTAGAGTCGCCTAGGGTTGCTTGAGCTTGTGAGCTAGCTGGTTGAGTAGATCCGGCCGCCGTTTCGCCGGGGCAGCGCCCGCCGCCCGACGAAGCTGCCCGTGGAGCCCGCCGCCCGTGTTCGGTTTATCGCCGTCGTTGCTCCGTTGAGCTCCAAACTTGCTTGCATGTCCTAGTTAGGTCTAGGAGAGTCTAGAGCGGTCCTTGGTTCGCTGTTTCTCGCCGGAGAACGGCCGGTCCGCCGTCACCTGCGCCGCCGCGAGCCGCCGTACGCCGTCATCGTCGTTTCGATAGGTTTTAGCATAAACCAAGGGCACCATCGTGACCCTCACGTCGCGTAGATGCGTTTAGGTTAGCTGGTTGCCCGATTTGGTCATCGCCAGCGAAATTCCGCCGCCGATCCGCCGCCGCGCCGCCGTGCCCTGTTCGTGTCGCTGACACGCGGCCCCCGCCGATTTTCTTTTTCCTTTTCTTTTTCGTTTTTACGGTTTTTGATTGAAAAGCTTTAGAAATTCATAACTTGGTCATTTTGAGTCCTTTTTGAGTGAAACAAATTTTGTCATGCTTGTTAGATGATAGGCTACAGTTTAAAATTATGAAACCCTATTTTCTGAGAACTTTTATATAGAGTTTTATTTAAGGCCATTAATGCATGGAAATTGAGGAAAATCATATCTTTTAATTGGTGCAAGATAAAAAATGCTGTCTGTACAAAAAGTGCTTGTTTTTGTGAGTAGAATCCAGGAAAAATATCATGCATGGTATATTCTGTAGAAGAAATGTGATTTTCTATTTATGTGCTACTTGCCATGTGATCTTTAGAAATTCATAGAAAAATAAATATTAGGGTTTTGGATGTGAAACTTGGTGTGTTTGTATTTGATGGGTTTTAGAAGATTCATACTCAGAAATCTGTTGTCGACACTTTTCATAGTACAAAGTATTTTCATGCATAGGTTTGGTGTCAACTTGCCATTTTTGTGTAGGACTGTATGAGCATGATCTTGCCATGAAAGTTTTATGGTAGCTGTTACATGTCAGTAAGATGCTCTGGTAATTTTTGTAGAATTTTCTGAAGTGGTTATGTATTTATCCTATTTATGATGCATGGAAAATAGGCTAGAATTGCATGTTTATGTGAGGATGATGTGTATTAGTATTTTTATTATGTGTTCCTAACCTGAATAGGATCTGTTAGTAAGCTTGGTTTGGTTAGCTTAGCTGTTTTGACATTTTCTTGTTCTTAGCATTTATTTAATTATAGTGTGCATGTGTAGTGTTTACTAGGGCATGTTATTTTATGTGCTTTAAATTGTCTTTTAGCTTCTCCAGTATATTTAGTTGGTAGATAATTACTTGGTTTACCTGCTCGTTAAGTTTGAGGTAGTTTGCATGAGTAGTTTACAAGTTATGGAGGTTGCATGTGATGCTTGAGTTGAAAACAGAGCCTCTGTTTTCCTTAATTTCGAGGCTGTTAAGTTCAGATTCAGTTCTGGGTGATGTGGAATGTTTTGTAGGAAATTTTGTTAGCTTTCCATAGAGTCCTAGTTCACTGAATTTGGAGTTGTAGAACTCCTTGTGTGACTGTTTTAGTGACAGCATGTCGGGCTGTCATTTTCTATGATTAGTACGTGAGGGTGTTTGATTGGTGTAGGTTATTAGGGTTTCTTGTGTAGAATTAATGGAGTTTCTACCGAAGAGATATGCACTTACTAATAGCTTGCATCATGAAGCATCCATCCATCATACATATTTTTACTTTATGTCAGATGATATTTATGTAATTGTAATCATCTCTTTTCTCCATCATATGCATCATCTCAGGATCGGGGGAAGTGCTAGAGGAGCTGATCGAGGAGCCAGGAGAGCTGTTCCATCTGGGAGTGTAGTCCGGAGGAGTCACCGAAGGAGAAGGGCCGACAGACGAGCCGACTGAGTGTCCAGAGCACGTTCCAGCGACGTTCCTGCGAGGCAAGCCCCGGAGCATTCTACCCTTTCCTAAATTCTTCCAATTAATTTGACTTGAGTCTTTTATATGTTTCTTGCATTAAGTTTAGGAAAATGGTTGAAACCGTTGATGCATTATGATTCTTGTTGAAAGTTGCCCTATCCTATTTATAGAGGTCTAGGTTAATGCTCAGTATCATGGTTGCAGTAGACAGTGATTCCGGTCACTTGAGGAAAGTGTTGTGAACAATCACATGGGTGATTGTCAAGCTGCTCCTGAGAATCTGCTTAAGTAAAACATGTTAGATTGGATGGAACTTGTGGTCTTTCCATCTGATCGATTAAGGACTCATACTTTGTCAGAATGTGGTCGGAAGTTGAACGTACCTGGCATATAGTAGGCTCCGCCGGGTCGTGAGCCACGAAGCTCGTGAGAATGTTAGGGGCCGGCTTTGCACGCTGTATCGCTCCTCCTTTGGTGATGGTAGTTGGGGAATTTATTGGGTGCAAGAAGATGCGCACGAGGCGTCGTCCTCGTTGTTTCACTCACTTGGCGGCCCGAGAAGGAGGGGGTAGCCGGCAGGACCGAAACTTTACGTCCCCTAACGTCTTGGGAGTGATCGGGTCTGCCTTTGCAAAGTAGACTTGGTTTGTGTCAGGGTATTCGCCAGCTGGTTTGCAAATCGATTCGAATCACCATCTCTCCTGGTTAGTGAGAACCCGGGGTGCGTCCACGGCAATGTAGTTTTAATTATCACAATATATGTTATTATCATGTTGCAGCTGATATAATTCTGATCAAGTTACTTATAGTGTTATTTATTCTACTGAGCAATGATTAATCTTGACTATACAGGATCTAAGGTTATGTAATTGATTAAGTAACCTTTTAACTTGGGAAGATTACAAGTAGTATGAGTAGGCTCACTAAACAACTTTATTTGCGAAAGTTAATGTGAGTCAGCTAAACCCCAGATAAAGCCTAGCATGATCCTTGGAGTCTTTTATTTTATTTTGACGGGTAAGTCTATTTGAGTATTTTTGTACTTAGGGTTTTATTCCGTTGTTGCAGGTGAGCATGTTTACCATGGCTATTGTAAGACTTGTCGTTTTTCTGTTGATGAAGAGTAAGGCCGGGGCAAGGCAATTCTATATCCCCCTGTCTCATCTTTGCTACGAGGGGATGACTACCCACCGGCACTATCTTATTTTTGTTTTTCGCTAAAAAGACTATTTGGTTTTCAAAACTACTTGCTTCCGTACTTGAACCTGAGTTTGTAATAAATTATACTTCGCACTCGATGTTTAATATATCGAATTTGGTTTGAAATACTGCGGATTTTACTACCGAGCTCAACGATCCTGTTGTGTTGATGAGTTTGAAATCACTCACGAGATTTCGGAATACCGGGTTTATATGGACTCAAGTGTAGACTGCGATTGCTTCGGTGATTGCGAATTATACTTGATTTCTTATAAATTGGTCGGCTCTATCACGAAACTACTATTTTTATCCCACTAGATTTGCATGACTGCATGCAATAAAAAAAAAAAAAAGATACGATTGCATGATAAGAACTCCAACCGTATTTTAGAAGAAAAAACTTAAAATAAATATGATCGGAATCTAAAAAGAAAGGATGGGAAAAATTCTATTGTAGGAATAAAAATTTTGTTGTATGAAAGATGTACTCCCTTCGTCCACAAAACATGCAATTGTCACATCCCGAGGAGTCAACCGTGGCAAACTTTGACTAAAATTATTTGGAAAAGAACAAACATTTATGAGACAAAAAAATACATTTGGATTAGTCACTACAAGAGTTTAGGCCTTCTATGACTAATTGTTTATGACAATTACAGTCTTTTTCTTGTCATTGTACCCCTTACGTGACACACTAGTGACAAAGTAGCTATAGTCATTGAATCCCCTGTCACATTTCCCTTACGTGACTAATAGACCCAATTGTCATTAATCCTAATGACAATTGTATGCTTTATCACCGGTCTATGACAATGATATTTGTCATTATATTTGTCATAGTACATTAGATGAGATGTTGACAAGTGTCTATTCGTATGGCGTGGCATATGACATGGCATGTGGAGTATGACAAATATAGTTGTCATAAAAATGAATTGGCCCATTTATAACATGGACTATTTTTTTTTACAATTATAATTCAAATAAGCCTAACTAGCCCATGGGCCAACCACACAATTTAGGCCCATTTTTCAACAGCCTTTTTAATTTTTGCAAGCCTAGTAGTATATTTCAGCCCATTTCATCATATAATAATTAATAAACATGTTATTTTTATAATAAAAATAATTAGACATCCAAACATATCATTTCCTGCAGCCATACAATGGTCCATATAATAGTTCTAAACATTCACCATCCACACAAATAAATCACAACAAAATACAGCCACCATTCTATAAGTCCAACAGATCACTAGGTCACTAATCAATAATACCAAACATACATCCAGTCATTGCCTATTCACCAAGTGCAGCAATCACTCCACTTCCAGTTTCACCCTTGGCAACAATAGCATAGACAAGTTTTTGTCATCAAGAGATCACTAACAAAACAACCACACTTCAGTCCAGTCATGCCAAAAGACATGATGTAAGACTCCAGCCACTCACACCAAACTCCATTCAGAAGTCACCAAGATGAGTCCAACAGCCTGCAAAGAACAATGTGTCAAAACAATCTGATATTATATGAGCAATATGATCATGCACAGTTCATTAAATGTAATGTGTAGTACTATTAAATCATGGATGATATGAGCACTCTATTGCAGATTATAACCGACAAATAAATTAAGGAGCAATGTTGTCAATATGAAACTAGGCCTACAAATAAACCAATGATATTGTAATTTAGGCTAAAAATGATGGTAAAACTGTACAAATATATTCCAGCAACCAAACTATTGACAAGAACAAAGCATCACAGTACAGCAAGCTGATTGGAACGGTGCAGCAGGAAACATAAAGGACCAAGAACTATGCAGAGCAACAGAGCACACTCATAGCAGCTTGAAAACACATCACCAACACACATATCTCAATTAAAGAGTGTATACAAAACAGAGTTCACAGCCCATAATTTGTATGGCCAACAAGTTCATACCTTGTAGTGCTTGAATCCAACTGGCAGACTCACAGAAAACCAATATTGGCACAAACCATACCTTGTGTTTTGGCTTGTTCCACCCTTCTGCATGTCAGCACACACAGAATTTACATCATTCTCCTTTTCACCAGTGAAGCTTAAGTTTATCTATACATTGAATAGCATAACATTAGTATTTAAAAATGCAAAAGGACAAAATTAGCATATAAACTAGTCGAATAGCATCTTACAGATAGTTTTCCAACAAAGTTGTCCAACTGTTCCTTGAATTGGCCTTGGTCCTTGTATTCTTTCCAACTTGTAAGTATGGGTACATGCTGCCTAAGTATAATCCCACCCTCAGAAGCCAACACTGCAGCCTGCATAGGTGCCTCAGGCCTTCTTTTCCCTTCCTTTATAACAACTGGTATCCTAGTCCCAAAACCTAGTTATGCTATCCAGCTCTTTGCCCATAGTCGCTCCCTGATGCTCCACTTGTGTACTTGCTGTTAGGGTCCCTAAATAATACATTTCAAAAACCTTACTGTCACTAATAAGATTCATGCAATTATATATTATGAACAAATCAGATCACATAAATTGACATTGAAATAAATAGTTGAAGGCACTATTGCAGTGGCAGGCGGTGCCACTGCCATACAAAGAAAAAAATACAGAGACATGACACCATAGGATACTAAGATTTCCACTTCAAAGGTACATAAAAATATCACTCAACAATGGCTAATATGTTTTGTAGTAGAAGAGTAGGTACCTCAAGTTCAGTGCTTTCACTAAGCTGGTCATTTTTGTTCCTGTTTTTACTTGTTTTCTTCATAGCATTTGACTGCTTAACAATTTCTGCTAGTCTGTGGATACCCAACTGTTGCATCCTCTGATTCATCCTAATGATATTCTTAGCCCTCTCCTCAATGTCAGTTAACGGTGGTTCTACAGATACATTGGTACATTGAAATTAGTAGCAGATAAATGAAAATGAAATAATCAAAAGTGATAGTACTAGTAGCAGTACAAGATATGAATGTAGTGTCTAACTTGTCAAGAAAAAAAAAAAAGAACAGTTGTCGACATACAAATACCAGGTTTGTAGATGCCCTGTGTGAAGCAACCACCAAGTTTGAGATTTTTCTGAATTAGTTTGATACTTTTCTCAGTTTAATTGAATTTCCATGCGACTTAACCCGATAATTATACGATGAACTGAGTCCACCCCCGAAAAGATCTGGAACGATGCCAAACTTTGCCATAGGGTCTCTTGTGTCTTAGGAGATAAATTTCTATGAAGGTCGCTGCAAAACTCTAGTGTTTTCGATCTATAATTCATAATATTTTATCTCATGCAACACGGAATATAATAATAAAAATGATCATCAAAAAAAGCTAGGATCTTGTATGGGAATTTCCAGTTGAAAATAACGTGAAAATAATTTTCGAGTTGAAAAATAATATATCTAATTTTTAGTTAAAAACAATATTTTTACATTTAATAATGAAATAGTGAATTAAGTCCCCATGGCCTCGTCTTTTTTTTGTGATTTCTAATTGGCCAACAAACACTGATTTCTGGTGGGTTAGCTAAACTGCACGTCTGGGCCGGCCTCCACTGGATTGCATCGTATGCTACTAGGCCACGCTGGTCTTTGGGCCGGTTTTCATCACCATTAGCTGCAATGTCGTCCTCTATATATAAATACAAAATTCCAATGTTTGAACGAAATCGTGGCCCAGCTCCGTGGTACAACCTTAGTTTTGCACAGTCCTCGTCTCAAGCTCGAACCTCATCGAAGCGATTTTTTTTTTGAAATATTTTTCACTTTGAATTGGGGTTGCCAGCGGGGTACAGGGGATGTTCCCGTGCGTTTGTGGGTCTGGTGGTGTGTGTGCGCTTGGCATTCTTTTTGTGTCCTTTTTTTTGTTAATTAAAACTTCATTTACAAAACAAAGTGTCAAGTATACCAAGTGGGGAGTGGCCACGTAGGCCTGCGTTCAATCCGGAAGCAGAGGGTTTTGGACGCTCCATGACCTTAGGCCAGTCTCAATGGGGTTTCATAGTCGTTTCATGCACATTAAATAGGATGCCACATCAGCAAAATTTCACTTTTTGCATGAAACTCTAAGGAGAGAGAAGGAGAAAGTTTCATCTTGATGAAACTCTCTTGGTACGAATACCAACTATCTCTGAGTCATGAAATTAAATGCCTATGAAATCACAAGATGAAACTCTCCATTGAGAGTAGAGTTTCATCAAGTTTTATTTCATTTTATATGACATGACAGTCTTGGAAACAAACGAAATGAAACTCACCATTGAGGCGGCCTTAGAATACATATAGACATGTGTGTGGCTAATGATAGTAAATTATTTGTAGAGCAGGTGGTATAGCTATTTTGTATTGGAACTACTGAAGGAGGTTGCAGGTTCAAATCCATTGTGCCCCAATTGTTTGGTGTTTTTTCCTTGCATCTGGTGTTTTGTTATAAGCATATATGGTGTTTTATAGCAAATAATCACTAGCAGACCATCGTCCGAGTGGTTAGCTTAGTTGGTGTAGTTGCTGGGAAGCTCGCCTTCTACGTATTTTGGAGTTTGTCTTAAAAATAAATTCATGCAAATCCAAACACAAGATTAGTTTTTTTAATTATAATAGGGGCTATAAATGTTTTTACGGATAACATTTAACTAACATGTGGATAACACCCATTCAATTAGTACACATCTAGCTAAAATGTGGGTCCCATCTGTCTAAGGCTTTGGCAAGGTGTTTTATAATATGTTTTTCAATTAATGACATTACATTTGATCACTTTTGTCATGAGCTATTGTCACAAAGATTGGGAAATGCATATGTTGACATTTGTTTATGACTAAAGCACACCGTAGTCATAAACACTTGTCATCCATTGAAAAAATTGTCACAAACACATCATTTCTATGACTAAAAAGGGCTTTGTCATATGAAAATTGTCATAGAAGGCCCAATTTCTTGTAGTGAGTTGTGAAATATATTTTCATAACAAATATACCAGAGATATAGATATTTGGAATGCGGGGATCCATGCACATTTATCGGGTGCTCTTATGGAGACGGTTTGTTGATTTTTTTTTGTTGTAAAATGTTTCCTTACGTTTTTTGGATGATCGAAGAGTGCTGAAAAACTGTGATGAATTTATAAGGGCTTCCTCGTTTACGTAGTTTCTTTTATAGTACCCGGAAGTTATTTTGTTCCCTTTATCGTCGTCGAGCAAGACCTGATAGGGATGATAGCCTTGCTTCTGATGGACAACTCGTCAAGGTGGGCATGATGCGGAAACATGCCTACTGAGACGGAGGCGGATTCATCGGGCTACATTAGAAAGCTTGGCAATATCATGTAAGCATATCATTATCGATTATTAGCTGAAGAGGCTATGCAATGTACCTAAACAGACGAGGCACAATTTATTCAATTGAAGGTTGTACGATTTATTTCAATTTGCCCGACGCTGGGTCAGGGTTGCACTTGACGGCGTAGTAGGGGCCACTACTACTAAAAGCTTCTATAGGGGCGGCTCATTTCGAACAGTAGGGGCGGTTTTCGAAACCGCCCCTAACTCTCCGTTCCTACAATGACAGCACTGTAGGGGCGGTTCCCTAAGCAACCTATATAGTACCATCCAAGCAGACTACGCATCCATCCCTTTGATCTGTCCAAACAAAGCAAACATCGCGGGATAGTCGTTGATAGAAACAATGATTATGGCTCGACATAAGAACTCCTCCTTTCGGAACGCATCATACATCAGCACCCCTTTCTTCCATAGTTTCTTGAATTCTTGCAACACAGGCTCAATAAACACGTCAATGTCAATGCCTGGTTGTTTAGCACCTGAGATGAGAACAGTAAGGAAAAGGTACTTTCGCAGCTGGCACAACCACGTTGGGATGTTGTACATGGTCAAGATCACTGGCCAAGTGCTATGGCTCCCTTAGAAAGCTATTGTAGTAGTGGGCGCACGTCGGGGAGCGCGCGGCGCCACGCGGCGAAGAGGTCGATGACGGTGTTGATGTGGAAGACGTGGAAGGCGGTCCGCTGGCCGGGGCTGGACGTGGCGATGATGGAGCGGATGAGGCCTGCGACAGCTTCCTTCTCGGTGGTCGTCGGCGCCGCGTCGTCGTGGGTGAAGGAGACGAGCTTCCTGCTGTCCTTGACGCCCGGGGCAGACAGCACGGTCTGCATGGGAGTGTCGTCTCCACCCATATGCGGGTGATCGACCACGCTGACGAGCTAATGATAATCGAGGAAGATGGTTGATACGATGAGCGTCTGTGGTTGCCCTTTTATAGCGCGAGGGGTGGTGTTCTAGGAGGGACACGAACACGACGCGTTAGCCTTGTTCTTCCATGCATGCCTCCACTGTCCAAGGAGAGAGGTTAGATATAGGCACGTGACCAAAATCTATGCTAACATTTATCATCTATGCACTTTTCCTATATGTAACAGATGCCTGATTTCATTTATGTTCAAACGAAGAAGCAGCAGTGCAGCACACGTTGTGTTTATGATGATCCAATAGCTCATATGCATCGCCTGAAAAAAAAAATCTAAGGGCAGCCCCAATGGATAGTTTCTTGAGAGAAAGAGAGCAATTAATATGCTACTATAGAAACTATTCTTCTCAATCCATAATTTCTATATTAATTTTTATACAAGAAAACTTAACGCAACACAATAAAAAAATAGATCAACTGTGACAAGTAATCATATAGCTTGATTGTTTTGTGCCTCATCAGATCAACCATCTTGCAACAGGAGGTGAGCCCTGATGACTCGGCGGAGTAGAACATGGCGACGACGGCATCGCGAGGTCGCCGCGTTTCACGGACTCGGCGATGGAACCGAATTGGGTGGGGGAGGTCCTCACCGTGAGGACCTCCTCCCATTTTGCTCTAATCTCTATATTAAGAGATTAGAGCATGAACCCTAATCTCTATATTAATCCTTCAACCCTAATCTCTATATTATGAATTGAACCCTAATCACTATTTTAATTTTTGTACCCTAATCTGTATATTAAGCCCCTAAACCCTAAACCCTACACACTAAATTGAACCCTAATCTCTATATTAAGTCCCTAAATCCTAATCTCTATTTTAAGTCTTATACCCTAATCTCTATATTAAACCCTAAACCCTAATCTCTATATTGAATTTTATACCCTAATCTCTCTATTTAGAGTAAAATGGGGGGAGGTCCTCCCCACCCAATTTATTCCCGGCGGCAGGAGCGAGCCTAGCGCGGAGCCGTACCACGTCGGCCCGTGATCCTACGGGCCCTGCCCCGACGGCGGCGGACACATTGCCCTGTGACTATATGCTGCGCCGGCGTCAGGCAGTTTAGGTTCATGGCTGTTGGTTGTGCGTCGGGCGACAGAGTACTGGATCCGGCTAGAGGGGAATAGAACTCACCATCGCGGTTTTGCTCGTTTCTTGACATCTTGGTCCTAGCGTAGATGTGTCGTTCCTTAGAAACAGTTTCATTATTTTTTCCTCTCTCTTCATCATGGGCGGATTTAAGGGTATTCCCCAGTTTTCCTGGGAATACCCAACTTTTTTGAGAGACCTTTATGTATATATATGTATATACTCATATGTATATAGGTACAATACACTATTCTGCAGTAATTTCACTCAATTCAGCACAAAACAACCAAAAGAAACTGGCCTTTCGGCCTCGATTCCCAAAACCCACGTTCTCAGACCAGCCCACTAGGTGTCTAGGGCCCAATCGGCCACTCCATGCGGGCATGCAGCCGCCCAATCCTGATCCTCTCGGTCCACTGGTCCATCCTCTTCCTCTCGGTCCCTCCACGGTCATGGAAAGTTGAGGACGAGCACGCCACACCCAGCTGACGGCAGGGCGTGAACGTGCGGCGAGGGCGAGGCGGAAGCGCGGCCGTGGCCGGTGGCCCGGCTGCAGACGCATTGAGGTGGGAATACCCAAGTTTCGGATCCTGGCTCCGCCACTGCTCTTCATTACTACCTATGCAGCTGTCAAGGCAATAAATAAGGAGAGAAACTATAATAAATTTTCCATTGAGATTGCCCCTAAGTCTCAGACAGATGGAATATAGCAAGGCCCTTATCTATGACGAGCTAGCTAGCTAGGTGATGTTTCGCGCGCTTCTGACCGGACTCTTTGCTTCTTAATGTGTCATTACTTAATGGTCATTTAGCTAGGTTGCAAAGCATGAATAGGGCAAACAGAGTCTACTTTGGATCTCTTCTAGATCCAAATAGGTATAGATAATAAAATAGCTAATTATCTTTAGGTGCAACTATCTTGTTAGTTGGACCCACTTAAAAAATAGGCTAATAGGTGGACCCAAACACCTATTCTGCCCCTTCCATGCTCACCTCTCTGCATGAGCCTCACACAGCCGCCCACCTCCGCCTGCCGTGTCCCTCTTCCTGCTCCGCGCTCTCCGTCGCTACCTCCTCTGCTGCCTCGCCCTCTCCGCCGAGGCCCAATGTGTCCATGTCCAACCTCATAGCGATGAAGGGTGGGTCGCCAATGCTGATTATTGCTGCCATGCACCCCGGTGACTAAAAATTTTGGATCCGAGTCCATATATTACTACCGGGTTAGTTATTACGACCGACATCGATAGACTTTCACCGCCGAATTTTATACCACCCGGTAGTGATGTGGACTTTCACCGCCGGATCTTGGTCAGTTCGATTATTTTTTGATTTTGAAGCCACAAAAAAGGGTGTTCACTATCGGTTCTCTTACTTCGGCGGTGATGTTGGCGGCAGTGATGGACCGAATCTGTAGTAGTGAGAAGCCGTGGACCTTGGCGTTGGCCTTGGTAGCCATGCCGACCTTGACAAGGAAGGCGGCGACGGCCTTGCGGTGGTCACCTTGGAGCTGGATGACGTACGCTGCCGAGCTCCTCGTCCTCCACAACGACCCCGCTGCAGACCCTCTTGAGGTCCCGTAGGATCCGTGCGTAGTTGTAGGCGGTGTCGCGTCTCTTGTCGCCGGGCCTTGGAGCACGAGCCACGCTGGTCCTGCCTTCATGAACAGACGGGCGAAAGCTCGTCTCCACGGAAATGGGGTTCATTTTGTAAAATATACCACATATAGACAGGGTATAAAGACGGGCTGTACATGAGTAACATGCCTATTATCCACGCACATGCTTGCATATACACATTGCTTTCACGAATATTGTTTGAGCCACGGGCTGTGTAAACTATGTGCATTCAGCAGTCTCCCTGCGAAACAGGAGAAGAATACACGATCTTTACTAAGTAGGAGCACATGAAGATGTTTAATAAGTCAAAGCTAGCACATGAAATTATGTATTGTTATGGTCGACAGCTATAGTTATTGACAGCACCCTTGCATTATTTTCAAATGAAAGATGGTGTTTCTGCTATAGTTATTGACAGCTATAGTTATGGACAGCTATACGATGATGTTTCCAAATGAAAGATTGACAAAACCCTTGCATTATTTTCACTGAGAAGAAACAAGCTGCTATATAGATCTCAGTGTGTATATAAACACACATATACATACAGCGCATATCATTGCCACAAGCTACCGCGTTCTTCTTCTCTGCAGGTTTAAACATTTTAGCCAACTGTTTGCAGCTCCTTTGGTATGTATTCCATTCCATTAATACATCTTAGTATGGAAGTGTGATAGCATTAGTTCGGAACAACATGTATATTTTTTATTGATTATATGTCAATATTGCCCAGTTATTGATTCTTCTTGTTATTATAACACACTACCAGAAAATAGAAAAATCCTGTCGGTCGCAGTGTTTCCTGTCGGTTTATTCAAAACCGTCAGGAAACGAAGTATTTCCTGTCGGTGAGTAAGAACCCGCCAGGAATTGGTCACAGGACTCCGTCGGTTCTTCGAAACCGTCAGGATACATCAAACCGACAGGAGCACCCTGGCTCACACGAAACAAGTCGCAATAAAACTCACCAAACCCTATCTGTAGTGGCAGGCCCCAGCTCCTCCCACACCCGCCGCCGCCAGGTCTCGTCCCACGCCCGCTTCTCCCCGAAGGGGCTCCTCCCAGCAGCACGCGCCGCTGCCCCGAGGGCTCTCCCCGACGCCGGCACCGTAGGGGCCTCGCCGAAAGCCCGCACCATGCGCCGCCGCCCAATGGGCTCTCCCCGACGCCTGTGCCGGTGCCGCAGGGGCCTCCCCGACGCCCGCGCCGCCGCCCCGGGGGCTCTCCCCGACGCCCGCGCCGCCGCCCCAAGGGTCTCCCTGATGCCAAGCCTCGCCGGCCTCGCCGCCGGCCCCAGGGCCGACGCCCGCGCCACCGCTGCTGCAGGTATGCTTTCTTTCTTTCATGATTTCAGGTCGCCCGCTTCTCTCTCTCAGCCTCCCGGCCATAGATATGCTTTCTTTCTTTTTCTGTTGTGGATCTATGTACACAGCTGCCTAAAACTGATGAATCTCAGGTCATTCATTCATCCCCTACACTAGATCTGAAGTACTGCGGTATCTTAATAAGTGATTCTTTCTGTCAGCTTAGTTTTGAACTGATGAGATCTAAAGATGTTAGTAGAATGCATTCCATCACTGTCAGCTTAGTTTTGAACTACTACTACTGTGATTCATTATGTAGGTCCACACTAACAAACAAGAATTAGATGTAGGCAAAAAAAAAAAAAAATTTGTGAAATAACCATCCATGACATACTGAATGACATGATACAGTCAATTTCATTTTACCAATCAGGGGTAATTTGGCTGTGTCTTTACTTGTTCAGTGCTAATATGATACATAGTGCAAATAAAAGTATAACTCTCCTTGTGTATATCACTTTCAAAAAGTACAGTCCTGAAGGAATTAAAATGCTCTAAATGAGCATGGCTGATTTATACCAGAAGAAAAAAATGTGCAGTGCTCTTTTTTTCAGCTAGAGCTACAAGTACTGCTGATTAAACTTGGTCATGCTCTTTCACAGTATTACTGAAAGTATCAAATTAGATGTAACAAAAAAAATATTGTGAAATAACCATCCTTGAATTAGATTTTGGTTGAAATCATGTAAGAGCAATCAGAAGCCTTTTGGTTGAAATCATGCAGTGTTTAGTTACTGTGAACTATTAAGGTGCAATCAGAAGGGAGCTGTACACTGAATGATTACATGCCAACATGTACTGCATGATAATTTTTACAATAGACTGAAGTTGAATCGTCCTCTTGTAGGTTAGTGAGTCATCCCATGCTGAAAATGAAGCCTTTTTGGTTCTCATAATAGAGATGGAAGCTGGCAATTATGACAACGGGAGCAACATCAATGAAAAAGCAAAGGATACAGTTCATCTTTTCTGTAATTAGTATTATTATACTCTTCTGAACTCAATATAGTTAGCTTGACTTGTGTAATACGTGAACACAGTATAGGAGTTGTCATGTTGAATTCCCAATTTCAGGATCAAGGAATATGTACAGTTCACGCACAGAATTTGTATTTGGATCTGGATGATATGTGAATGTGAAATGTGTTACAGAACAAACATATCGATTTGTGATTGGATGACAAGTGAATGTGAAATGTGCTAAAGCACAAACATGTCGATTTGAGTGCATCCATTAGCTGGAATTATTGGATTAGGGGTTTTATATACATCTGGTGTGTTTTGATTTCCTGTCAATATAATCATTGTTCCATATGTTTGAACTATCGGGAAAGATAAACATGATTCTGTCGGTCATTCCTGTTGGCTACACCGGCGGGAGAAACTTTTGACCAGCCAAAGCAAGGCCGTCGGGAGTTCCGTCGGGAGTAATTGGGTTGACGGCTAACCGTCGGGAACAATGCATCTTTCTGTCAAGCTGTTCCGACGGCGTTTTCTGACGGCGCCCGGCGGGGAATAGCATTCTGCGGTTTTTGATGTTTTCCGACGGTTTGTGGCCATCGGGAAAAACCGTGGGTCAGTAGTGACCAGATTTCAAAAGAGAGAAACGTGATCATGGCGCCTATAGAGTGGAGTACTACGATTGGGGACACCCTTCAACACGCAATTAACACAATCCGGGCACAAAAGGGAGATAATTTTTCGGATAAGCGTAGTAGAACTTAACGATGCGCCATCTCCAAACCGATCACGGGAGTTGAACGTGCCATTATCATATACTAGCATGATGACGAGACCGGTGAAACACATCGTTGCCGATGAACCAAGCTGTTACCATAGACCGAAAGGCAAGCATCGTTGAATATTGTGTGAGTGACTGTAATATTTGAACTTCCATCCATGGTTGGTTTCATATATGTATGAATCTCCGAGTAGTATCCTACTCAATATATCTAATAATAAATAAATGAGATGTCTTGTGTTGAGTAATCTATGTCTGGTGAAGTACTCGTATAGAGTACTTTTTAGTTGCAATTGTCACTACACCACAACCCTTAATCAGCGACTTTCAGTCCGTTGCTATATGAGGGTATAGCGACTTTCAGTCAGTGGCTAAAAGTTATAGAGACGGACCTCTGCAGATGCTAATGAAGCCGTTGTTAAATATATACAGCGGACGGACCCTCTTTTAGCCACGGACCATCCAACAATAAAGCCGATTAGAGCTTTTAGCAACGGATAACCAGTTAGAGCTTTTAGCAACGGATGGTCCATCGCAATATTGAACTTATAGCAAGCGACAGTCCATCGAGCTCAATTGAATATGTGAAAAAATAATCCACATATATTTAAAACTAGATCACATTCAAAACAAATACAATATTGAATAACATACACAAATGGCATTAATCATACTCTCATTCATTCAGATCAAATGAGTACATGTATAATCGTGTCACTAGCTTAAGCTTCTTGCCATTAAGGCAACCCATACAAGCATATAGTAGCTGAATACAAAATCTAGCTAAGTCATCATGGCAACAAACAAGCATATATAGCTGAATACAAATCTAGCTAAGTCATCAAGTCGTACAAGTATTGTTATCCTGTTGAGCAAAAGTCATCATCCAAAAAGCATTGTTATCCTCTTGGTTGCTGACTGCAGACCTTCAGCTGTCACAAGTATCATAATTAGAAACTGTAGACCACATATAAAAAAAGAATAGAATCAAGTGGACGTTACTCAATTAAATGGCCAAGCAACCGACATCTTTATAGCATCGCCTAAAGTCATGATTTCAGCATAAGGGCGTGTGGCTACTATGGTTATTACTTAAGATTTATATTTAAGATTTGAACTTCAGTGGAACTGGTTAAAACTACTGCGGATTGCATTTTCTAAATGGAAAGCATGCTAGTGCTATGTTATTACTACTAGACTACAACTACAGATTCCATGTTTGTGCTATGTTATTACTACTAGTCTACAACTACAGATTGCAGTTTGCAAATGGAAAGCTTGCTTATGCTAATGATATTACTATAAGTATGCTGCTGCTACAGGTTATTACTACTACTACTACTACAAATTGCAGCAAACTAGTGTTGGTCCATGCTTTCTACAAAAACTTACAGATTGCATAGCTCACACTACATGATGTATCAGGAAACTTTAGCTTTGCATGATTGCATTTTCCTCTTGCCATCAGATTCTATGATAAGTGTTACATCTGCATGTATGTTGAAAAAACAAGTCCAATATGCAAGTAACTGAAAGAAAACAGATTCATATTAGTTAATCCTTGCTTGAGACTTAGGAGACCTCCAAATTTGAAGCTTAAGATTTGCCTTACATTGCTTGAGATTCAGTATCCATAACCAGTCCAAGGCTTCATCATCTATATCAAATCGTTTCTGGAAAGTGAAGAAAAACAAGTCAGTTGGTACAGATGTACTTCAACTGGTAGACAAAAATGTCCAAAGCACAGAAAGACATGGCAAGGTTTCTGATCGCAAAATCAGTATCATGAGTTAAGCTAGTCGAGAGATGATCAGAGCACATATTTAGTAGCTTGGTTCAGTGGTCTTGGGAAGAATACACAGAATAGACCAGCAGCTACTTGATGGTTTATTTACCAACATATTTAGCATGGTTTATTCACGGGAACAACTGACAACCTGTCATGGCAATTTCCTACAAAAAAATGATAGTGGCCTTAAGCCGCATCCCAGATTGCATCCTAGATTACTGAATACAACATCTCTGAATTCTATTGCAAACTGCACTTTCATCTAGCCATCAGTCATGAAACTGCAGGAAAAGTCATGAGCCTTTGATCCTGCTGCAACTAAAAGTCCAAGCAATGGCATTCCACAGTATTTATATTTCTACTACCATCAACTGATGCTACTGTCAACCAGCTATGTGTGAACACAAATTACTCAATGCAGCACTGATGCTAATTGGCAAATGTGATCCTGTCTAAAGAGTTAGGACCAAACCATACTTACCAAGCTTTGTCCCTACAAGAATTATTGGCACACCAGGTGCATAATGCTTCAGTTCAGGTATCCACTGAAAATAGAAGAGTTTCAGAGTCAGCAAACAAGAAGTTTGGGAGCCATCTCTGTATTAATAACCCTATTCAAAAATTGATTTTTGGTGATCTATTTCCAGTACAATTTAGTACTATAATTGATTTCACCGAGGAAAAAATAATCAATCAGAATATGATCAAGCTAGAAGCAGTGGATTTTATCACATACTTACCAAGCAATGGATTTTATCTATGATGAGTTGGCTAGCTAGTTGATGTTTCGCGCTCGTCTGACCAGACTCTTTGCTTCTTAATGAGTCACTAATTAATGGTCATTTAGCTAGGTTACAAAGCATGAACAGGGCAAACAAGGTCTCGTGTTTGGATAATATACTAGCTAATATTACTAACTAGATCTTTAGATAACAACTATCTCGCTAGTTGGACTAAATCAGAAAATAGCAGCTAATAGGTGGGCGCAAACACCCTCGCATCTCTCCGCGTGAGCCTCGCACACCCACCCACCTCCGCCTGGCGCAACCCTCTGCCTGCCCCACCCTCTCCATCACTACCTCCTCTGCCGCCTTGCCCTTCCACGGAGGCCCGATGTGCCCATGTCCACCCGCATAGCGATGAAGGGTGGTGGGTCGCCAATGCTGATTATTGGTACCATGCACCCCGGTGACGGCAAATGGGTGCACAAGGGGATCCCTAGTGTGTCGAGAGCCTTTTCGGCTCAGGTGGGTCTAGTTTGCGGTGCATTGGTGAGATGGAAGGAATCGGGTGACAAAGCGAGATAGTGAGCACATGCATTCATTAATTCGATGTGTATCCAATTACTGCCCCAACTAATAGATAGTTAACCAAATTTTAGCCAACTAAGGCCAGTCTTAGTGGAGAGTTTCATAGCATTGTTTCCTAGACTGCCATGTCACGTAGAGGAAAATGAAACACGGATGAAACCCTCACTCTCATTGGAGAGTTTCATTCTGGAGTTTCATATGCATTAAATTTCATGACTCATAGAGAGTTGGTATTCGTGTAAGAGAGTTTCATCCCCGTGAAACTCATTTCTTCTCTCTCTTTATAAATACGGTGCCACATCATGTTCTCTTATACGTGGCAGCTCATTAAATGTAAATGAAACTCTCAATCGAGGCGCCTAATATTAGCTATGTGCTATTAGCTAGCTAATTAATTACTATCAGCTAATGGATCTCCATGCAGGGCCTAAAGCTACCCGCAGTTTGTCGCCGAGCTTGGCATTGGCCATTGGAGCACGTGCAATCGTGCACACTAAAACAATAGTTAGCACACACCATTTTGAGTAACAAAAATTGTCGAGAAAAATTAGCAAAACTGCCAAGAAAATAATCCTGAGCTATCAACCATCAAAAGTAGAGGATTAGGGAAATCAATTTCTTTGACGATTTGGCACTCAAGAATAATTTATTTGAAGCCTTGGCTGTCAAGGAAACTATATATGAACACACCTAATTTGCCAAAATGCTAAGAAAAATATTCGAGTAAATAAGTTGTCTTGATTGGAGAGCCATGGAGAATAGATAATGAGCCTGCGTCGGCCGCATGCGGGCTCAACATGAGAATGAATGGCAGGGCAGCAGCAGGCCAGCGGTCGTTGTATGTAGGAGCGAATCAAAAGCAGGCCTGACCTGTCTCTTCTCTGCGAGGCTACAGACTGCACACCATATAGCCGGCCCATCCTTGGCCATCTGCCCTGAAGCTCAAACGGCCCAAGATCATCCTTTATTATTATTTTTATTGTATATTTTAAAAAATATATAAAAAATATAAAACCTCAAAGTGGCGAAGCCATCCAAAATAGTCGATGGCGTCTTCAGCATTAGCAACTGAAGTCATTAGTCTTATCAACAGTACAAGTTAGTAATTTTCTATTGAATTTGACAACATTTATCAACAAAGTGGCCTAGCTCCGCTACCCGACGATATTATGACGTCAGAGGAATTGAAGTTTCCTGCCTCCAACGGTTATTAAATCCCGGGCATGAATGCTGCCCAAAGCTGTTTCCAGCGGCGAGCCTTGAATTGCCGCCATTTCGCGTCCCTCTAACCACCAACGCCCTCCCTGTTCCTGCTTCTTCTGGACTGTGGACTTCTGGACAGCAATAAGATGAACAATACAATGTAATGTATTACGTTGTAATAAGATATGCCTTGACGTACACAAGTTAATCTTTCCTTGGATAGCATCACTCTTTTAGTGTCCTTTGAAATGAAATCTTCAATGATATATGCTCACTAGCAAGTATTCAAATCATCACAATTATTGTCCATTTGAGTATTTGTGTTTTCAGGAAGAGCTTCCTCAACTGTACTATTATTTTCTGCAGGATTTATAGGATCGTTATCAACATTACTGTCAATTGTTTTTGCCAAGCTGATTCAGCCTCATCTGGGTGCCTTGCCATTGCCGTCAGTCCCTCGATCCGTGATGCTCGAGATATGCGGCGTTGAGGCCAATAATAGGGCCATGTTTGGGAATTGGAATTGGGAGACAAAACAACGTTAGTGCGGCCGGCTAAAACTTAATTCTGTGTTGGGCTAATACGCTTGCTAATTGGTGATGCTATCGAACAAATACCTGCTGAGGTCTTCACTGAACTTACACGTCACACTGGATGTCACACTGATGAGGCCACTGATGAGGTCTTCACTGAACTCTGCACCGGCATAGCAGTAACACAAGCTTTGAATTGCCCACCAACCTTCTCACCACCATAACTGCCCGGCCTCCCACCCGTCTCCACTCCACCTCCTGCAAGCTCAAAGATCCGATCCATCCACACTGCAGATCTCTCGGTACGTGCAGACGAGAGGAGAGGATGTCCATGCCGGAGACGTTCACCGTGAAGGTCGGGGAGCCGACGCCGGCCGCCGCCGGCAGGCCGTCAGCCGGGCCCGTCTACCGGAGCATCTACGCCAAGGACGGCCTCATGGAGCTCCCACAGGACATCCACTCCCCATGGGACTTCTTCAGGTTCGTTGGCTTTCTCCGCTACTACGGAGTATATTCTGCTGCTTCATGCCAATCCTTGGCTGCTACATTTTAGTATTATTACAAGCTAGGTCCTAGACTTTTCAGCTCGAAATCTCAGTTTGTTTTTGGTCTTGTGCTTTCGTAGTGGAGCTGTCAAGAAGTACTCCGCCAACAGGATGCTCGGCCGGCGTCAAGTTACAAATGGCAAGGTAATATCTTTACAGATTTATTTTTTTTCGAAAGGCGGTAAAAAGCTTTTGCCGAATTTTATTAGACGATAGGAAAAAAAAACAAAAACACAGAAAAAGAGTTTATAACAGGGCTACTACCACTGCCACTTTGACTAGGACTACTCTAGATTTATCTTGACAGGAATTTTACCTTTTTTTTCCCAGATACTGAACTCGATTGTTTTTCTTATATGTAGACCGGTGAGTATGTGTGGCAAACGTATGAGGAAGTGTACCAGAAGGTCATGAGGATTGGATCAGCAATCAGAAGCTTGGGCGTAGAGCCGGTGAGTGAAGAATGCTTGATGTCCCGGCCTGTCTATTGTGGAGGTTTCATCTTCATCCTGATGAAAATGGTTGCCAGTAAGAGAACTGATTTGTCGAGTCGATATATATATATGCAGGGAGCTCACTGTGGCATATATGGATCCAACTGTCCAGAATGGGTTATGGCCATGCAGGTGACCTCATTTTATTTCATTTCATTTTTTTTTATCAGAATTCTTCTTTAGTGTAATCTGATCTATACTTTTTGCTTCAGGCATGCAACAGTCAAGGAATGTGTTATGTGCCACTGTATGACACCCTCGGTAGGTTGGTTACCCAAGACATCACACTCACCGGAACACATACATGTCTGAATGTCTGAATGCACGAATACTCAGATTTATTCGCATGGTTAACATGTGTTTATGAACAATCTTATCTTATAGCAGAAAAATATTACAGTGAATGAACAACTCACAACTCACAACAGTGTACTTATTTTGTACGTACTCGTCAAATTGTATTGTATGATAGACGATTAAGGTGTAACACGATGCAGGAGCAAATGCTGTTGAATTCATCATGGACCATGCTGAGATATCCATTGCCTTTGTCCAGGAGAGCAAGATCAAATCAGTAAGCAAAAACTATATGTCCCTTTCGCACAATACTATTATCCTCTGGTTTCTGCATTATACTGATTAATATGTCTCCAGCAAATGCTATTGATTTGAAAATAGTTTTGGAGATCAATGCTACACATCAACTTCTGTGTACATCTGACAAGTTATTGAATTTCATTTTTCAGATACTAGCTGTAGTCCCTAAGTGCACAGAACACCTTAGAGGTTAGCATGCGGAATACCAGATTCAGATTTATTAATATGACTATCTTTTGCCTTACATGATCATTTATGACTCGGTGCATCCTCAGCCATCGTTAGTTTTGGAGATTTTCCAAGTGAGATGAAAATGGAAGCTGAGAAATTGGGTGTCTCTTGCTTTTCTTGGGAAGAATTCTCTTCAATGGTTAGTCTGATTTCTTGTTACAACTCTTTATGGGTGCCTAAAGGAGTACTGGTTCATTAAGAATACCATGACAATGTCAGAATGTTCTGTTGGAATAGGGAAAACAAGACTACAATCTTCCTAATAAATGTAAGGAAGATATTTGTACGATAATGTATACCAGCGGAACAACTGGAGATCCCAAAGGCGTGATAATCACACACAGGGCCATCATTGCCGGTGTTATGACTACAGAACACATGCTCAAAGAGACAGATAAAGTGGTAAGCTCTAACAATCTTTTATCCGCATAAATATCAAGCACGATTCCACTGTGGTACTAATTTCTTCTGTAGTTTCACACATTTTTACATCACCAAAGATATCTGCGATCAAGATATATCTATTGTAAAATTCATCATGGCTTCTTCCTCACTTGATTTCTTTAGTTAAAGTAATGTTACACTGCTGATATTAATACTCATGCAGATCACAGAAGAGGATTCCTATTTTTCCTACCTTCCATTAGCACATATATTTGATCAAGTAATTGAGAACTACTGTATTTCTAAAGGAGCCTCCATCGGATTCTGGCAAGGGGTACGGACTAATAACCGTTGCAATTCAAAAGAATTCTTTGATTTTCTTCTAACTACTATGGTGGATGTTCTCTTATACTCAGGTGTATAACTTTTTTTTTTACAGGACATTAGGTATCTGATGGAGGATGTGCAAGTGATGAAACCTACAATATTTTGTGGTGTTCCTCGTGTTTATGATCGTATATATACAGGTTTAATGCAAACCAGAAATAAATTTATTATTCACAATTCCATCCTGATTCCATGCTTAGTGATAACTGATAATGTCTGGATCTCATTACTTGAAGGTATTAACATGAAAATTCAGTCTGGAGGGATGATAGCCAAACACCTTTTTCAGTATGCCTACAACTAGTAAGTACTACTACGTGATTGAATAAGGAAAGAGGCTTAAATCCATGCATGCTTACATTTCAAATGTAATTTAAAAAACTGTCCATTTGCCAACAGCAAACTTGCCAATATGAGGAAAGGGCTGAAGCAGCATGAAGCATCACCATTTTTTTCGACAAGATAGTTTTCAGCAAAGTTTGTACTGTTATGGAGATATTTATATATATTTTGTTTATTTTTTTACAAAGATCTGAACATTTATGTCGATGATGTGGTACAGATAAAGGAAGGGCTTGGAGGGCGTATCCGTCTCATGATAGCAGGAGCAGCACCTTTGCCAGGGCAAATCGAAGAGTTCCTGCGGGTAACTACCTGCAGCATAGTAGTACAAGGATATGGTAAGAGCTTCAGACACATTTTACCATGAACCACTTCAGTTTTTATGATAAAAATGCACAACCAATAGTTCATCTGCTGAAACTATAGTATTGGATTTCTAACACTACTTAACAGAACTGTAGTACTCTACTTACAGTCTAGTACATCCTGCGAACCATGTGGTCTGACTTATCATATTGATATGCAGGGCTCACTGAGAGCTGTGCAGGATGCTTCACATCAATCGCCAATGTTTTCTCAATGATTGGAACAGTTGGCCCTCCTGTCACAACGATCGAGGCACGATTGGAATCGGTCCCTGAAATGGGCTACGATGCACTGTCAGATATGCCTCGGGGTGAGATCTGTTTGAGGGGCCACACCATGTTCTCTGGGTACTACAAGCGCCCTGGCCTCACTGAAGAAGTGTTCTCAGATGGCTGGTTCCATACAGGTGAAAAGAATATTTGTCACTTCTTCCACAGCTAACTGAACGATCAGTTAGTAAAGATGGTTAATCTGTTAAACTTGCCATGACCTTATGTTTGCAGGTGATATTGGGGAGTGGCAACCCAATGGCACAATGAAGATCATTGATAGAAAGAAGAACATCTTCAAGCTGTCCCAGGGAGAATATGTAGCAGTTGAGGTCCTGGAAAGGGCATACATGCAGTGCCCCCTTGTAGCATCGGTACACTGACTCCTACCAACAAAATCCTAAACCAAATTACTTTCATGTTCAGATTCAACTTACCTAGAGGATGGCTCCTCTGAACCAGGTCTGGGTCTATGGGAACAGCTTCGAGTCATTCCTTGTTGCCGTGGTTGTCCCTGAGAGGCCAGCTCTCGAGGAATGGGCAGCAGCCAACAACAAGGCCGGTGATTTTGCAGAGCTCTGCATTGATCCCAAAGCAAGGAGTTACATTCAGGATCAGCTGAACCAAACTGGCAAGAAACTTGGGGTAAGTCAGTGCTCGATCTACAAGACAGAGCTAGCAAGCGAATAATTGCAGCAATATATTTTCATGGTTTCTACACAATTATTCAGAATAACAAAAAATCCAATCTTGTTTCATGAATACAGTTGAGAGGCTTTGAGATGCTGAAAGCAATTTACCTGGAGCCAGTGCCTTTCAGTATCGAGAAGGACCTCATCACTCCAACCTTTAAGCTCAAGAGACCCCAGCTGCTCAAATATTACAAGGTTTGAGGGAATTATCTAAATTCACACAAACGTTTTACAATGCTGTGATGTTTGTAATTTTATTCATCAAAAGCAAATTTGTTGCAGGATCGCATCGATCAGATGTACAAGGATGCCAAGGAGGGAGGACTGCACCATGACTGTGTTACCTCAAGTGGCTATGATCCTGGGCATTCTGAATTTCTGATTCCTCAGAAGCATGTACATATTGATTATCACAATTTATAAGTTAAAAGGCATGTGTGCTCTATGCCAAAATGTAAGCAAAAAGTGGATTGTTAAGCAGCTCATGAATCGTGATAGCTTACATTAATAAATTTACTTGCTCTCACTTGACAACTGAACGGCTGGACCCGGCATATTCGCCTTTATTACATGACAAAGTTGAATTTCACAACATATATAATGACAAATACCAATACTCTGGGCTCAGACCAAGATATATCAGGGGTTCAGGAATACATAACAACTTTTATACAACAATAAACAACTGTATACACTACACTCTACATTAACTTCAGTACAACAACAAAAATCAGAACGTAAGATGCTGCTATGTATGTACTTTTTCAGTCTCATGTCTTCAAGGCTCAAGTGTCCAGAGCTCAGTATGATTTTCAATTTCTTATACTTAAGCAGTAGATCCCTCCCTTGCCAAGCTTTTCCATGTAACAACCACAAGCACATACATCTGATCGCATATCTTGTCAATGAGGCAGGAATAAGCAACCCTCCATGCTTTCTTGAACAACAGGACACAAAACACAAGCCAGAGACCCAGCATAAATCCCCAACCAAGTCCAAAATAAAATGACATTGGCTCAAAACCATGTTCATGGACAAATTGCGTTGATGAGTTGTTTTCTGAACAGATCTTTCGAAGAGTAGGCCCACATAGACCACTGTTGCCACTGTACATAGATGGGTACTCTGCGTAGAGGGCGTCGAGTTGCTGTCCAGATGGTACTGGACCTGTTAAATTGTTATTAGATAAGTCCAAATAGCTCAATTCTGATAGATCTGATAAGCTGGAAGGGATTTCTCCAGAAAGAATGTTGTTTGAGAGGTCCAGTGAGAAAAGTGACTTCATGGCCCCAATCTTCTGTGGAATTTCTTCACTTAAATAGTTTCTTGAGAGATTCAAATTGAATAGTGCATCGAGAGAAGCTATTTCTTCGGGAATTCCACCAGATAAGTGGTTGTGTGACAAGTCAATGCTCACCATTTCAAAACTTCTGACATCGTAATACAGTTCTTGCCCCTTGGTGACCACAGAGAAGTACTGCCCGATTTCACGGGAGAAGTATTCATAGCCACCATAAGGATATTCGTCAAAAAAAGGGTCCTTCACATATTTTCGTGTCATTGCTGTAAGACTCGACAAACCCCAGGGTATAACACCTGACAACTTGTTGCTGGCTAGATTCAAATGATGAAGGTGGGTAAGATTTGTGATGCTGATTGGAATATATCCAGAGAACATGTTCTCGCTTAAACATAGAAACCGGAGTTCGACCAAACCTCCAATCCAGTGTGGTAAATTTCCAGAGAACTTATTTAGAGATAAGTCTATGAACATTAATTGCTTGTTGTTTTGCAGGAACACTGGGAAATCACCTGAGAAACTATTATTGCTTAATAGTAGAAACCCGAGGGTTGTAGCATTAAAACATCGAGGAAGCTCGCCCTCAAAAAGATTGTTACCTAAATCCAGTTCATATAACCATTGCAATTCACAAATCCATTCAGGAAGACCACCAGTGATGTGATTCGAGAACACATTTAGAGAGAGTAGTTGCCGAGCTCTGAACTTTGTTGGTAGGTTTCCAGATAAAGAGTTTAAAGAGAGGTCCAACATGCCAATATTTTTTGGTAATGATGGGATTTCACAGTTAAATTATTTGAACTGAGATAGAACCACTCCAAGGACATAAATTCCATGTTTTTTGGCAACATACCATGGATTTGATTGTGGGAGATGTCCAAATAGGTGGCCTTTGAGAATGTAGTGCTAAACCAGTCCGGAAACTTGTCAGTTATACCTGTGCTTGAGATATCTACCCAAACAATATCCACCTGAGATCGAAGCCAAGCAGGAAACAGAGGACCTATTTGGCAGTGTGTTAGACTTGCTTCTTCTAAACTAAACGGAGGGAACCATTCAGAGGAAACTGTAAAGTTCAAGGAATTTCCATATAAGTATAGGTACTTCAATTTTGCTAATCTCGCAAAGTGTTTTTCTGTGATACCACCACTCAATTCATTGAAACTCAGGTCTAGAAGATTCAAATCAGCAAGCATACCAAGCTCAGATGGCACATGTCCAGAAAGGTAGTTGCCCGAGAGGTCAAGATACTGCAGCTTTGAGAGGTTACCAAGGTCGGGAGGGACTCTACCAGAGAATGACATGTTCGAGAGGTCGAGATGTACCAAATTCACCATGGAGCTCAAGAACTCTGGTATATGGCCGCTCGATCCATTAAGGTAATTCATACTGAGATCAAGGTAGACTAAATGGTCCAGTGAGAGCAAGGAATGACTTATCTGGCCAACCAGCGAGCCACGAAAAGGAAGTTGAAGCTCAAGGACATTGCCGGTTCGGTTGCTGCACCGGACGCCTGTCCAGCGGCAGCAGTCTCCCGCCCTTTGCCAAGAGGCAAGGAGGTCCCTGGGATCACTGCTTATGCCATGTTTAAAGGCCAGCAAGGCGTCCCGTTCGTGTGGTATGCAGCTTGCACCAGCTGCACCTGCACCTCCGGTTGGCCGAAGCTGCAGCGCATTGGATGTCAGGAACGTGGCAGCCAAGACGTGGAGGAGGAGGAGGAGCTTTAGAGCAGGATGCACATGTCGTGATGTCTAGCACCTTCGCCGGTGTGACCTCGATGGACGTGATGGCTCGATCTATTGGCCGACGTGGCGGTATCAGCAGCGGACGAAAGGGATGCCATGACTGCGGGAGGCCGAGAGGATTGGGATAGCGGGAGGCTGGGGAACGAGCGCCGCTAGCGGAGCGGCACCTCAGTCGACCAGGGATCGAAGTCAACAGGTTCTGGCCGTTTGGGCCTTTTTTTTATGTTGGGCCAGCCCGCTCAAATTGTGTGTTGGCGGGTGAACAATGGACATGGGCTCTGCTCTCGGTCTCCCACTGGTCAAGTCTTATCTGCCACTAAAATAACATGAACGCTACCAGTACATCAATAGTTGGGCACGCGTACATCGACGACATCGCCCATGACTTCTCCCAGCAAGCCAAGAGAGGAAAAGTAAGTGGGGGTAAAAGAACTCACAATAGTTGTTGAACCTGGAGGTGCCTGAATAGGGTGTCAGTAGGCAAATCCTGTTCGACTGATATTTATTGTGAGAGAAAAACATTGTTCTTTCGCTGAAAAGGTACGGCTGCTAAGTTCGAGTGAACAGGGCCAATCATGAGTGTTTTGGTTGGAGTAGGAACCTTTGTGGCATTTGAACTTGATAGGAGTCGTAGATGTTATCATGAAGGGAGGGATTAACGGAGGCAGACATCCTAAGGGCGGTCGTCCTAGATGCCTTCATTAATAGATTAACAGAGGTGGACTTCTTAAGGCGTATGCCTCTGTTAATAGTCCATTAACGGAGATGGACTACTTACGACAGCCATCTAGGTTAACATGATCATGGAGGTGGTCGTCATGAAGTGTCTGCCACCATTAATGGACTATTAATGGAGGCAGTTGGCTCATGTCGACCACCTCCGTTAACTTTTAATACAATGGAGGCAACCACTTAAGAGCGGGGCCTGCCAGCGATGTTGCCGCCTCCATTAATCCCTGGCTAGTGTCTCGCAAAATCATATGTAGTAGTGATTTTTTTTTTTGGATCTTAGGCTTACAAACCGTCGGTGATAAGCAATCACTGCCGGCTTTGGCACAACAGACATTGATGCTCCAACAGTGATTACATGTTCTAACGTAGTGTATGTTATTTTTTTCTAAAGTTTTAAGGGAGGACATGATTTAGTTGGCTAGGTTGATCATCAGGCCATGCAGGTAACATGATCTGGATTAGAAATCAAGTCAATATTAGCCGCTTTTTGAAAGTAACTGCTCTACAAGGAATATAGTCTCTAATGACTTCACCCATTCAAGATAAAAAAAAAAAGAAAGTACTTGGTGGATAAGATTTGCATAGCTTTAGACACCTTTTGTGATTCTTGATATGGATATTTATATTATTTTAGGGTTGCCCATCGGTTTAGTATTTGTGACATATTTTTGCTTTATTCCAACAATAGTGTTTGCTGATGTGTCTTTGTTGATGTGTCTCGTGACATATACTCCCTCCGTCCCATTGAGTTTGTCACCCCGGGATTCGTGCCATCTTGTTCGACGATTCGTCTTATTCAAATTTTTTGCATAAATATAATTTATTTTGTTATGACTTATTTTATCAATAAAGATACTTAAATATTAATTAATTTATTTTATTATTTGCATAAATATTTTGAATAAGACAGATGGTCAAACATGAAGTTCAAAAAGTCAAAAACGTCAAACTCCATGGGACGAGAGGGAGTAATGCTTTATTCCAACAACAGACATTGATGTGTCTTTGTTGATGTGTCTTTGCATTGTGACATATAATGCTTTATTCCAACAACAGACATTGATGTGTCTTTGTTGATGTGTCTTTGTGACATATAATGCTTTATTCCAACAACAGACACTGATGTGTCTTTATTGACTTTTATTATTTGGCAGTTCCTCCGTCATCGTCATCTATAATATAAATAAACTCATTACTCCTTCTGTTCCAAATTATTATTCATTCTAATTTTTTTAGAGAATCAAAGCATCTCATATTCGATCAAAATTATAGAGAGAGTTATAAAGATTTATGATATCAATTAGGTATATTATGAAAATATAATTAATAAAGAATCTAATGATACTTATTTAGTATCATAAATGTTATTATTTTGTTATATAAATTTGATGAAATTTGGGGTGCTCGGACAAAAATTGAAATAACTTATAATTTGAGATAGATGGAGTAGCTCTTTTCAATGGATCTTCTTTATTTTGTTTTTCTACCTTATTTTATTCTACTTCCCATGTGTCATACTCCCTCCATCACAATATATAAGGCGTAACCACATCCGGTTCAAAGACCAAGGAACATATTTAATTCTCTCTCAAAACATTAGTATTCTTTGCATCAATGTATTGTGTCGAATTGTACATCACGCCGGGTTCAAACCCCCGCTCTTTGCCGAAAAAAATGAACCGCGAGAATGTTGACACTTGTTATCATATAAAATTATTAATCAAATAAACATGAGAAAGGGGTATAAATCATAATAACAACCTACAATAGGGTGTCACTAACATATTTCCATCGTTTTGGTAATGTTGTGAATTGCGAGGGACTAAAACGTAAAAAAAATGCAGAGTTCGCGAGCCGCACGACTACGCGATTTAACGCAATCCAACTCCGAGAAAGACTCTAGAAGGCTCGGATTAATCCCGACGTGGACCAAACTTAACACCGAAGAAAACATCATCTAGAAGACTCCGAAGCCACGACGCACGACGGGACCCGCAGAGGGAACCCCCCGGGCCGATTGGCCCAATAATGGGGCCGATCGGGCCCTACTTGGCGGCCACGCAAGCCCGGTCTCCGGAACCTTCCTCCACCGCCTCTAAGACGCAATCTAAACCGGTTGTTTAATGACGGTTTGATCCGAGGGCGTCGGTAAAAGCACGAGATGAATCAAAGATTAGTACCACATCGCCTGCTGAAGCTGAAGGGACATAAGAAGACCCATATATATAGACCCCTAGACCCCCTCTTTCAGATCATCAAGTTCTCAATTCAGCAACAACGCTTCAAGATCCAAGTCATATCCCACGCTGTAGAAACATCGCTTTAGGAAGAGTAGCAATCAAGATTAGAACTAGTAGGAAGGGAGAAATCCGCTCCGGATCGTCGGAGGCCGGCTCAAGATCAGGCCTCGTTCTTGTAAGTTCTTCATTGTAAGTAGTCTTCAAGTTCGCACACGTTCTTAATATGAATATCTTGATCATGTTTATATTCGAGATTATTTGTTCTAGTATTTACTTTGATTACACGTTTAGCATAGTTGAATTTTGTTATGTTCATGCATGGATTCGTATATAGCGCTCATCATCTAGATCGGAAGGTGAGTGGTAGAGATGATGTAATCGTGGTGATTAGATCTTATTTACCCGCGTTTGCACCCTATGTGCCGGGTCGTGTGGTAGATCGTGGTGGTGACAAACACCATTGAGTCCCTTTGCAATCCATCCCCGTATGTAGGCCTAGCGGATGATATTATTCGGTTGTTCTAAGTTTCGGCCTTAGTCTTCACGGATTCTCGCCCCTCATGTGTGGATTTAATTAGTCTTTCTTCAATGATTGTTAGATGTATTGCACTAATTGAGTAGATCCTAACTTATAGTTTAGAGTTACATATTGGAGTTTCTAATGCTAGCTAGCCTATGAATTGCTATCGTCCCTTTGTTTGACACTTTCTATTTTCGCCCACTTAGATATGACTTTGGTTGAATCTATTTATCGAGAACTTTATCATTATCTTTATTGTGAACTTTGATCCTTGTTTAATTAATTGATAAGTTTAACACTTAAGCTTTGCACACGAGAGATGATTATGATGTTTAGCACCTATGCATAGTTAATTCATGATAGAAGACTTCTTTCCTCGTGGTAGAATATAAATTCAACACCGGTTCTTACTCCCGGTTAAAATGCTACAATGGTATATTCATATTCGTGGCGCTTTATGGATACCCGATTATAATTGTTTATTTACTTATTAAGAAGTTATCAAGGCATAGTACGAATATTTTATTCCTTGCATATTAGTAGTTTAACTATAGGGATGACAACCTTTTCAGATATGCTATGAACGCAATGAATTATTTCTTTTAGTTTTATACGAAGCAACATCGATATTCTTTCTAAACGCCATTACTAGTTAGTGGCGTTAGAAATACCAACAAGCATTTTTGGCGCCGTTCTTCGGGGAAAGAAAGTCTATAGGCCAATAAAATAAAAATATAGGATTAACTTGCATACATCTCTCTCACGCATCGTAAAGTATTAAATTTATCAATTGTTTAAACAAGTTTACCCTCGTTATTATTCTTTCTATCTATTTCGAGGTAATGTATGAAAAGGAATCTTCACGAAAACTTCCAAATCCGATCCGAAAAACTCTTGAAGGAGGCAAGATCCAAGTTGAAGTCTCAACTTAAGATCACTACCTCGGAAGACTCCTCCATCGTGCGAAGCTTAGCACCCGTGTTGAAGTCATGGCAAACAAGACCCTCCTTGAGTACTGCAGACCGACTACGGCCAACATCCGTCTTGGGCGGCCGATCGATGTGGGAGACAAAGCTTTTGAGCTCAAGCCTGCACTCTCATCAACATGGTACAAGCTAGCCAATTCTGTGGAAAAGCCCATGAAGATGCCAATGCTCACCTACAACACTTCCTAGAGATGTGGCACCTTCACCATCAAAGATGTCTCAAGTGATGCAATCCTACCGCCGTTCCCCATTCTCACTCTTGGGACGAGCGAAGCAAAGTGGTTCTACGCCAACAAAGACAAACTCACTACTTGGACACTTTGCTCTCACGCCTTTACGGCAAAGTTCTTCCCTATAGGCAAAACCAACGCCTTACGGGGAAAATCTCAAGTTTCCAAAGCAAACACGACGAATCCGTTCGCAGGCATGGGGCGCTTCCAAGACTACATCACCGAATGCCCACACCATGGAATGGAGAACTGGCTACTCATGCAGACCTTCTACCACGGGCTCAACAACAACACCCGTGAGACCATGGACGCTGCTGCTGGAGGTGCTTTCCTGTCCCTTACACTAAATCAAGCTACTGACCTTGTGGAGAAGATGGCGTCAAACCAAGCTTGGAATGAGGACCGTCAACCCCCAAGAAAGAAAAGAGGAATGCACCGGTGAAAGAGGTAGACATCTTTCTGCCAAAATGGATTTAATTATGAAGAAGCTTGAAGACAAAGCTCCCGAGAAAAAGGAAGTCATGCAACTCTTCGATTCTCGCATGACATGTGAAGAATGTGGCAACACCGACACTCGGGAGGCCACCAGCCCCGAGCTAGAAGAGGACGTGAATTACATCAATAACAACAACAATCAGTATCGTCCCCCGAATCAAGGATGGAATCAACAGAGACCCAACTACCAAGGTAACTACTCAGGTAACTATCAAGGTAATAACTCTTTCAATAATTTCCCACCTTTAAGAGAGTTAGTACAAAACCAAGGTAGACTCATGGATAATCTGTCTAAGAAGCTAGCTTCCAATGATAAAATGCTAGAAACTATTAGTACTAAAATGGAAAGCTTTTCTTCTGCAATAAAGAACCAGCATAGCTTTAATAAAATGATAGAATCTCGTTATCCCAACCTGGCTTTATACGCTCCTATGCCTAACCCGTAAGATTCGGGCCAACCTGGAAGAATTAGAATCTGCAAATCTTGTCGATATGTACTATCACGGGTATTCAAACCAAGGATGCACGAGGAAGACTGAATTGTGCCGACTGGGGTATGCCCGCCAAGAAAGGAGATCCAGGGAGACCAGTCGTCACCATTGAAATCGGCGCCCGCATCTACGACGCGCTCGTCGACTTTGGCTCAAGTGTCAACATCATGCCTAAGGTAAACCTTGAGCCAGATTCAGAATTATTATACACAACTATGTGCCTACAACTTGCGAGATCGGCCGCTATGCTATCCCGAAGGCATCCCGAACGCGTTTGTCTTTACATCGGTAAGCTCTATGTGGCCACCGACTTCGTGGTCTGGATACGGCAAAGGTAAGAACGCCCGATCATCTGGGACGCCCTTTCCTTGCCACCACCAAGGCCATCATCTACGCCGACACCGCAAAGATCGTCTTCACCGTCAATGGACAGAGGGAGAGATTCAACTGCAAACACAAGACCCTAGCTCCCCCTACTCCAACCGTACCACTACCGCACCACGAAGTACACATTACCGGTGTCGAGGAGAGGACAAGAAGAAGAAGCAAGAACAAGAAGAACCGTCAACCTCAACCACACGCGTGGAACGAGTCTTGATGATCAATCAAGTCCCAGCGAACGCAAGACTCGGCGCATTCCACCACCACTAGAGAAGCTAGGCGACCACGAGTTCCGTCAATCCATTGCTCCATTAATCAATGGAACTTCCCGGCCAAGTTGTCTCGCGCGACACGGGATCGAGCATCAACTTAATGTCAAAGGTAACGTATCAATTAATATATGGTAATCTGCCTTTGTGTTCCACCTATGTAATGTTGCAGATGGCGGATCAATCACACCGATTCCCGGACGGTATTGTACGAAACGTCCCCGTTAAGATTAAAGACCTGCTATGTCCTCACCGACTTTCTAGTCATGGACATGGGAGAAGAAGAACAAGATCCTCCCATAGTACTTGGAAGACCGTTCTGAACACTACAAGAGCTATCATCTACATCGAACGGGCGAGATTCACTTCGACTTCAAGGTAAAAAGATACGCTTTGTTTCTTCAATACTTACACTAACAATGAACAGCCCAGAAGAAGGACCAAGAGCGAAGCGTCTCCGGAGACTACAAATGTAAGCCGGACTCAAGATGAAGCACATTGAGAGAATAGAAAAAGACATCAAGGAAAAATACACTCAGCTCCTACCCATATTGAACGCCGCACCGGCCACACCGAGAGGTCTCCACCAAATAAGCAATCTTGGAAAAAGAAAGAAAAGCTGCTACCGCTAAGAAGAGCAACAAGAGTACACCAGGAGACCCAACCGGCATCAACAATTGAACAATCGACTTCCTCGGCTACGCCGTCTCTACGCCACCCTTTGAGATTATTAAAGGACCTTTACCGGGTACAACATTTATACGAGGGCCCATAGGCGACACCACGCCATGGGAGTAAGTGCTCTAAACTCTTGCCGAGAGGTAACTCGGTATTTATACGCATATTTAATTTTACGCAAAGCATATTTCAATTAGCATGTTTACTTTAGCATTTTTACTTTCTCTAAACCTGCACTTAAAAAAAAATCTCAAAAATATGTTTTTGCATTTGCATCAGATTTCCTAAAGCCCCATGCAAGCACTCCTTCTTTGTGGCGGCATAAAAATAAAAATACAAAAATATTGCATTCATATGTTTTTGCATTAGCATCCCTTTTGCATAGAAAATTTTTTTTCAAAAAATATGTGGGCACATGAATGTCCACACCTTATACATATAAAAATAAAAAAAAAGACGTGAGCACATGAAGGCTCACAATAACATCCTAGAGTTTGTTCCTTCGGGTATGTGCAAAACTAATATTAACGGGGAGAACATTAAAGGAGACCCCAAAAAAAGGAGCAAGCTCCAAGGATGAACAAAGAACTACTTCAAGATCAAGCTTGGGGAGAGCACCCCCATTTATCACGATAAGTATCACTATTTTATGTCTTATTTATTAGCTAGTTATATTTGCTTAGGGTTAATGAGTCTTAGTTAATGAGTCTTAGCTAAAAGTCTTAGTGTTAAAGAGTCAAATAAATGTTGGAACTTGCTAGATTACTTTCTTCCTTTTAATTATGATCTTGATGATGCTAAGGAGATGATGAATAGTTGCTCGCCTTTTAATTCCTCTTAAAAGTACTTACACTTTGAACTTAGATTCTCCCAAAGCTTTAAATGCTTAATTTGCTCAACCCAAACACTGTGGGAAGCACATGCTTAATCTCGAGTCTTAGCATTAAAAGATAAAAAGTACATGAAAAGTTGAGCTACTGTTTATCATATTCTTAGAGATACTTGACTCCTGGTTTTTATCTTTAAAAATTATAAAATTACATGATGAGTTCCTTAGCTATGACCCTTAAGAGTTTATCATTCACATCAAGATCATCCCACTCCACTAAATACGCCGCTTCTAACTTCAGCACGCTTCCCCATACTCCATTAAGCCGCTAGCCATAATTATAAAAAAAATAAACTCTTGCAATCTTTGGATATGTCTCTCTCGGTGTTTTATGCCAATTAGAGGCTGGGCTATATTCGAAAAAAAAAAGAGAAAAAAAAAAAATGAATATCTAAAGAAAAAAGTGAGACGAGAGAGGGAGAGTAATGGACAAAAGTCATACTAGGCGAGAAGGGCCTACCTCCCTAATAATAAAAATATATTTAGAGATGAATAATGGACACGTGTCCGAGGGTGAGTAGGGCCCACATCTCTAAGGAGAGAGAAAAATGGACACAAGTCGGGCAAAGCCCACCTCTCCAAGAATGGACAGCCCAGGTCTTAGCAATTATTAGAAAGAGAGATATAGTCCAAGATGCTTGAGAAGAAAAAATACTAGAAAAAGGCTAAGGCTATTTACTACCTTTCATCCTCATCCACTTCACCACTATCATCCCACTATGTATGTCCCACGCCGCATGTGTAACTCCACTACCACCATCTACTTAAGAGGGTCATACATAGGATCTACGAAGTTTCTTTTGAAAAATATTGCAAAACCCCAGGATGATAGTTGATCAAAGAACTTGAGACATGGTACTTAACTTGATTGTTTTATCTTGCTTATGATTCGTGAAAAGGCTACGCCCCATGGTAAACAGGTATGAGAGAGCAATGCGTTAAGAGGAGAATTTATTTTCGATAAACATAGTACTTACGAGGTATGAAAGCGTAGTAGCAATTCCTGATCCTACTTTAGCATATAGCTTTGCTAGGGACTAGCAAAGGGTAAGCTTGGGGGAGTTTGTTGACACTTGTTATCATATAAAATTATTAATCAAATAAACATGAGAAAGGGTATAAATCATAATAACAACCTACAATAGGGTGTCACTAACATATTTCCATCAGTTTTGGTAATGTTGTGAATTGCGGGGACTAAAACGAAAAACAGCTAGAGTTCGCGAGCCGCACGACTACACGCGACGTAACGCAATCCAACTCCGAGAAAGACTCTAGAAGGCTCCGGATTAATCCCGACGTGGACCAAACTTAACACCGAAGAAAACATCATCTAGAAGACTCCGGAAGCCACGACGCGACGACGGGACCCGGAGGGGGAACCCCCCCGGGCCGTCGCTTCAATAATGGGGCCGATCGGCCCTACTTGGCGGCCACGCAAGCCCGGTCTCCGGAACCTTCCTCCACCGCCTCTAAGACGCAATCTAAACCGGTTGTTTAATGACGGTTTGATCCGAGGGCGTCGGTAAAAGCACGAGATGAATCAAATATTAGTACCACATCGCCTGCTGAAGCTGAAGGGACATAAGAAGACCCATATATATAGACCCCTAGACCCCCTCTTTCAGATCATCAAGTTCTCAATTCAGCAACAACGCTTCAAGATCCAAGTCATATCCCACGCTGTAGAAACATCGCTTTAGGAAGAGTAGCAATCAAGATTAGAACTAGTAGGAAGGGAGAAATCCGCTCCGGATCGTCGGAGGCCGGCTCAAGATCAGGCCTCGTTCTTGTAAGTTCTTCATTGTAAGTAGTCTTCAAGTTCCAGACACGTTCTTAATATGAATATCTTGATCATGTTTATATTCGAGATTATTTGTTCTAGTATTTACTTTGATTACACGTTTAGCATAGTTGAATTACTGTTATGTTCATGCATGGATTCGTATAGCGCTCATCATCTAGATCGGAAGGTGAGTGGTAGAGATGATGTAATCGTGGTGATTAGATCTTATTTACCTGCGTTTGCACCCTATGTGCCGGGTCGTGTGGTAGATCGTGGTGGTGACAGCACCATTGAGTCTTTGCAATCCATCCCTCGTATGTAGGCCTAGCGGATGATATTATTCGGGTTGTTCTAAGTTTAGGCCTTAGTCTTCACGGATTCTGCCCTCATGTGTGGATTTAATTAGTCTTTCTTCAATGATTGTTAGATGTATTGCACTAATTGAGTAGATCCTAACTTATAGTTTAGAGTTACATATTGGAGTTTCTAATGCTAGCTAGCCTATGAATTGCTATCGTCCTTTGTTTGACACTTTCTATTTTAAGCCCACTTAGATATGACTTTGGTTGAATCTATTTATCGAGAACTTTATCATTATCTTTATTGTGAACTTTGATCCTTGTTTAATTAATTGATAAGTTTAACACTTAAGCTTTACACACGAGAGATGATTATGATGTTTAGCACCTATGCATAGTTAATTCATGATAGAAGACTTCTTTTCCTCGTGGTAGAATATAAATTCAACACCTGGTTCTTACTCCCGTTAAAATGCTACAATGGTATATTCATATGCGGCGCTTGCGGATACCCAGTTATAATTGTTTATTTACTTATTAAGAAGTTATCAAGGCATAGTACGAATATTTTATTCCTTGCATATTAGTAGTTTAACTATAGGGATGACAACCTTTTCGGATATGCTATGAACTGCAATGAATTATTTCTTTTAGTTTTATCTCGAAGCAACATCGATATTCTTTCTAAACGCCATTACTAGTTAGTGACGTTAGAAATACCAACACGTAACCAAAGCGGTAGTGATGTGGGTTTCAAACACCGCCGGGTCGAAACACCGGCGGTGATTTGAGGAGAGACCGCCGGTTCAATATCAAGCGGCGGCAACAAGACCGTCACCGAACACTGTCGGGTGATCCTTCGGCCGGTAGCATTTTTGATCCAAGCAATGCCGGTTCGGAAGTCGACAGCAGCGTTGATATTGAGAACACCGTTCGGCTTCAATGAACCGACGTAACCGGGGAAATAACTCTATCGGGTTAGATTGTGCCAACAAAGTATCGAAGAGCTAACAATGTCGGTTTATCGTGGACCCGTCGGTGATCTTTACGTGAACACCGTCGGTTGATTTCAACCCGACACGTTATTAGAGTGGATACTATCGGTTGGTTAATGCGGGCCGACGATCTTTGTTTCGTCATCGATGACGGTTTGTAATTCAAACCGATAGTGTTTGGTGTAGTTACATTACCGGTTTGTTTGTCATTCACTGCCGGGCCCATGCCAACCGGCGTTTTTTAAATTTTTTATATTTTTGAATTTATTCGTGGAATTCAGCTCTTTTAAATTTGTAAACGCATCATACATTAATATCGTCAAAACATTACAGGATTTAATGGTTACATACAACAAAATCCACCTAATGTTCTAGAAACTAAGCCTACATCAACTTCTAAAATAAGAAGACCAATGACCATAGACATAAATAAAAAGCATGACATCTTTCCAAGACCAATTAAGTAGCAATTCTCGTAATCTTCATAACTATGTGGGGCGGCTTCTCTTCAATCTCCGGGGCCGGTTAGTTTGCACCATTGCGGCGATGATGACTTTTCACCTTGATTGTTGTATATTCTCGTAACAATTATTAGCGTAGCCTTGGGCCTGAGCATAGCAATCTTCGGGTTAGATAGATCCCCGGTGACGCGACCAACAAACACTACGCATTCACGCCATGCTTGCCTACACATGTAACCAAATTAGGATAATAATGCTATGTTATTCATAAATGTTGTACAATAAGTTAATGCAGACATATATTTAAAATATCCAACCTGGATTTCGAACAACACTAACTCATGAATTTCATTATCTACCTCATTTCAATCACAATTCGAGCACTAGTATGTCTTCAATCATGCTGTAAATGACCATAATGTTTTTAAATCTCATTTGTTACTAAGGATCGGAACTGTTTGAAAGCAAAATCTAAATATAAAAGGAAAATAACTTGAGGGTTGCGAGTTATCCACACGGGATTTCAACGAACACCTCAAGGGGCGCGTGACCGACGCACTCACCAAGCTTCCGTGCGCCTTGTGCGCTCCTATCTTGTCTCGGAGGATTCGAGGAGGACAAGGTTGCGACAGGTATGACAAGGTTGCCTAAACAGATAATTTGTTCTCACCGTGGAAGGGCAGAGGATGCCGGGCGTGGCGTTGGGGACGTCGGAGTGGAGGAGCGCGGGCGTGGGAGAACGCCGTCAAGCCTCGATTCCGCTGGAGCAGAACGACCAGGGATGCGCGAACAGACGGCTCCGGCGGCGTAGGGGACGACGAACGGCGACGTGGGAGTTGGTGGTGCTCTGTCGGCGAATCTGGTGCTCTTTCGGCGCTGGTGGGGAACGAATGGCACGGGGTTTAAATAACTTGCCAAAATTTCGCTCCGAGCCACTCACATATATATATCGGCAAGGCTGGTTTCGGCGCGGTGAGGAAAGCGAATGGCGGGAGGTTGAAATAGATTCGGAAAATTTCATCCCACTCCTATTCACTGCCGGTTAATTACCCGCAACCAGCAGTGCTAAAGAAATGCTGCCAAGTCATGGATGATCATGTACCTCTGTGAAGGATGTGTAATCCTCCTAGGTAGAAATGGCTTGAATTTTTTTTTTCAGTCATGTACACCAAAATATGACCCCACACAAGATCTTAGGTTTTTCTGATAAATATTTTAATTACTATGATTTTCTTTGAGCTAAACGGGCCACAAGAAGGCTAATTACACCATGGAAACACAAGAATTTTTCATGGACCTCCACAGTGATTTGCCTCCTAGGACACATGAGACCCGTGGAAAAGTTTAGCAAACATTCGGCTCTTTTCGTGGGTGCGCTCAGTTCAAACTATAATTACTCGGTGGTGTCGCGCGAGAAATTCAATTAAAGCGGAAAAGTACCAAACCAACTCCGAAAAATCTCAAAACTTGTGGTTGCTTCACCATTTGCATGTGAAAGGCCGAGAAAAAGTTTGAGACCACTACAACACCGGCATACATATGAACCACATGGAGCATAAGAACTACATTGTATAGTCATGGTTCGATGGATGGGATCATGTACCTCTGTGAAGGATGTGTAATCCTCCTAGATAGAAATGGCTTGAATTTTTTTTTGAGTCATGTACACCCAAAATATGACCCCACACAAGATTTTAGGTTTTTTCGATAAATATTTTAATTACTATGATTTTCTTCGAGCTAAAGCGGGCCACAAGAAGGCTAATTACACCATGGAAACACAAGAATTTTTCATGGACCTCCACGATGATTTGCCTCCGGGGCATATGAGATCCAAGTGGAAAAGTTTAGCGACATTCCGTCTCTTTTTCGTGGGTACGCAAACTATAATTACTCGGTGGCGTCGCCATAGAAATTCAATTAAAGCTGGGAAAAGTACCAAACCAACTCCGAAAAATCTCAAACTTCGTGGTTGCTTCCCCATTTGCATGTGAAAGGCTGAAAAAGTTTAAGACCACTACAACAGCGGCATACATATGAACCACATGGAGCATAAGAACTACATTGTATAGTCATGGTTCGATATGGATGGGATCATGTGCAACACGAGAAAAAGTTCGAATAAATTAACCACAAAGGGGCACATACAACAAAGACCTTACAAATTATTAACCGAATAAATTAAGACACTAATCGCATATCGCCGTCGTCTTCATTATTCGGTCCACCTTACACTCCGTGCACACGAATATAAGTTTGTAGAAATATCGGGTAATTGATGTCGCAGTTAAGTATCCGCTTGAGTCGATGAAGGTCAATGCCGTACTCATCCCCTCGCAAGGCCGTAAAATGCTCTACCATAGATGTAACCTACCGAATGACCACCGGCTAAGTCGAGTAAACCTTATGCAATATTGTCGCCCTTCCATAGTTTTTTGGCCGAGGTGTGCACAAAACTTCAATCGTACCCGAAGTTGGTGTGTGGCTTGGTCGAGAATGGCCGACAAGCCACATGCAAAGCATAAGTAAGATCGTGGAGCAAAATGCGCAAGTGGGAGAAAAATCAAAATGAATGAATCAAGATGATGGGAGAAAAATCAAAATGATTGAAGATGATGAATTTAATTTATTACCACATCATCACGGTTGCAACTCCCAACATATATATATATATATATATATATATATATATATATATATATATATATATATATATATATTCTTGACAAGAAAAAATATCAATACCAATGAAATATCCAGGAGCCATGACCAAATCTTTGAGAGAGAGAGCTGAGTGGATTTCGTGAGGAGTGTAGAAGCGACAAGTAAGGAGAGCGGGCCTGGTTGGTGCGTGCGTGGGTATGTGTGTTTATGTGGAAGGGCGCCTTGATTTATAGTTCTTGAGGGGCGAGGAACATCACTGCCGGGTGTTATGACACCCGATAGTGAAGTACATTATCACTACCGGGTGTTAAAAACCCGGCGGTGAAGTACATAATCACTCTTGGGTTTTAGTTTTGTAGCCGGCGGTGAATTCACAGTCTTGTCACTTCATTCAGTTTTGCATGCATGCATTGTTGCAATGCTGCCGGGCATGCGAACTTTTTGCATACGGAGTAGATGCTTCTCGCAAACGCCCTAAGTTGGATTCCATATCAAGTTCTATGCAGCATATTGTTATCAATTGTTTATATAACTTTCTTCATTCACATTGGATTTGGATTAATTAGTTCGATTTCGATAGGGGTTCTTGTTGTATTTCATCTTTTATTATGTTCGATATAGGGAAAAAATTAGAACTTCGAGAGATATCGAGAGTCAAACAAATGACCATATAACGAGATAATAAATTTGATTACATATTTCGATAACAAAGACCTTACATAAAACAATTGGGAACTTCGAGAGACATCCATATAGCGAGATAATAAATTTGATTACATATTTTGATAACAAAGACCTTACATAAAACTATACATATACAATAACAAAGACCTATTCACGAGATAGGTCAATGCTACAATCAAAGTGTACAAACACATTAAAACTTAACCGCCTCGGTAAGTCTCTCCTAGCATCTCTCCCATCGAAGATGCAGCGAGCTGCGTTGAAGAACTCCTCGAGGAGGTTGGGGGATGAGATTCATCCGGAGCTTTGTCTCTCAACCGCGCAAAAAGCGGTGACCATTGGACCAAGGATGAAGTCGAAACATTATTTTTGACATCATCCTTGGTCCAATGATCATTGTTTTTACGTGGATCCATATGATTCAGATATATGCCCTTGTGCCCGGGGTTTTGCATCCACATTGACACCCCAAAACACAAAGACTCGGACTCTTAATATGAGTCCAGAGTACGATCCTAACGGATCGTAGCACTGTGAATCTTCATACCCACGAAAACTCCAAGCTCCGGTGTCTCTCTATCTTCAGTAAGACTCTTCTAGCACCTTTTACGTAAACCATTTTCGTGGACTAGGCATATCTCGTATGTGGAGGGCTTTCTCCCAAAGAGAGGCCATATGTATGTGGAACTGGAAAGTACTCCTAGCAAAGAAGATCGAGGGACGAAGAACAAGGAAAATAAGTAGAGAAAGATTTCCTAGATCCAAAACCCATGACACTAAAATTCAAAACTAAGCCTTTTACTATGAGGAGAGAGTAGCAACTACAGGACGAACCAAGAATGCAAGAACACATAGGAGAAACTAGGTGCAAAACACAGCGTCGCTCTTGCCGTTTAAATAGGCGAGATGCCGTGTTTGAGGCTACTGCCGTGGTACGGAGAACGTGGCAGCAGTGCTCCAGCATTGGTGTAGTGGTCAACCCCGTCGAGTTGAGAACTGCGGCGGCCGTTGAATATTGCGAAATCCTTTGCTGGTTCGATTTTTCACCCGGCAGTGATATTGAATACCATTGCCGGATAGTTGACACCGGCGGTGATATACTGGATCTTTGCCGGGTATAAATTAACACCCGATAGTGTTTTGTCCGACATTGATTTAACCCGTCGATGCCTTTGCCGGCCGGTGCACGCCCTTTTCTCATCGGAAGGGGAGACGGTGAATATCGCAACAACGCGGTTCTCAGGCGCGAGCACCATGCATGCACTGCACTCTAGCCCCGTGTACGTGTGGTTCTTGTAGCAATGGTAAATAATAATGTAAAGCATTCCTTGTTTTAGAATAACAATGGTGTATTTAGATAAATATTTATCTATGCTATCAAATAAATAGCTTTAGATTTCGTTCACCCCGTGAGCACCATTTATATCTATGGTATCAAATAAATATCTATTGCGTGCTTTAAAAAATATCATTTAAAGTTGAATGGGAATCGTAATTAAACTTGAGCACCGTTCTTGAAAAAATGGTCAAAAACTGGCTCGGTGGGGGATCGAACCCGGGGCTCGGGATTGGGTGCCTTGGGAAACGTAGTGGCAGCCGAGGAAGAGGGAAGCGGCCTTTTGGAAACGCGCGCAGCCGGTCGCCGATTGCCGCGCGATTGCCGCGGAAGCGGTGATTGGTGAGAACGGGCGAAAACGCGTAGCCGGTCGCTCTTTGAGTGCCGAGGAGACGGCAATTGGATCGCACGGTCGCCGTGTTTGAGTGCCGAGGAGCCGTCTTTTTGATGGCACGTTCTTTGGGAAATGATCTCAATCAATTCTGCATGGCTTCTTGTTACTATTTGTACACCCTCGGCGACCTCGGTCGCTAATCAACCTCTCTTTCCATAACCCCCGTTTACACTGTGCAGGCTCGCGGACGATCGCCATGGCCGGCAACTACACCATTGAGGAGATGCAGTTCACCATCGCCCACCTCCACGATGCCCTCCGGAGGCTCAACGGCCTCGCCGACCAACTTGGCCTGCCAAGGGTGATCGACCCTTGGAGAACAAGGCCAACTTCTACGCCTTCAAGATCGGCGACATTGCCCGTATCCTCGCTTAGGGGATACCGGCCAAGGTGGAGAGGCTGAGGGGGAGCGATCACGGCGGCCGGCGGGGATCCGGGACGCGGTGGAATAAGCGGCGCAGCGGGCGTGTAGGCGGCAGTGGTCTTTTTATTTTTATTAGCTATCTAGTATTTTTATGCACTTATAAAATATATTATCTATTATTATGTTCTAGTGAACCGTCGTTTTTAATTCGTCGCGTGTCAATCTTTTTTTCTATCGTTTGTTTTGACTATTACTTGGTCTTCAAATCGCTATCGGCTCTTATTTTAAACCCGCTGAGTGATCTGCGTGTCCATCAAGACCACTGCCGGGGAACGATTCAACCCGGTGGTGATCTAAATCTTCACCGCCGTATTGGTCGAAGTCCGTGGAATTTCTGATTTTCCCGCGCCTGAACGGTTCATCACTGCCGAACGCGGTTCATCACTGCCGGTGGACTAAATTCCGGCAGTGATGCCGGCGGTAGTGATGAAGGATTCTGTAGTAGGAGAGCACGCCTTATATTATGGGACATGAATAAGAAATAGTTATGCTTTATATATTATGACGGAGCGAGTGATAAACGATCGCAATGTCTAGTGCCCTTCGATTAGAAACAAAGATAGAACTTTTGACCTACCCGTCCGTCTCAAATCAGATTGATTTAATTTGTAGGCCAAAATTTTGTCTCAAACTAAATTGTTTTTCATGCTTCCACACTAACTCCCCCTCAAACAAGCTACTTCATTCCAAATAATAAGTTATTTTAGCTTTTAGATCACTAGTACCGATTCGATTTTGCGAGCACATGCCTGATCTTTTCCGTGGCGGGCACAATTCCCACCCGCCACGAAAAAGATCGGCCTGCGGCGCGCCCGGTACTAGTGGATACATAGTTTTTAATATAGATATATGTTATGTCTTGATAATCTACGTAAAAAAGCTAAAAGATAAATTCTTCAGACAAAAAGACATACCCTGGGTTTAACTAGTTTGGGAGAAACATTGTTCTAATGGCAGACTACCCAGTCATACAAAAGGGATATTTCTGGTGGAGAAAAAAAAATTGAAGTTATTGGAATCCTTACTGTCACTATCTACTGCACAAGTTCAAAATGGCCAAACCTGCATCTTCTGGCAGGAAAACTGGTTGGAAGAACCATTAAAGGATAAATACCCAGAACTTTTTTCATTTGCCAAATCAAAGGCCATTTTAGTGGGGAAATTCTATGCACATGACCCCATTACAAGGGAATTCAGTCTACCTCTTTCAGCTTCAGTTTTAAAGAACAACGACAGCGGCATAAGGTCCAGCGGTCCAAAGAGGCGAGCGGCGATGCTGTGGTGGCACAAGGCTAGGTATGACAACAACGTACTCTGCACAGGACAACATACGGCAAGCTTTGCCTCCGGATTGGTTTGGGATTCGCTTGAGAGGGGCGGCGAAAAGGCGGTGACCTAGGCGCTGGCGTGGACGTGACCCATGCTCACGCCCTGCCAGTTCTACCAACCCTTCCCCGGCTGTTTTTCTTTTTCCTTTTCTTTAACCAAAGAGAAAACAACCCACTAACCCTTATCACCATTTCACAAAGTCAGTCAAAGATTAAAACCACAACAACACATTTCTTTTAGGGTTTTTGGATTCTTGCCGTTATAATTTTTCAACTTTTTGAAATCTGCCATTATAATTCACCTATTCTGAAGCTTGCCATTACAATTTTATCTACCTCATCATTGCCATTTTGTACGTCTTCCGGTTGCCTTGCCCTGTCAGACCGTGTTGATGTACGTATTATCCTTATGGACCAAAACACCCCTGCTGCTTCTCTCTACCTGCACTCAATGACATGTGGTACCCACACGTCAGTATCTTCTTCAACCTCCAGCCATCCTTCAACCTCCGGCCCTCCTTCGACCTGTAACCGCGCCACCACCACACCGTGTCGTGTTGGGACGCCACCGCCCTTGCGGAACTGGAGGACATCTCGTTCGTCAAGACCTCCGCGCGTTCGTCAGCCTCATCCCATGGCTCCGGCCTCCAGCGCCGCCCACGGCTCCGCATCCATGAGCGACTCCTAGACGGCGACGAGGCGCCCGGAGTGCAACGACCTTGGCGGCGGCGGCACTGGGCGGCGGCGGCACTGAGCGGCGCGGCCTGCGCCACAGCGCGCTTGGCGGCGGCCAACGCGGCGTCATCGGCAGAGAGCTCGCGCTGCTCCATCGCCTGCTTGAGCAGCATGGTGTTGAGCGCATTCAGCTGCTCCGCCTTTCGGTCCCGCGCATCCGAGGCCGGCGCGTGCACGCCGCTAGTCCGGCCTTCGCTGGATGCGTACATCTAGAACAGTGCAATACCGAGGAGCCGCGCCCACGGGCTGGATGCGTCGCGAGCAGCCGCATACATCTGAAATGACACGGCGCCGTCGCCATGCTCCTCCGCCTTGGACGAGAAGACGTTGAGGATCGCCTTGCTCCACCACCGTACAACACTAAACACAGAGATAAGGCAGCCATGGTGGCTCTGATGGACGTGTGCGTGGCCCTCAGGCTCCTCATGTCAGAGCTCAGCATCGTCTCCTCCATTGTAGGGCACAAAAGAGAGAGGATGGGTAGAGGTTGAAGGAGATGCTGACATGTGGGTCCCACATGTCAGTGAGTGTAGGTAGAGAAGCAGGAGGGGTGTTTTGGTCCATACGGAAAATACATACACCTATACAGTCTGGCAGTGGGCCTGAGTACCCAAAAGACGTACAAAATGGCAAAGATAAGGTAGGTGAAGTATTGTAATGGCAAATTTCAGAATAGGTGAATTGTAATGACAGATCTCCAAAGTTGATGAATTGTGATGGCATGAATCCAAAGAACCCTTTCTTTTACCCCTTTTCAAACTTTCTCCATTTTCTCTACTCATTATTTCAACACTTTAAAAACTTGGAGGTAAACGGTCCAGGATCAACTGTTTTATGCACCATAAAATTTGATTAACCATGTATTATCACCGAGGTGTTACACCTACAATTGGCGAGGAATTTATTCTGCTTCAAATGCTTATATTTCACTAATTGAGCACAAATAAGTTCATGAAGAGTTCAAATGGCTGTGGAGCTGCTTCTGTTAACCAAAGGTTTTCTTTTGGCTGCTCATGAAATACAAATTAAGCACTAGAAATATTCTAAGTAGTAAAAAAATATGAAAACTGGAATCCTATAACAGTGTGTCATACAGTCATATGTCAATATTAATCAGAAGAAAAATGGTGCAACACCTGTTCTTGTCTTGCCCTTTTTGCCAAATATTGTTGGGCCCTGTTGAACATTCACTTCCAGATTGATTCAGACTTTCCTGAAGCTCTACTACAAATCAGAGTTCAGTCACACTGCCAAGTTTTCATGTTGGTGGAGCTGGGCATAGGCAGCAAGAAATGACCTCATCTTCAACAATACTCAGCTATAAATCAACAGTGTCAAGGAATTTTTTTTTAAAAAAATCAAGTTGCTGACCTTCAGGACAAAATCAAGTACAGATATCTTATGGATCTAGAATCTGCAGTAATGCATTTTATCTTTTATCTTTTTTTTAATCTTTTTTTCGTTTCTCGATTTGTGGACTGTATTGGTTGATCTTTCCGTTTAGTAACTTATTTTATCTATAGGGGTGCAAGTCCTCCAGGTTCATAAAAATACTTACAATTTAGAAGAGAGGTGATGAGGACATCACTACTTTGGATACAAATAACAAACCTCCCGTTGCTAAACAAAGACCGATCACTAGAGCTCGAGCACGATGCATGGTTAAATTTAGATGTGAGCCAATTTAAAGAGGTACAGAGATTAACTAATAGAGAGGATAATGATGCCTTCCTATGGAGCTGTAATATGTAGTGTATATGTCTGAAACTTCTTAGAAATTGAAATATTTTGGGATCGAGGGGCTCGAAATATGCTTTTTATGTTTTGCCCCTTGAAAAATGTAGCCAATGAATATTGCGCCTCATCAACATATAGCGCATGAGAAATGTAGCAATTAAATTCTCTGATGAAAGTTTGCTACTCCGAAAAGTCAAGTCAATTTAGATTTGTATTTTGATATAACAACCATGCGGAGCCCACCAGCAGGGCCGCACCAGCTGCGCTTATATATACACACACCTGGATCTGCCATAAGCTAGCTAGGTAGTAGAGGTCACCAGCAAGCGGCACCTCCGCAAGTAGGATCGGAACACTTGGAAGCTAGCTAGGAAGCCATGGCAGACGTCGTGTGGCTTAGCTAGGAAGCCATGGCAGACGTCGTGTGGCTTCTCCTTCCTGCTGCCAGCATCATATACCATCTTCTGGTTCCGGTAGCCGCCGCGGCCGGTGCTGACGACACGGCGGTGCCATCGTCGCCGTCGTTGCCAGCTCCACGGCCAAACTGCCCTCGCAAGTGCGGCGACGTAGATATCCCCTACCCGTATGGCATCGGTGACGGCTGCTCCTGGCGGGGATTGTACAGCCTCACCTGCAACCACGGCTTCAACCCTCCGAGACCGTACGAGGGCAACGTCGAGGTCCTGGGCCTCTCGCTGGAGACCGGCGAGATGCGGGTCCTAGCCCCCCGTGTCATCCCGATGCTACAACGCGACGACCCAGATCATCACAGAGGTCAGTACTAGCCTCATGGTAAGCAGCCAGCTCCTGATCTCGACGACACGCAACGAGTTCACAGCTACCGGGTGCAACACACCGTTCGCGCTGCTGTCGAGCTCCAGCTACTACACCGGCTGCATCACTTCCTGCGTCAGCGTGGACGCGGCGGCTCAGGACGGCGACAAGTGCACCGGCCTCGGCTGCTGCCAGACGTCCATCCCAGGCAACCTTAGCAACATAGCAGTCGCCTGGGGTAAACCAAGGAATAGCAATTCGGTATGGAGATACAGTCCCTGTAGCAACGCCTTCGTCGCTGAGAAAGGCTGGTATGATGTGATTATAATTATAATCTTATATATATATATATATATATATATACACACACACACACACACAACCTTTTGTTAAATAATTTTCATCAAAAACCTTTTGTTAAGAGTTAAATACATGGGCGGCCCTTAACCTTGTGGCGTTGTGCCACTTAGGTCCACAAACTCTCAAACTCGAAATCTGACCCTCCGAACTTGTTAAGTTGTGCCATTTAGATCCACGAACTCTCAAAATTGAGTACAACGTGTCACTTATTAACTCCACGAACTTGTTAAGTTGTGCCACTTAGGTCCACAAACTTGTTAAGTTATGCACTTAAAATATATCACCAGTTTGTAAATAATTAAAGTATATAAAATTAATATGATTTTTAAATTAGGTTACTAATTATATCTATGTTACTAATTAGGTTACTAATTATTAGGTAACTAATATTGGGTTACTAATTATTAGGTTACTAATTAGTTTATAAATAACTATAGTATATAAAATTAATATAATTTTAAATTATGTTACTAATTAAGATGATTTTAAACTAGGTTACTAATTATTCAAGTTACTAATTATATCTATGACTAATTAGGTTTTTATATAACTTAATATGATTTAAAAATATATCACCAGTTTATAAATAATTAAAGTATATAAAATTAATATGATTTTACAGATAATGATGGAATTTGATTTTTTTAATACAAATGTTTAGGGACCATTGCATTTCACTTTGATTCTTTCAACACGTTGTAATCTTTGAATGAGTTGTATATGTATTCATGACACGGGTGTTTATTAATTAAGAGTTAAATACATTAGCGGTCCTTAAGTGGCATAACTTAACAAGTTTCTGACCTAAGTGGCACAACTTAACAAGTTCGTGGACACGTTGTACTCGGTTTTGAGAGTTTATGGACCTAAGTGGCACTACTTTACAAGTTTAGGGGTCAGATTTCGATTTTTAGAGTTCGTTGACCTAAGTGATACAACGCCACAAGTTTAAGGGCCGCTAGTGTATTTAACTCTTTTGTTAAATAATCCTAACAAGACACACACTAAGAAGAAAGATAAATTGCCTCAGTATCTTACTAGAAAGCCTTGAAACACATGATTTATTCTTATCTTACACTACATGCCGCCACTGCTGTTCAGTACAGATCCAAGTCCTTGAAATTCAGGTGTTGGAGGCGAAAAGGCCTCTAGTCCGGTGGTAGGATTGCCAAGTGGGCTGCTAACCACCAGTGTTCAAGCCCCACTTGAACGTGGTGTCTCACAATATTTTCTGAATTTTCTGGATATATTTCCTGAGAAAGGTAGGGTATACACATATATTACGTGCACGTTCAGTGATACCAGCGTGTTTCCACGCACTGGAGGCTAAAGCTACCCAATCCTTTTTTTTTTTTTGCGTGTGTGTGGATGCGCACATGTTTATGTGCATATAGTTTAAGCGCAGAGTACCCTCTCAAAAAAAAAAAAAAAAAAATTTAGGTGTTAGTGGCCTTTAAATTGCTTGGCAAAAGAGTGGGTGAACTAATCTCTTAGCTTTAGAAAGGTAACATATATTGAACAAGATGAGAAAATAATTGAGGAGAAAGGGACATATTAGGAGTAGTCCCTTTCGGTACATAAGTTGAAGATATTATAACAATCCAACGAAATACAAGAAAAAATAAAAATAAAAAGCCACTGGTGTGTGAAACTATCTAAAGAAGTGGATGGAGTCAAGAGTCACCCGGTGTATGCATTTTCTATATAGGAATGTTCGTAACCTCATCCTTTTGTGGATAGGCTAAACAAGAAACTCATACATTTGGCTATGTGCGAGAGCAGAGGCCGGAAGTATTCCTTTTCTACAAAAAAATGTATATGTACTGATAATTGAGTAAAAAAAAATTCTTCTTAGGTGAGTTTTTCTTGATGCCTATGTATTTTAGGTATGATTTCCAACGGCAGGACCTTGTTCGAAACAACAGCATTGTTAGGAAGATTGGAGACAGAACTGTGACAGAAGTCCCTCTAGTGCTCGACTGGGCCATCCGGGTTGATGGATCTTGTCCTCCACCGATAGAGAAAGATGGGTTGTTGGAAGAATCGACAGCTTCAGCTTGTGTTAGCGCCAATAGCCATTGTGTCAATGCCTCACATGGCTCTGGGTACTTATGCAATTGTTCCAAGGGATACACTGGCAATCCATATGTCACCGGTGGATGCACAAGTTAGTACTATGCACCTGGATTTAGCTACTATCATTTGTGAATTCATGACTTTTTTTATCACTAATCACTTTTGGTTGAAGCATTGGAAATACCGAAATAGTACTTGGATAAATTGTTGTGTGAGAGCATGTTACTGAATCTTCGGTAATTACTTCATCATTCCATGAGTTCGCATCATCATAAAAGGACAATTACTGGGATGGAATCATCGCATCCAGGACATCCCAAAACTAAATGCCTGCTTATTAGTGACGCCTATTGTATATAAACTCGTATTGATCCTTCTTGTTGAATACTTTTATGATGATTTTGAGCACTAATTAATCATTTCTATAGTAATATTGACATTCAAAAGTAATGATTGTATGACAGCTCAACTTATATTAGGACAGAAACACTTTGCCAATGAAATACATCATTCTCTTCATGCCATATGCTGTTGTTTCTTAGTACTGGTAAAAGTTAAAAAAAAAAAAAAAAAACATCTAGCGTCCTTAAAATTCTGTCCATGTACTTTCACGACTACATTGTGGTCTATTACTATAATTCTCATGGTATCCAATGTTGGTACAAATTCGAATAACAGCTTGTTTTAATTAAAAAGTGTTCAGATATCAGGTATTAGAAATTGAATATTAAATTAATTGTTGAATCTAATGGACATATCTGATCAGAAATGTTTGACGTAATTGAGTGAGAAGTATTTTTTATGAACAACAAGAGACCCATGTGTGAGCCTCACCCACTTCCTAACTGATCAGAAATGTGATTGCACCAACCATATCTCAACCCATTTTCATATGTGCCAAATTATTTGATGTAATTGAGTGAGAAGTAAATTTTGGAATTCTATAATGATAGGTTTCCTCAAACTAACAATATAGATACCAATTATGCAGATATTAATGAGTGCGAGCTTTGAAAATCAGATCCTGCGAGGTATGAAAAACAATATCCTTGTGGAAGTGGTAGCACATGCTATGATACTCTGGGTGATTTCAAATGCAAATGTAATTTCGGGCGAAGAGGAGATGGAAAAAGTGACAAAGGATGCCAATCCATATTTCCAGGATATGCAATAGCGATAGTAGGTGAGCATTCTTTGATTAATTTTTAATGTTCACGTCCAATGGTTCCTCCATATTGCTATTTCACTTTAGTCGCTCATTGAAAAACCATGTCATTCTTGTTTCACAAATATCATATAGGCCTATCTATTTACAAATAATTTATTTATTTTTTTTTACACAAGTATCCATAAAGGATATACCTTATATATACCCTCTCAATCTAGATTATATCATATTCCGACGTGCGCACAAGAACTGAAACTGTGACATTGTTAACCTAAATTAACATTGTATTATATTAAAAAGATGGATCATTTAATTTTTTTTATGAGTGATGGCTATGAATCAATAAAAAACAGACTACAAGTTCTAATATGACAGAAGTGTTCAAGAAAAATGAAAAACCCTAAATTGACAAAGTTCTTTGAGAACCTAAAAGAGGAATGTTTTGCCTAGCCATGACCTGCACCCAGCCTCTGCAACCTTGGAATATGCTGATACCAATTACAAAGGCTGCTCCTACAGCAAACATGAGTAAAATATTTGTTAAAAGCAACTCCATAAAAGCCCAAAACTTTACTATTGGAAAATTCTATTGCTAAACCACCAACCATGTCGGGTGAAGATATATATCCATCGAAATCACCTCCAAATCTCAGGCACACACTGTATACCCGCTCTTGTACGTTGCAACTCATTTTGCAAGAGAACCAAGTTTTTTTTATTCATTATCATGTTGCTCTAAAATGAATATGGTACAGTAATGTTCCTGAATATATATATTATATATTATTGGCTACAGCAACCTTTGCTGCCTCAGTCCTAGCATGCTTCGTTGTTATGGAGATTAAGAAACGAAAGCAGAAGAAGTTCTTTGACAAGAATGGTGGTGAAATACTGAAGAGCATGGGCATTAACATCTTCGCCGAGGAGCAGCTAAACAAGATCACAAACCGCTACAGCACACCAATAGGAGAAGGTGCCTTCGGCAAGGTGTTCATGGGGACCACGGATGACGCCCAACGGGTCGCAGTTAAGCGTGCCTCCATGAAAGGAGAGATGGTTCCACAGGAGGAGTTTGTGAACGAGATCACCTTCCAGTTCCGTATCAGCCATGCGAACATGGTGCGTCTCCTTGGGTGCTGCCTTGAGACAAACATTCCAATGCTGGTCTTCGAGTTTGTCCCAAAGGGAAGCCTATACAAAGTGCTCCACGGCGCTGACGATGAACCACGACACAAGCTCTCACTGCAGCAGCGCCTAGACATCGCGATCGGCTCCGCGGAAGCTCTAGCCTACATGCACTCACATGGTGACCAGAACCATGTCCATGGGGACATCAAGTCTGGCAATATCCTCCTTGACGATGATCTCACACCCAAGGTCTCCGACTTTGGGTCGTCCAAGCTCGTGTCTGTTGCCAGCAGGTACTCCAAGTGGTGCGTGTCTGGGGACATGAGCTACATAGACCCGGTGTACATCAAGTCCGGCCGTTTCACGGAGAAGAGCGATGTCTACAGCTTTGGCGTGGTACTCTTGGAGCTCATCACGAGGAAGACGGCCAGGTACGGCAGCGACAACAGCCTCCCTTTGACTTTGTCAAGCTCTGCAAGGAGGAGGGTAATGCAAGGAGGTTGTACGACAGCGACATATCCTGCAGCGAAGCTCAGTGTCAGTGTTACATGGAGTGCCTTAGCAGGATTGGGGAGCTCGCTGTCAGATGCCTCAAAGAGGACGTGGACGAGAGACCAACCATGGCAGAGATAGTGAAGCGGCTCAAGGAAGTGAAGGTAACAGCCTGCTGCGGAGGATCATGTTCAGAGAAGCGAGTTTAAGTACTTAGAACGTATGCACGTACGTAGTGTGTATACACTTCATATTTTCTTTGTCGGTTCCTGAGCCTTGCTTAAGTTGTTTGCAGTGGTACAGTACTTTGTGAGATCCTTTAATTTTGTATGTCGCAGCAGGTGTGAACTTGTATTCTTCTGTTATGTGGCTTCTTGCTTCCTCTAATATGTATATTAATTAATTGTCTACTAGTGCAGTAGTTTGTGCTTGTTCATGTGTTTTCCACAAGAGAAACAGGACATATCATATATCTACTACTATGTCACTTAAGTTAACTGTCTTTTTTCACCTGACATATTAACTGACTTTTCCCACAAGAGAAAAAAAAAAAAGGTCTTCTATTTTGAGAGGCAGTCCATTTAACTATCCTTTTTTTTTTTTGGAAATAGAGAGTTTAAGAGGTGGTTGCTTAAGTTTAACCACCTATGAAAATATGGCAATTTGGATGGGCGACGCTTAAGTCAACCTCATGCGGAAAAAGGGCCATTTCCATGTGTGGTCGCATGAGACTGATCTCATCCGCGTCACCGAATTTTCCAAATTGCTTAACTGAATGGAAAATTCATCCACCAACAGGAAAATTTTCTTTTTCCATCACTTTTGTGTTGTTAATTGGTACAACGACAGAGAAATTAATTTTATATTTTCTATCGATATTTTGTATTTCCCTGTTGGTGTAGTGATATAGGTTAGGCTATATGTATGGCGTCGCCGCGCCATGCACCTTAAGCACCTAGGTGTCTGGAAAGTGGTGAGTCGCCTTGCATCCAGTCTCATCATAGTTTTTTTATGGCCATGCCACGAATTCTGATTACGTGACACCTCGTTAAATGAGAGTGAACTCACACTTGACTCGCCTTAACTCCCATGATGAAGCCAACACCTGAGTGTGACAAAATGTCCAATTCTCGCTAATTATCACTAGTAACTCAAGGGACTAATTTGAACCTCTTTGCATCCTAGTCAAACACAACTTGTTTGAAAGTTTCAACATAACTTTGTCTTTTTTTTTCCTCAAAAGGTGGAAAAAATCGCCGCGTTATTACTCCTTTCATCTCAAAATAAATCAGTTGGAGCACAAATCACTATGTAAAAATAACATTACAGACACGCCTTTAGATACATTGCAGACGTGTATGTAAAGGCGTGTCTGCAATGCCATTTTTTTACATAGTAATTTGTAAATAATAATATATAATTAATTAGATGGTAATTATTATTTTTTAGCGATTGTTTCTGTAGAATATCTCCAAGAGTGTATCTAAAATTTCTCTTTAAATCATCATTTAGAGTCATTTATTTAAGTAAAATTTGTTTTCTATATCTTTGTACGTTCTAATAGTTTTTCTATATCTTGTGCTAACTCTAGAGCTGAGAACCCTAGTTTACTTTTGATAATTGAGTGGCAACTAGTACATTTGTCTTAAATGTTGTTTGAGCTAGGTGATGTCCACACCAAGAGTTCCATCGTTTCGAATATATATTTTTTTCGAAAAGCGAGCTTGGCTCGTACTTCATTAAGAGGAGTGGGAAAGTTCATACCGACGACTTGCGCCAATTCCCCGTAGCGAAGCTGCCGGGAGATGACGCAAGTAAAAACACTAACATGAGTGGCACCGGCTGAAACGGTGGTGCGTAAAAGATGTAAACTAAGAAGAAACAAATGTGCTCTGAATGTAGAAGCCCGGCGGGAGCACGCTTACAGGCGCTCAACCGTCTTCGCCAAGCATTGGCCGCGCATGGGGAAGATCTCTGGACAACGGCCCGCTTGTGAGGTGGGAGGATGCCATCTCTGAAGTGACTATGGAACCCTCTCGCATCGTGGGATCGGGGGTGGTCGACGGCGCACTGGCTAGCGACCCTCCCACTTTGTCCGAGAGGACACGGCGCGCCGCCGCCGGGTTGGGGGTCGCGAAGGCCACCGCTGAGGCGGTCATAGCGCCTTGGGATCCGGATCCTCACCGACGTGCGCGGACGCCGGCGCAGAGGAGTCTTGATCAGCGGCTGCTCGAGGGGTAGCGTGAGGGACTCGATGAAAGCCGTAACGTCGGCCTGGGACGGCGGCCCCGATCTCACCCCGGGAGCAGCGCTGCGACGGTGACGGCGGGTGCCGTGGGCGTCGTGGGGTGGAGCGGTGGATGGAGAGAGCACGGTGACGGCATAGGGGCGGCGTCCGTCACGGGAGTAGTGGCAGCGGGGGGGCACTGCGGCGTGGCTGCCCCGCATCCCGGGCGCTGGTGGCGGAGAACTCGCGCGGGTTGGCCCCGTCGGGGCGGCGATCGAGGAAGGTGACGAGGGTCGATCCCGTGGCGTGGGCCTCGTGAGCAGCCGCCTCCGCCTCCGGTCTTTGCAGCATCTGCGGTTGAGCTCGACCAAATGCAGCGGCGAAGGTGGCTCCATATGCGCCGCCCTGGGAGACCACCGCGGTAGTCGGTCGCGGAGACGAGGGCCACGAGCTCATCAAGCATTGGGTCCACCCAGTGGGAGGCCCCACACCCACGCACGGCTCGAGCACGAGCGGGTCAGCGGGTGAGCCGGCGTTGCTCGCGTCAATGCTGACCACCAACGATGGCGCGCTGGGGGGGGGGACCCTCTAGCCCGGGCAAGACCGACGCCGATGGGGCCGAACATAGGATTTGCCTCACGAAGAAAGTGGCCTACCCGGCCTTTGGAGCATCCGGGCCACCGCCTCGGATGTCGATGCCACGGCAGTCTGGGCACCATGCCGAGGCTCCTCGGCGTGGCGTTGAGGTCCCCGCGCACGACCCAAGAGGCATCAGCGGGCGGCGATAGCGCATGCTTGCCAGCCCCTCGCCCGATGTCTCGTCCGAGGCGAGAGGCGGCAGCGGGAGGGGGAGGAGCATCGGGGCGGCGTGATCCCCGGTGGGGCGGTTGAAGCGAGCCCGACAAGGGACGGCGGCAAGACCCGGCCGGCGCGGATTGGGCGTGGCGTGCTCGCGCCACGCTGCGCCTCGAAGCAGCGTGAAGCCATCGTCGTCGGCGGTGGCGGCATGTGACGATCGCGGCGCAGAGGGCCCCGGCCTCCGACAGCCTAACCGGGCGACGACGGCGACGACGGCGGCCGCGGCGACGACGCCCGATGGTTGTGGCATAGCCGTTGGTGTACGAGAACGCGGCGGGCTGTCGGCCGGCCACCGGGTGCGGGCACCCTAACAAATGGGCGAGGAGGCACCACGGGAGGGGGCCGGCGGCGTCTCTCATCTTCGCCCGACGGCGGACGGCGCCGCCGCCACTTTGAACGAGCGGCCCCGCGGGTAACGCCGAGGTTGTTGCCCGAGATGCAAACAACGCCGTGGCTGTGAGCAACGCCCTCGTTTCCAAAGCGGGAGGGGCTCGACCCGGTCTACGGGGCGGCGAGGCGAGGGCGGCGCTCGAGACTCGCCCAAGGCGCGTCCGGCGGCTCGCCCGGCCGCCGGCGGTGAGACGGCGCGGGCGCATAGCGCCGAGGTAGCGCGGGGAGGGCTCGTGAGTCCACCTCGTCCTCGGAGTCGACGCCTCGGCGAGCACCTCCGGATCCGCGCTCCACCTTAGACCTCCCGGTCGAGGGGCACGGCGGCCGGCATCGGGGACAAGGCCTTCCGGCGGCCACCAAAGCCCCGTCCTCGACGGCGGCTCATTCCCCGGAGAGGCCTGCACGGGGCTGTGGGGAGGGAGACGGTGACGCAGCACGGCGCGGATGGGCGCACGAAGACGGTGTCGGCCTCCCGGCGACGTGGGGGCGTGGGTGACGATGTCTCATCTCGAAATGGCCCCCCGGTGACGGGCGGTGGAGGTGCGCGACCGTAGGGGCTGCGCGGGGGGGCTATGGCGGAGGGACGGGCGGGAGGACGACGCCATTTCCGGCCCGCCCGACGAGCCGGACAGGTCGGGAGGCGGATCCCGATGGGGGTGCTGCAGGACCGGCGAGGGAGGCGCCGGGCGACCGCCGGCCGGGTGGAACCGGGTGGCGGGAACGGCACCGGGGCAGCTGGCAGCTGCGCCCTGGACGCCGCGACGCCGGGCGGGGCATCAAGGACGGCGCGGCAGGTCCCCCGCCGTAGAACTCGGCCTTGACCGCTGGCTCCACAAGGGACAACTTCACCGCGGCCCCCACGCCGGCCGGTGCGCCGCGGAGCGGCGACCCCTCCCCGTCGGGCCGAAGCTGCGCTTAGCCCCCGGCGAAGACGGCGTTGGGCACCGACGGCGAGGCGTGGATGACGACGTCACTCCCGCAGATGGGCCCCTTGGTGATGGCGCGGAGGCGCGTGGCCCGCAGCAGTGAGCCGAGGCGGCGCCGCGAGGGCGCTGGGTCGCCCGCCCAATGGTGGAGAGGCAAGGCCGGCGGACGCCGGGCGAGGCCTGTCGGAGTCGGCCGCAGACGAGGCGCCCATGTCCAGGCGACGGTCGGACGCCATCCTCGCTGGCACACCACGGCGCGCCGGCGGCGGACAGGCTGGCGAGGGCCCGGCCTCCTCCATCACCCCCGGGCGGGGAGACCGGCCGTGCCGCGCCGCGACGGGTCGCCGCCGATCGGCCGGGCGCGCGGCGCGCCCGTCCTCGCAGGCGTGACCGGGGCCGGGGGGGGGGAGGGGGGGGGAGGGAGAAGGTGAGCAGGAGAGAGGCGGGGACGGCCAAATCGGACGGAGGAGGCGCGGGGGAGGTGCGGGCGGACGCCGGCGCCGGACCGCCCATCGGGCGGAGCCGTGGAGGGGGTCGAGCGGCGCCGCGACGGAGACCTAGGGAAAGGCTGATGGCGGGATTCTGTGGTGGTGGGAGGGGAGGAATGGGAGGCGGGGAGGCAGGGGGGTCGGGAGGGGGCCGCCGGCGCCGCAAGGCGGCCGGGCGGCGGCGGTGCCGGGCGGCGCAGGGCCGATCGCCAGGGGAGCGCACGCGCCTGCTGCTCCCCAACGGTTATCTCACCCTCCTGAAAGATCGTCGATTTTCGAATATACATCATTTTCTACTTGTAACACTGATGGAATTAATAAGCACTATATATCTCGTCCATACTGGGATGATTGTGATAGTTCTAGCCCTTGAGAGAGGAGATACAGTAACGTTTTGTTTACATGGTTTTTCAATGTAATGGAAATAAGACCATTTTCAATGCAAAAGAAATTCTCAACAGGCGGAATGTAGACCCAATTGCATTCTGTGAACGATGCGGTGCGGAACGGGAGTCTATCTATCATGTTCTTATGGAATGCATGGTGGCGAAAAATTTTTGGCAATAGATTAGGCTGTTCACCGGGGTTAAGCTACCCCGACTCCATTCTGCTACCTGGGCGAGCGACTTGATGCGAGATAATGTTCGCAGCGAGAAGAATAGAAGTATCTTCATCATCGGCATGTATTCGCCGTGGACTCAGAGAAATAGATAACGACGCGGGGAAGCCGAGCTGTCGATCGCAACTGCAGTCCAGTGGTGTGTGGACACAGCCATGGATCTTTGGCAAATATGTATGCCGAGCAGGCCAACTGAAACACAACGGCCTGCACCGGCGTGGACTCCACCGGAGGAGGGCTTGCTTAAGTGCAATGTAGACGGCGCCTTCTATTCGAGACTGGGTGAAGGAGCAACAGGATCTGTTCTACGTGGTGTGTTGGGGATATTCTTAGGGGGCCGAGCAACCTGGTACCGCCATGGGCTTGATGTTTTACCATGGAGGCGCTGGCCTTCCAGGCTGGAGCCGCATTTGCACAAGAGAGGGGCGTCTAGAAGCTGATCATGGAAACTGATGGTTAGGAGCTCCTTAAGCTTTGGGAGGCAGGCAACAACCAGAGATCCAGAGTTGTGCCGATCATCAGGGAAGCTCGTGATATTATTTTGCATTTTTCTCATTTTAAGTTGTCATATGCTAGCAGATCTTGTAATCGAGTAGCTCATACTTTAGCAAAACAAGTCTCCAGGGACACTAGGTTGGGTGAGTCGCAATTTGCTCCTTCCTTGTCATTGGCCTGGTGGCTGCAGACTGTAACCCTGATGGATCTTGAATGAACGAAGGAATTGAGTCGCAAAAAAAAAAAAAAAAAAAAAAAAAAAAAAGGCTCAATTGTCTGTAGCCCAACGGCCACAACATCAGTCCGAAAAAAGGGTATTGCTACTTCTAGAATTTTTATAGTGATTCTAAGTGATCCCGAGATCTCAGTTTTTCACACGTAGTCAAAATATTGACCGACTAGAAAGTGCAACACTGCAACCTTATGGCAACTGTATGAAAATATATACACTTTTTTTCTTCCATGGAACCACGTGGAAAGGTCATATCCTTTGTGTGGTCAATTGGCTTGGGACCAAAACAGAGGTCAACGTATGCAATGTCATCAGCTAAAAACTATGGATTTAGAAATGCTAAAACGTATTATTATAGTTTGGAGGTATAGCATTACCTTATCAAGACGAAGGAAGGGAGAAAGCGAATGCAAAAGGAGGCACCTTTTGGATCTGCTTCGTGGTGGTTGCGCCGTTTGAAGTTATAGCATTACCGGTGGCTGCTGCATCCCGTCGGCTCAGCCTCGACACAGGGCCCTTGTCGAGCAGACGAGCACCTTCGCCGGTGTGACCTCGATGGCTCGATCTGTTGTCCGACGCGGCCGTATCAGCAGCGGGCGAAATGGACGCCATGATGCGGCGGGGAGGATGGAATGCCGAGTCGTCGACTGCGGTGCGGGAGAGCTCAGAGGCGCGGCCGGGAGGATTGGGATTGGGATTGGGATTGCGGGAGGCTGGGGAACGAGCGCCGCTAGCGGAGCGGCCCCCTCAGATCGGTCGGGGTCAAAGTCAACAGGTTCTGGCCTTTTGGAGTTTGGGCCTTCTTCATGTTGGGCCGCCCTGTTCTTAACTGGTGGGTTCAATCTAGGAGCAGATTGTGTTGGCGCGTGAACAATGGATATGGGCTCCGATCCTGGTCTCCCACTCGTCCACTCTAATGCGGATGGTAATCGAGCACTAAGGACTGGCCAAAGTCTTATCTGGCACTAAAATAACTTACCAACGCACTGGTTCACTACCGGCTAGCAGTAGTATATATTAGGTATATCTACTATACCGTTAAGGAGCAAAGAAATTGAAAAATACTACCTATCACCCAAAACCATCATATCCCCTCCCTTGAATTTACGTGTAACGCATTTGATATGGGCCCGGAACATTACCTGACACATGAGACGCGTGTTTCCTACAGGGACAGGTTACGGACTGTTGCGTGTTTCCTACATTTCAAATGTAATTTAAAAAATTGTCCATTTGCCAACAGCAAACTTGCCAATATGAGGAAAGGGCTGAAGCAGCATGAAGCAACACCATTTTTCGACAAGATAGTTTTCAGCAAAGTTTGTACTGTGTTGGAGCTATTTATATATTTTTAGTTATTTGCAAATTACAAAGCTCTGAACATTTATGTCATTGCTGGTAAAGATAAAGGAAGGGCTTGGAGGGCATATCCGTCTCATGACAGCAGGAGCAGCACCTTTGCCATGGCAAATCGAAGAGTTCATGCGGATAACCAGCTGCAGCATTGTAGTACAAGGATATGGTAAGAGCTTCAGATGCATTTTACCATGAATCACTTCAGTTTTGATGGATAAAAATCCACAACCAATAGTTCATCTGCTGAAACTAGTATTGGATTTCTTAAACTACTTAACAAAACTTTAGTAGTCTACTTACAGTCTAGTCCTGCAAACCATGTGGTCTGACTTATCATATTGATGTGCAGGGCACACTGAGAGCTGTGCAGGATGCTTCACATCATTCGGCAATGTTTTCTCAATGATTGGAACAGTTGGCCCTCCTGTCACAATGATCGAGGCACGATTGGAATCGGTCCCTGAAATGGGCTACGATGCACTGTCAGATATGCCCCGGGGTGAGATCTGTTTGAGGGGCCACACCATGTTCTCTGGGTACTACAAGCGCCCTGGCCTCACTGAAGAAGTGTTCTCAGATGGCTGGTTCCATACAGGTGAAAAGAATATTTGTCACTTCTTCCACAGCTAACTGAACGATCAGTTAGTAAAGATGGTTAATCTGTTAAACTTGCCATGACCTTATGTTTGCAGGTGATATTGGGGAGTGGCAACCCAAAGGCACAATGAAGATCATTGATAGAAAGAAGAACATCTTCAAGCTGTCCCAGGGAGAATATGTAGCAGTTGAGGTCCTGGAAAGGGCATACATGCAGTGTCCCCTTGTAGCATCGGTACACTGACTCCTACCAACAAAAATCCTAAACCAAATTACTTTCATGTTCAGATTCAACTTACCTAGAGGATGGCTCCTCTGAACCAGGTCTGGGTCTAAGGGAACAGCTTCGAGTCATTCCTTGTTGCCGTGGTTGTCCCTGAGAGGCTAGCTCTCGAGGAATGGGCAGCAGCCAAAAACAAGGCCGGTGATTTTGCAGAGCTCTGCATTGATCCCAAAGCAAGGAGTTACATTCAGGATCAGCTGAACCAAACTGGCAAGAAACTTGGGGTAAGTCAGTGCTCGATCTACAAGACAGAGCTAGCAAGCGATTAATTGCAGCAATATATTTTCATGGTTTCTACACAATTATTCAGAATAACAAAAATCCAATCTTGTTTCATGAATACAGTTGAGAGGCTTTGAGATGCTGAAAGCAATTTTACCTGGAGCCAGTGCCTTTCAGTATCGAGAAGGACCTCATCACTCCAACCTTTAAGCTCAAGAGACCCCAGCTGCTCAAATATTACAAGGTTTGAGGGAATTATCTAAATTCACACAAACGTTTTACAATGCTGTGATGTTTGTAATTTTATTCATCAAAAAGCAAATTTGTTGCAGGATCACATCAATCAGATGTACAAGGATGCCAAGGAGGGAGGACTGCACCATGACTGTGTTACCACAAGTGGCTATGATCCTGGGCATTCTGAATTTCTGATTCCTCAGAAGCATGTACATATTGATTATCACAATTTATAAGTTAAAAGGCATGTGTGCTCTATGCCAAAATGTAAGCAAAAAGTGAATTGTTAAGCAGCTCATGAATCTTGATAGCTTACATTAATAAATTTATTTGCTCACTTGACAACTGAACGGCTGGACCCGGCATATTCGCCTTTATTACATGACAAAGTTGAATTTCACAACATATATAATGACAAATACCAATACTCTGGGCTCAGACCAAGATATATCAGGGGTTCAGGAATACATAACAACTTTATACAACAATAAACAACTGTATACACTACACTCTACATTAACTTCAGTACAACAACAAAAAATCAGAACGTAAGATGCTGCTATGTATGTACTTTTTCAGTCTCATGTCTTCAAGGCTCAAGTGTCCAGAGCTCAGTAATGTAAAATTGAGCAGGTTACAGTTAGACCAAAATATATGGGATGTTGCCCTGACATGGGGGAAGAAAGAATTTGGCCTTGTGTCAACCTTTTACTAATTTGGAGATTAAAAATGTTCTCTTTCAAATGATAAAAACAAGGCTGCAGGACCACGACAAGATCCCCATTGAATTTTATCAAACATATTGGGATATTGTTAAGTCCGATATATTCAACTTTTCTCACTTTCACGAGTGAAAAAACGAACATTAGCAAGATTAACTATGGTATTATAACACTTTTACAAAATTACGGTGCTACTACCATTCTTGATGTAGAGACCTATTTTGTACCATTAAAATTGTATATATAAATTGATAACCAAAACCCTCACTTTAGAGTGGAAAAGGCTCACAGAGACAAGGTAATTCCAAAACCAGTCTACCTTTATGAAAGGCAGAAACATCATGAGTGGAGTCATGATTTTGCATGGGATTCTTCATGAAACTAGGTAAGCAAAACAGATTGTTTTGAAACGGACTTAGAAAAAGCTTATATTAAAGGTCAAATGGAAATTTCTATTTATTTATCTTATGCTTTCTAGAAACTTTACCCAGGATTTGGTGTTGAGCGAGAATGAACAAAGTTGTTTTACCGGTGTAATGCTCGGTGCCTTATATAAAAAATATTAAGGTGTGAGCAGCAGGTCATCCCTTGTCTCCCATACTTTTCAATTTCATTTATCTTTTATGGGCTGATTGATTACATTGTTGATACAGGGTTGCTATTTAACAATATGCAAATGATACCATCATATGTCTTAAACATGATGTGCAAGGGGCAAGAAATTTGAAACTTCTACTTTACATTTATGAATTGATGGTAGGGTTAAAAGATTAATTACAACAAAAGTGAAGTAATTGCCATCAATACGCGGGACAATTGGCAAGCAGATATCTTGATATTGTTAGCGCCAAGTAGGTTTCTTCCCAATTAAATACTTAGGGTTCGGTCAGTCAAGCGAGGCTTCATATAGCCCGGTGGATCCCTTTATATGAAAAGTGTAAAAAATTAGATGTTTGGAAAGGGATGCTTGGTAGCAGTGATAAAGAGAAGAGAAAGAGTGAGATCTGGAGGAGGAGATGGCTTGCGGCCGGAAGAGTCTCCCTCGCGCGGCGCCGGTGGCCATGGTGGCCGCCGGTGAAGTCAGTGCTACTCCTGGCTACCGAGGTTAGAAAGGAGAGCGAGCAGAGAAAAGAATGCTGGGGTTAGGGTTACGAGAAAAATGAATAGGATTTATACTTCCAGGTTTTAAGCTCTGAGCCGTCGGATTAGAGCCGGATAGCTGAGATTGCTCGTGCGCTAGGCAAACTGCGGCAGAATTTGACGAGAGGCGGGCGGCGCGTGGGATTCGGCCGTCGTCGCTTTTGGCTCTTGAGGCGATTGGTTCCCCACCCGGTGATACAGAACTATGCGATTTTCTTTATTGATTACAAGTATTTTGAATAGATATCATGTCAAGCCAAGTTTAAATAGAAAAGTTACTCAGTTTCAATTTCTAGTCATTTGCCAACGTGTTAATAATTAGAGAGCAAAGTTTTAGCAAAGTTATACTTACGAAAATAGCAGAGTTTTTCATGTTTTCCGCTACGCAAGTAATTTATGTGATTCTCTTGTTAAATTGAACCAACGGGATATTTAATTTGAAAAGTGAGAATTTTTATGCACAAAAGTCATTTTTGTGATATTGTTTTCTTTTTGACCAACGTTAATTGATAGCAATATTACAATATCCAAGAAATTTTTGTACAACAAGAATTTATGGTATTCTGCAAGCGGTGATTAGAATATATAAAAGCAAGTTAATTGTATATCTTAATTTTTACCAACGTTAAATTAAGATGTGCGATTATTTATCCCTAGTTTTTTATGTGATGTTCTCACAAATCTGTCATGTTTATTTCCAGACAAGCGACAAATGCTTTGCACCTCATCGGTGCAATCCAAAGTTAACAGGCGATTATATCACATGGGCGTGACGCGAAACTGAGTCAACTTTAGCACTTGCGAGAGATAGACTTGGCTCTTCTTGAGCAAGACCCGAGCCCGGTGGACCCGGTGCGAGCCCGAGAATGGGAGCGAGTAAGCTTTTGCATCGGCGGCGAGACTTTGCTCCCATAAGAGCAAAGTATGATCCTAGAAAAGTACAAAGTGGGAGAATCTAACACTAAGTGCAAAATTGTAATCGAAAGGTGATCACAGAAAGCTTATGGGGTGCCATCCCAGAATGTGATACTCGCCCGCGAGTATCTAGCGAAAGTGAAGAACCGAGTTTCTTGGGTCAACCAAGGCTCATGCTTCCACTTTGATCTAGAAACTCACATCTATGAAATTTACTAGTCGAAGTGTGAGAGATCACATTTTTGAGCATGGGTATTATGGCATCCAAGTTAGAAAAAGCTAAAGATGCCTCTCGGGAGATGGTTTTTCCTCATTCATTTGGCGTTAAACTCACTTCCCAAAGAGTATGAAACTTTTGTTGTTAGTACAACACAAAGGCTAGATGGAGTGGGATTTAGAAAAGGTCATTTGCCATGTGTGTGCAAGAGGAAGAAAGAGCTCAAGGAAATTAAAAGGGTGATGAAACTCTCAACTTTGTGAAAGGGAAGAACAAGAGACCCTACAACAAGAAAGGCTCGGTGCCTCCTTCTCCAAAACAAGGGAGGGACTCTTGTGAGCACAACACCTCCAAAGCAAGACAATCGGCCAACAGATTTGGACAAAGATCGGTGCGGTGGTGTGAAACGGGCGTGGGCATTGAAGTATGATTGCCCTAAGTTCATGAGGGCAACTGCCTAGCGAAAGTGAGGACATTATTACATTTGTTGATGAATCCTTATACATAAGTTATGCTAGTTCCATGGTGGATTGACTTCAGTGCAAAGTTGTTCATGTTGCTAACTCTATCTTGAGGATTCCATGGAAGAGAACCCTACCAAGAGGAGAAAAGGCAGTTTAGGTGTGCTTGGTGTTGAAGACGAGGAAGTTGAAGCCATAGGAACCTATCGCTAGTTCTAGCCCGGTGGTTTCACACTTCGGTTACATGATGTCCCTTTATGTTCCCTCTCTATGAAATTTGATTTCAGTTTCATGTTTATCAAACTATGGCATTGATTGCCATTTTCGAAGAATGATTGTAAGCTACGAGTTTCATAATAAATGTGTGGGTCTTGCCATCCAGGCAAGACAAACTTTATTTATTATCGATGTGCGAGAATGGCGAATGTTGTAAGTAATGAGCATGAGAATGCATTATGCGTACATGCAAGCAAGACAAGAAAGAGAAATTGATTCCTCCACTTTGAAAATTATGGCCTTTGTCGTTTAGGCCATATTTCAAGGGGGAGAATAGAATGTTAGTTAAGAATCAATCCTTCCACCGCTAAATTTTGAGGAGTTAAGAGCAATGCGTTGATTGCATTAAAGGCAATTAGTAGTAAATAATATAAAAGAAGGCGAGCGAGCGTGGGAGTAATGGAATTAATCCACACGGACATCTGTGGACCTTACGTAGTGAAATGTCTGTGGATGGTTTTGATTCATTCATCACATTCACGAGATGACTACTCTCATTATGGATATATTTATCCAATCAAAAGAATGCTGAAGCATTAGATAAGCTTAACAAGATTTTAAAGCGAGAAGTACAAAATCAACGATAAGAAGATAAAGTAGTAAGATCCGATCGTCGTGGAGGTGATTACTACGTCGTCATACCCCCTATGGACAAGTTCACGGACCTTTTCGCAAAGTTCCTACGGGTAAATGGCATAGTAGCAGTATTCAATGCGAGAGCCTCGGCCAAAATGGAGTAGTAGCTGAAGGCGCAATCGCGTTATTTGATGGATATGGTGGCATGATGAGCTATTCCACTACCATTGTGAGTTTGTGGATGGAGGCCTTAAAAACCGCCATTCATATCCTCAATAGAGTTCAAAAATAAGTTGATTGCTAAAAACATTATGAGTATGAGTTGTTTGGGGAGAAAACCCTCACTCAACCATTTTGTGTGTGTGGGAGTCTCTTTGAAACCAAGTATTTTGACCCAAACATAGGAAAGCTAGATCCCAAGGCGGTCGTTGCCATTTTATTGGCTACGAAGAAAAATCAAAAGGTTATCGTTTCTCTTGCTCTAGTAGACACACAAAGTTTGTGGAAAGCAGGACACGTTAGATTCCCTAGAGGAAGAGATGATCGGGAGCACGGTAGCACGAGAAATTAACCTTGAGGAAGCGGGTGTTTGTGCCCATTCGGAGTGGAGCAAGAGCCCTACTGCGCTACATTGCTGCTTGCATCCAGCGTGTGCCGGCACACGCTATTTGTTTGCCAATGGCTACAGCGACTAGTGACCCGGAACCTGTCCCTCGGGAGACCGAAGAACCGGTTGTCGAGCAGCGGTAGCCTCAAAATGAACAACGCAAGTAGAGGAAGTGCCGATTCGCGAGAGGCCTTACGGCGGGCCGAAGAGAATTTAGAAAATCTCAGATTTCGGATGACTACATAGTCTATACAAATGCAAGAACTTGGATGGAGGTGATCCACTTCATTTGAAGAAGCCATGGCTTTTGAAAGCATCCAAGTGGCAAGAAGCCATGAAGATGGTGAGATCCATGAGAACAACAAAGTTTGGGAGCTAGAAGAAATTCCTAATCGAGGCCAAAACAATAGAGGTACGCAAATGGGTCTACAAGGTGAAGCGTGACTCCAAAGGGATGTAGAAAGGTACAGGCACGACTTGTAGCGAAAGGGTTTTAGCCAAAGAGAAGGGGATTATAATGAGACATTTTCTCCCATCTCAAGCAAGGATTCTTTTAAGTCATAATGGCCATAGTAGCATATTTTGATCTAGAATTGCATCAAATGGATGTAAAGACAACATTCCTAAATGGAACTTAGAAGAAAAAAGTATATATGGCACAACCCGAAAGGTTTGTTGAAAGGTAAAAAAAGAATGGGATGTCGTCTAAGAAGTCTATCTATGGGCTAAGCAAGCATCTGGAACGATGGAATGTGAAGTTTGATCGGGCGATCAAAAGTTTGGAGTTTAAAGAGAATGTTGAGGACAATTGCGTGTATGCCAAGTTTAAGAATGGGAAATACATTTTCACGTCTTGTATGTGGATGGCATCTCTGGCAAGTAGTGATGTTGAAGTACGCTGCGAGAACCAAAGGTTTTGTCCTCAAATTTTGATATGAAGGATATTGGTGAAGCCTCATTTGTTTTGGGCATAAAGATTCACCGAGATAGAAGCAAGGGTATTGGGATTATCCCAGAGGCATATATAGAAAGTTCTAGAGAAATTAAATATGCATAAGTGCAGCTCTTCACCTGCTCCTATTATTGTCGAGGGTGACAAATATGGGGGGCATCAATGTCCCAAAGATAAGTTTTGGCCTTGATCGCACATGGCGGAGTTCCATGCGCTTGACTATAGGAAGTCTGATATGTGCAAGTGTGCACACACCTAGATCTAGCTTGTAGCTGGGTTGCTTGGAAGATATCAAAGTGATCCGGGTATGGAACACATTGGAGCCTAGTAAAGAAGTATTGAGGATATTTGCAAGAGCGAAAAGTCTGATCTTAAGCTATGAATTGGCCCGTACATACGGATAGTAGGATGTTGATTCGACTACGCAGGAGATGAAGAAAGTCCATGTCGAGGTATATATTTACCCCTTGCACAAGGAGCTATATCGTGGAAAAGCCGAAACAAACAAGTAACCTTTGCATCATCAACGATGTATGATGAGTTTATTGCTTGTTATGAAGCATCGGGAGGGTAGGTGAATTGGCTTAAAATTCATCTGCACCCGATTTGAAGGTGGTTGATAGCATCGGCAAACCAGGGGATTGTATTGTGACAACGAGCGGTGTGTATGCTCACAACAATAAGTCAAGCAATGCTTGTAAGCACATTGACATAAAGTATTATGTTGTGAGAAGGATAAAATGCGGGATCACGCCATTAGTCTTGAACATATATAAGCACGCGAAAAGATGCTAGTGGATCCGCTTACGAAAAGTCTTACAAACGTGTTCGAGGAAATGAAAGGCGGCATGGGTTTGAAGCTGTGATACACGGATAGCAAGGGGCCTAAGGCGAGAATTCATCTCTAAGAGAAAGTGCTTGTAGTTGTTGAGTCTCGGTAATAAGCGTGTGACGAGGCATACTCAATGCACTGTTGTGAAGGGGTGGGTTAACAAAGCACGAGGGCGATAGATGAGATCAAGGGGGAATGTTAGATTGATCTCAAGGGCCCGGTAATGGCGCTCATTACCTGTCGGCCCGCGATCGGGCCGCTAACCTGTGGTTAGTGGCCCCCATCGGTCGGCTGCGCTATAAAAATATAGAGTGGGGGCGCGACAGCATTCACGGGTGGCCGACCGCCACGGTTACCATTCATTGGGGGGACCTCAGCGATCGGAATTGCGCGGTGGCGGCGGGAAAGCACCAAGCGCCACGGCGTACTCTTTCCCCACCATCGTTATCGGCCGATTACAAGAGTGGAGACCTGAAGGGTGTCGGGATCTACGTTAGGACTCACCCCCTCGCCATGGGCATGCTTTGGATCCAACCTTGTCGTCTGCGTGTAGTCGTTATCTTAACCTAACCTTATGTACCTCCCTCTTGTTCTAGTAGATATGATTAGGAACCCTCTTTGTCTTTGTTGTTCTAGTTTGTTTCCCATACAGGTTACTGCTAGTAAGATCCTTAAAGTCTATCGGTATGGGTCGGAGGACATGGTCGCGTTGCGGAGGTGCGCTCGGTCGCCGTTGGCGGGATAGAGGCGGTCGGCATTATGGCGCGCGGCTTGCGGGCGGCGTCCGCGGTGCGGGGCGTGAGGCTCATCGCGGGAGGCTCGTGGTGGCGTCTCGGCGGCGGTGGCGCGGTTACGCGGTTGTGGCGGTGACGGTCGGCGGAGGCGCCGCGGTACCATCGTTACCCGTGGCCGGGCTGTCGGTCATGGGCGCTGCAGGAGGGGCGAGAGAAGGCGAGGAAGCGGTTTGTGCCAAACTCGGGGCATCGGGAGAGGGAGGAAGGTCGATGGCCAATGGGGCTCGACATGCCGAGTCAATGGCAGATGGGATCGGTGAGAGAGCTGACCGGGCGCCATAGCGAGAGGAAAGGAGTAGAAGTGAGGCTCGATCCCGGGCACTAATGGGCTCGACCTTGGCCCGGACCGGGACGGCGGGGTCGCGGCCGCTCTGGCATGGCGCGGGTGCCGTCGGGGGGCGGGATCAGGATCGAGCAGTCAGGGGCCTGGACAGGGCTGGGTCACGGAGGACACGACGGGCGCATTCTAGTCACGGGGCGTGTGGGCTTGATAACCGTCGTCGTGGGTTGCTGAGTCTTGGCCAGCTTGGGGCTTGCTGGGCTGCCAGGCTAGGGCTGCTCTTGGGCTATGTACGTGCCATGTATGTACGTGTGTATGTGTTGGTGCTCAGGTTGGACCCTGACGGAGGACTAGGCCGACTTCTTACGAGGAGGGCTCAAAGGAAGACAAGCTGGATTAGTGTAATTGCATGCAGGATTTGGCTTATGCGGGTGCACCAAACTAAGCATTCGGCACAAGGTGTGCACATACAGCATGCACAGCCCGGAAGCGCGTGGCTTGTAGTCGATGGTAGGGCGGTCAGGGACGGCGGCCGCTTAAGTTGAATCGCAGGTCTTTGCGCTTTAACTGGGATTTCGGGATTTGTGGGCGTTATGCATTAAGTGGTAGCGGCGTTCCGCCGCCCCGGCCGAGGGCGCCTGGTGACCCGAGAATCTCGAGATGCGGCTGCTGATCCTTGATCCTTGGTGCTCATAGGGGTAGGGGTGCGTACGTGTGTTCATAGGGGTGAGTGTGCGTGTGTGTTGTGGCGTCTACAGCGTTGTCTTTGTGTAATTCTAAAAAAAAAAAAAAAAAAAAAAACCTAGCTCTCGCCGGAAGGCTGGAGATAAAGGGAATGAATTTTTCTACATAGATCAAGAGGTTTTTTAATTTACGGAAGACAAATACCTCAAGTACAACCATGAATGAATGGTCGTGATACATGCTGATGCATGATTAGTCTTCACCTGTGCATCACAAAACCTTATATACACGAGTGTGTGCATGGTGTGGAGCCAAGGAATTAAGGAAAGGGTTTTCTCATTTAGCAAAAATACATGAGAGGAAATGTGAGCTGGGTCCGAAGAATAATAGGAACTGGATTTTCCATATTATTATGATTCGATTTTAAAGAATTCAATAGAGTCAAAAGGATTTGAGGGGCGATTTGAAAAGGAGAGATTTCTCGGTGCGACATCGAGGATACATGCCGATGACTCGAGAAGGATAGATGTGCAAGGAACTTTGTGAAGTTGAACCCAGAGAAGGATCACGGGAGACTCGAAGAGTTTGAGATTAATCCGAAGTGGTGAGAACCTTGAGTGTTAGCGACATGATTGGAAGGGATCCCTAAGAGTCAAAGGGGTTTCACAAAGAAGTCCAAAGGAAGGGGTTGAGCCTGGTATGGCTTAGCGTAGTCTCTCGTTGGATAGTTGTGGCCTTGGCCGTGGTTGGT